>JAJHZJ010000745.1:175789-623271 GCA_023548195.1 Bettongia penicillata ogilbyi | reverse complement strand
GAAATAAAATTGATAATTTTGATTACATAAAGTTAAAAAGCTTTTGTACAGACAAGACCAATGAAGGAAGGATTAGAAGGAAAGCAGGAAACTGAGAAAAAATTGTATACCAAGTGCTCTGATAAAGGCCCCATTTCTCAAATACATGGAGAACATAGTTAAATGTATAAGAATATGAGTTATTCCCCAATTGATAAATGGTCAGATGATATGAACATGCACTTCTCAGATGAAGAAATCAAAGTTATCTATAATCATATGTAAAAGTACTCTAAATCACTATTCATTAGAGAAATCTAAATTAAAACAACTGAAATATCACCTCACATTTACCAAATAGGCTAGTATGACAGAAAAAGAAAATGACAAATGTTGTAGGGGATGTGGAAAACATAGTACCCTAATACATTGTTGGTGGAGTTGTGAACTGATCCAATCATTCTGGTGAACAATTTGGAACTCTGCCTAAGTGCTGTAAAACTTTGCATACCCTTTGGCCCAGAAATACTACTAGGTCTATATCCCAAAGGGATCAAAGAAAAATGAAAAGGACCTGTATGTTCAAATATATTTATAGAAACTCTTTTTGTAGTGGCAAAGAATTAAAAATTGAAGGGATGGCCACCAATTGGGAAATGGCTAAACAAGTTGTGATATTTAATTGTGATGGAATCCATTATATTCTAAGAAGTAAGCATACTGGCATATAAAAAGCTGGGAAGATGTACATGAAATGATGCAAAGTGAAATGATAAAAATCAGGAGAACATTGTATACAGAAAAAGTGGTATTGTATGATGATCAACTGTGAATGATTTAGCTACTCTCAACAATACAATGATCCAATGCAATTTCAAAGGACTTTTGCTGAAAAATTTTATTACCTCCAGAGAAAAAGATTGATGAGTGTGAATGCAAATCAAAATGTTTTTTAAATTTAATTTTTCTTGTTTCTCTTTTTTGGTCTATGTTTTCTTTTCCAATATGGCTTACATCGAAATATGTTTTGCATGACTTCACATGCATAATTTACATCAAATGCTTGCCTTCTCAAGGCAAAGGGAGAGAGAGAGAGAGAATTTAGAACTCAAAGTTTAAAAAAATGAATGTTAAAATTTTTTAAAGTTATTGGGAAACGTAATGAAATAAAATATATTGGATAAACAGTGAAAAGTGAATACAGATCTAAATAATTAGAGAAATATTAATCACTCATAGGTATATTATGTCAATATAAGAAAAATGACAATGCTACGTCAATTTTAGGATCCAGAATTCCCCTGGCTGGGGAAATCTTTACCTTTCCAAGGGCAATATCCCCTGTCCACTGGGATATTCTCAGCTTTCCTAATCATAGGAGCTAATCTGCTACTGAAGAAAGAAGAAACCAAGAACTCCATTATGATTAAACATAGAGTTCAATGAATGGTTAAAATAATCATAATGGATTACTTATAAAAAAAAGTCAATCTGAGACAGTTGCCAGACAAAACAATCTCAATAGTGGATCAAACCCTGTAAAGACTTCAGAAAAGCCCGGCAGTAATTATGGAAATAAAACAAAGGGAGATGGAACTATAAAGCACATTGCTACTAATTGGATATGTTGGATTTGTTGGGTTTCTGCTTAGTAATGAGCTCATTTCCAAGCTAGGCAATAAGTCAATGTTGCTGGTGAAAGCCCAAACATAGATTTGTGCATTGACCATGTATTGGTCACTGTTTTTGTGTTTTGACTATTAACTAACACATTATCTAACTTATGACTCAGAGTCTGAATTATGATTTGTAATGGGTCACCATGTCCAAGCTCCCACCTTTCACAGAGTTTGAGTTATAGCTTTCATTTTTTACTGTGTTTCATGACATTTTTCCCCAGTGGAGACCCCATATAAATTAATCTACTTATTGATACATAACAATCAAACTAATGAGAAATTATTTTAACAAGGTGAAAACTTTTAGAATCACTATGGAGGAAAAACATAAATTTCAAGAGAATTAATGAAAGAAAAAGTGGGAAGTAGGACCAGATCTCAAACTATCTTACAAATTACTACTCAACAAACTATTTTGAACTGGTTAATTAACAGAACAGTCAACAAGTGGAATATACTAGGTACACATTATACAAAAACAAATGAATGCAAGAGCTTCATGTTTAATAAATTCAAAGACTAAAATTATTGGATTAAGGACTCACCATTTAAAAAAACTTATTTGACATTTTATTTTTCCCCAATTGTATATAAAAACAATTTTAACATTCTTTTTCTTCAAATTTTGAGTTGCAAATTCTCTCCCACCAACCCCTCCATTGAGAAAGGAAGCAATTTGACATAGGATATACATGTATAATCACGCAAAAGACACTTCCATATAAATATGAAAAGAAAGCATGAAAACAGACAAAAATCCAATAAAAATGAAAAGTAAAGAAAAATTAACTTTGATTTGCATTTAGCCTCAACTAGTACTTTCTCTAGAGATGGACATCACCTTTCATCCTAAGACCTACAGAATTGTCTTGGTTCATTGTATTGCTGAGGAACATTTTTCATAATATATTATCACACAATACGGCTATTACTGTGTACAATGTTCTCTCAGTTCTGCTCATTCATGGTATGAGGTGAATCACTTCATATAAGTCTTTCAAGGTTTTTCTGAGAGCATATTGCTCAGCATTTCTTCAAGCACAATAATATTACATCATAGTCATAAGCAACAACTAGTTCAGCTATTCTTCAATTGATGGACATCCCCTCAATTTCCAATTCTTTGCCACCACTAAAAGAGCTGCCAGGATATTTTTGTAAACATAGGTACTTTTTCCTTTTTGTTTAAAGGTAGAGATTTAGGATACAGACCTACTAGTGGTATTGCTTGGCCAAAGGGTATGCACGATTTTATAGCTCCTTGGACATAGTTCCAAATTACTCTCCAGAATGGTTGAATCTGTACACAAATCCACCAATAGGACATCAGTGTTTTAATTGTCCCATATTCTCTCCAATGCTTATCATTTTCCCATTCTGTCATATTAACTCATATGACAGGTGTGAGATAGTATATCAGAGTTGTTTTAATTTGCATTTCTCTCATCAACAGATGTTTAGAGTATTTTAATATTACTATAGAGAACTTTACTTACTTTGTCTTCAAAACTGCCTTTTGGGGGGCAGAGCCAAGATGGCAGAGCAGAGAGATGCACCTCTAGAAGCTCTCCTCCCACAGCCCATAAAATATCTGTAAAAAAGACTTTAAATAAATTCCAGAGCAGCAGAAGCCACAAAAAGACAGAAAGAAAAAGATTTACAGCCCAAGGCAGCCTGGAAAGCTGACAGGAAACGTCTATCACACCAGACATGGAGTGGAGCACAGCACAGCTTGGGTCACGCCATGACAAAGACAAGACTGGAGCAATCTTCAAGATGTCACCAGCAGCAGATGAAGATCCCAGATTCCTCAACCCTCAAATGCTTAAGGTAACTTCAAAGTCCATTGATAAAGCTCTTTCACTTGGGTGAGAAGGGAACACAGTAGTCTAGCCCCAGCTCCAGGCAGCTGCAGCTTCCATTGTTGGAGCCCTGGCCTAAAACCCCTGGGGGAATTGAGCAGCTGATCAGGATCTCAGCCCTGAGTGGCCACCCTGGGGTAAGGAGGAGTACTGGCTGGCATGGTGGAGCCGATGGAAGGTTCTGGAGAGGAAATTTTGCTAACAGACAAAAGCCCAGGCCAGGAGAGGAATAAACTCCTCTCACTTGATTGAGCCCCCTTGGAGGAACTGAAAGCTTACAGGTCCCCAGAAAATACCCTGCCCTTGACAAAGAAATCAAACTTCAAGTAACTGACTGGGAAAATGTCCAAAATGGAGAAAAAAAATATGACAATAGAAGGTTACTTTCTTGGTGAGCAGGTATTTTCTTCCATCCTTCCAGATGAAAAGAAAAAATGCATACTATCAGAGGAAGACCTAAAAGTAAAGGCATCTGAATCCAAAACCTCCAAAATAAATATATAATTGTCTCAGGCCATGGAAGAGCTCAAAAAGGATTTTGAAAATCAAGTAAAGAGGTGGAGGAAAAACTGGGAAGAGAAATGACAGTGATGCAAGAAAATCATCAAAAGTGAGTCAACAGCTTGCTAAAAGAGATCCAAAAAACTGCTAAAGAAATTAATGCCTTTAAAAATAGACTAATTCAAATGACAAAAGAGGTCCAAAAAGTAAATGAAGAGAAGAATGCTTTAACAAGCAGAGTTAGTCAAATGGAAAAGGAGTTTCAAAAGCTCATGAAGAAAAATATTCTTTAAAAATTAGAATGGAGCAGATGGAAGCTAATGACTTTCTGAGAAACCAAGAAATAACAAAACAAAACCAAAAAAATGAAAAAATAGAAGATAATGTGAAATATCTCATTGCAAAAACAACTGAACTGGAAAACAGATCCAGGAGAGACAATTTTAAAATTATGGGACTACCTGAAAGCCACAATCCAAAAATAGAGCCTAGACATCATCTTTTCATGAAATTCATGGAAAATTGCCCCATAGTCTAGAACCAGAGACCAAAATAAATATTTAAAGAATCCACCAATCACCCCCTGAAAGAGATATGGAAAGAGAAACTCCTAGGAATATTGTAGCCAAATTCCAGAGTTTCCAGGTCAAAGAGAAAATATTGCAAGCAACCAGAAAGAAACCATTAGAGAACTGTGGAAATACAATAAGTATAACACAGGATCTGTGACCACTTCTACATTAAGCGATTGAGGGGCTTGGAATATGATGTTCCAGAAGTCAAAAGAACTAGGACTAAAGTCAAGAATCACCTAGTCAAATCTGAGTATAATACTTCAAAGGAAAAAAATGGTCATTCAATGAAATAGAGGACTTTCAAGCATTCTTGATGAAAAGGTCAGAGTTGAATAGAAAATTTTACTTTCAAACACAAGAATCAAGAGAAGCATGAAAAAGTAAACAGGAAAGAGAAATCATAAGGGACTTACTAAAGCCAAACTGTTTACATTCCTATGTGGAATGTCTTATTTGTAACTCTTGACACTTTTCTCAGTATTTGAGTAGTTGGAGTGATCACATACACACACACACACACACACACACACACACACATAGACAGAGGACACAGGGTGAGTTGAATAGGAAGGGATGATATCTAAATAAATAAAATTAAGTGGTGAGAGAGGAATATATTGGGAGTAGAAAGGGAGAAATGGAATAGGGCAAATTAACTCTCATAAAAAAGTCAAGAAAAAACTTTTTCAATAGAGGGAAAAAGGGGGAGGTAACAGGGAAAAAGTGAAGCTTACTCTCATCACATTTGACTTAAGGAGGGAATAACATGCACACTCAATTTGGTATGAAAATCTATGTTACACTACAGGAAAGTAGGGGAGAAGGAGATAAGTGGGGTTTGGGGGGATGATAGAAGGGAGGGCAAAAGAAAGGAGAGGGGCAATTAGAAGTATACACTTGAGGGGAAGGATAAGGACAAAAGGGAGAATAGAGTAAATGGAGAGGCAGAATAGGATGGAGGGAAATATAGATAGTCTTTCACAACATGACTATTATGGAAGTCTTTTGCAAAACTATACATGTATATCCTGTATTGAATCACTTTCTCATTGGGGATGGGTGGGGAGGGAGGAAGGGAGAGAAGTTAGAAGTCAAAGTTTTAGGAATGAATGTTGAGAATTGTTTGTGAATGTAACTAGGAAATAAGAAATACAGGCAATGGAGTATAGAAAGCTATCTTGTCCTACAAGAAAAGAGAGAAGATGTGGATAAGGGAAGGGAGGGGTGTGATAGAAGGGAGGGTAGATCGGAGAAAGGGATCATCAGAATGCATGGTGTTTTGGGGTGGGCATAAGGAAGAGATGGAAAGAAAATTTGAAACTGAAAATCTTGTGGAAATGAATATTGAAAACGAAATATATAAATTGGAAAAAAAACTGCCTGTTAATACCCTTTGAGTGTAGTTGAGAAATGTCCCCTATTTCTATAAATTTGACTCCGTTTTCTATGTTTGAGAATTGAAGCCTTTATAAGAGAAAATGTGAAAAACACTTTTCCCAACAGTAATGATTACCAACTATGTATTTCCCTCCATCCTATTATTCCCCATTTAACCTATTCTCTCTCCTTTTAAATTGCCCATTTTCAAAAGTATTTTTCTTCTCACTTTTACCTCCCTGAAACTGCCTTCCCTCCTTTCAGTTCCACCTCTTGCCTTATTCCTTTCCCTTCCTAATTTCTTGTATGATGATATATTTCTACCCTCAACTGGGTGAGTGTATTAGGTGTGTATTATTACCCCTTTGAGCCAATTCTGGTGAAGGAAATGTTCGTATGCTCCCCTCCAGCTCCCCATACTTTCTCCTCTACTGTAGAATCTCTTTCAAGCCTCTTTTGTGCCTGATAATTTATCCCATTGTATCTCTCCTTTTCTTTTTCTCCCAGTGAATTCTTACCCCTTATTTTTGTGTTGTTTAGGTAATCATACTATCACATTCAACTCACACATCTCTTTTCTGTTTATGCATACTCCTTCAAACTACTTTAACAATGAGAAAGATTTTAGGAGTTATAAGTAACATTTTTCCATATAGAAATATAAATAGTTTAGCTTTATCAAATCCCTGATGATTTTCCTTTCCTGTTTACTTTTTTATGTTTCTCTTAAATCTTGTATCTGAAAGTCAAATTTTCTATTTAATTTCAATCTTTTCATGAGAAATTCTTGGAAGTTATTTATTTCATCCAATATCCATTTAGCCTCTAAAGGATTATACTCAGTTTTGCTGGGTAGGTGATTCTTGGTTGTAATCCTATCTTCTTTGCCCTCTGGAATATCATATTCCAAGCCTGCTAATCCCTCTAGAAGTTATTGAATTTTGTGATATCCTGACTATGGAACCACAATATTTGAATTGTTCCTTTCTAGTTGTTTACAGTATTCTCTTGTTGATCTGGGAGGTTTGGAATTTGACTATAATAGTCCTGGGAGCTTTTATTTAAGGGTCTATTTCAGGAGGTGATCAGTGAATTCCTTCAATTTCTATTTTAGCCTCTGGTTCTAGAAGATGAGAGCAACTTTCTTTAGTAATTTCTTGAAAGACGTTGTCTAGGCTCTTTTTTTGATCATGTCTTCCACGTAGTTCAAAAATTCTTAAATGATCTCTCTTGGATCTCTTTTCCAGGTGAGTTGCTTTTCCAACAATCTATTTCATGTTGTTTTCTAGTTTTTCATTCTTTTGATTTTGTTTGATTGTTTCTTGATGTCTCAAAATTGTTGGCCTCGACTTGCCCAAATCTAACCTTTAACGAATTATTTTTTCCAATGTGTTTTTGTACCCCCTTTGCTTTGAAAATTTTACTGACTTTTAAAATCTTTTTTGAATCATTCATGCCATGAGATCAATTCATACTTTTCTTGGAAGTTTTGGATGTAGGAACTTTGACTTTCTTGTGTTTTGAGTGCGTAGTTTGATCTTCCAGGCCACCACAATAACTTTCTTTGATCACATTTTTTCTTCTTTTTCTCTTTTTCCAATTTATTTCTTTAATTTTAACTTTATGGTAAAGTGTAGCTCTGCTTCTCAAATTGGCTGGGCAGGGGTCAGGGGGTGGGGGGAACCTGCACTGTCCAAAGCTTGTGTTCTTTTGTGCAGCTGTTTTCAGAGTTGTTTGTTTCAAGGACTTGTAACTTTTTGACACTTCCAATATGGGACAACCTAGGGAGACAACCTACTCTCCTCTACTGTGCACTGGTTTGTGAACAACCACAAGAACTTTTTTCAATCTTGGAGCTGTGATCAGGTTTCCTGCTCCCTTGTTATCACAAGTCCTGCTGTGCTAGTGCTCCTGCTCACACTTGGACTAAGACCCAGGACTGCAACCCATATCCACATATACACAATGAAGCATAATTCTTCTGCTGGTACCAGCAACAGGACCCATGTAAGTCTCCTTTTGACCCATTGTCCAATCCCCTTACCATCTATTGGCTGAGAGGTGTGAAAAGTGCCATTGCTACCACTGATTCAGTCACCTTGCGGTCTGTTCCTGGTTTGCTGGGGTCTGGTCTAAGCTACCTCAGTCTACACTGGCCTGTACTTCTTTCTCACCCAGATGTAACAGACTTTTCCTGCTGTCAACCATTTACCAAACATTTGAACCAAAGAAACAAACAAAATCAGTTTCCTCCTTAAGTGAAAGTTTGTTTGAAGAAGAAATAGAGTGGGGTACCTTTTAAACTGAAGGTATGTCCTAAAGACAAACAGAATGGGGTTCCCTCTTACCAAAAGATTGTTCAAGAACAAAGAGGATGGTGTTCACCTGCCAAGGGTTTGACCAAGGAATGAACAAAGTCAGGGTGTACACGTGCTATGACTCATTTACTTATTCTCATTAAACCAGAGAAAAATGACTGCGTGGGAGTGAGAAAATAATTCTGAACTTGGAGATAAACAAGCTTTATAAACTTGAAGCAAAACCCAACTCAGGATGCCTGTGTAACCAAAATTATAGTCTCCATAGGTGTTAACTATAATATGAGAAAAGAATTTCTTTTTTGTCTTTTTTTTTTGCTTGCAAATATTTTTATTTAAATCCCATTTTTGAGGTTGGCAGGTTTTACATCTTATTGAAGGCAACAGCATCCATGGATTGCACATACTCTTCAAAGGCCTTTACCTATTTCTCTAGCTTGTCTGTCCAATGTCATCTTCAATCACACATTGTATCTGAAAGCTTGTTGATGCCCTATTCCCACTGGAACTGGTTTAGAAGATCCCCAGACCACATCATCTGTATAAATGCTTCTGACATATTTTTTAAATTTCTTTGAGTCATACTGAGCAAAGATGTTCTTCTTTTAGCTTCTTTGTTTCTTCCTCCTCATCAGGTCCACAGAGGTCAATGTCATCATCATCTTTGCCATCTGCTTCACTTCCTGTGATATCTTCTACATCAGCAGGCCCATAGTTACTCAAAGCCTTCTTTATTCCTGGCAAGCTTGCCTTTTACTTCTCACAGGATTTAACATGATTATACTAATGAAGGGTATATAAGTTCTCAAGTGCGGAGTAGTCAGCAGGTGGGGGGGGCTTGAGATGACTTCAAATACTGCAATGTCAGCACAAGATGGTCCATACTCCTTTATCTAGCTCTCATCCAGTAGGAATTCATTGAGTTGTCATAGGCCCATAGGGATCTTGAGATTTCCAAAGTCAATGTTGGTGGTGGAAGGGATCAAGAAGAGGAAGAAGTGGTGGAAGTGACAGAGGAACTGAATGCTGAGAAAGGAATTTCTTAATAGGATAGATTGTAAATACAGTAAGTGTCAAAGTTAATGTCAATGTTTCTTTTACTATTAACATGAATATATATATATGTATATGTATATGTATATATACACATGTAAATATATGTATAATATAAAGTGTCCATAAAATGCCAAGATTGAGTGCCGTAAGTGTCCAGTTCAAGGCATCTTGCCACGGATAGCTATAAACTGAAGAATTTTCCTGGTCATCCTCATCCAGCCTTGTAGTTACTGACACAGAAAGGGATATTTTGGGTTCACTCAGTGAGTACAGAAAATTATATCTGCTATCCCAGACCACACAAGGCACTATGTTAGGTCAAGCCCAGAGTGAGCCAAAAATGACTTTCTCCTGATTGGTCAGTCCAGGTTTTAGGCCTTTTCAGGTGATGGGGGGGTGGGGTGTATCAAAATGGTTCACACCGCCAACCTTCTAAGTAGTCTTGCTGGAAAACTGTTTCACTCCATCCTTTTATGGGTTCTGACACTCTAGAATTTGTTTAGAGTTGTTATTTAAATTATTTGGGCAGTTTTGAAGGAGACTCTCAAAAACTCACCATTAAAGAAAACTAGGCAAACTAGAAAGCAGATATAATATCAGGGGATGAGAGCCAAGATGGCAGAAATACTCTCTCCCCTAAACCCCAACAAAAGGCCTTTAAATAATGGTGCAAGACAAATTCTGGAGTGGCTGAATCTACAAAAGGATTGAGTAAAACAAATTTCCCACCCAAGACAAAGAATATCATCAGCAAATGTTTGTCAACTGGAATGAGAGTGGATCACAGTCCACTGCAGGCCATGCCAGCATAGACTGGCCCTAGAAAGCCAGGAGCAAGCCGTGATAGTGATTGGATCAACAGCAGCATGAGCTGCTTTCAGAATTCTGAGCCTGCTAACAATGAGGATTAGAACAACTGGTCAGGAGGTTCCTTTACTGGCACCAAGGCAGGACTTTTTTTTTGCTTTGTCCATACTCAGATCCAGTTTGTAGTCCTGGGTGGCAATATTAGGGCAAGGAGAAGCAGTACCACATCAGAATTTGTGGCTACATTGGAATGGAAATCCTTATCACAGTGCTAGGGCAGAAAAGAGTGCTTGTGGTCACTCATAGACCAGAGCAAAGGCCAGAAGTGTAGTAAACACACCTCTCCTTATATTATGCCACCTTAGAAGAATGGAAAAGTTATGGGTCCCTAGAAGTATATCTGAAACCAACTGCACAAATCCCCTGAAGTTTTGGACAGTGCACCCTACACACTGGAAGCAGAACATCACTTTAGCAAAGAGTTAAAAATCAAGAAATAAGCAAGAAAAATTCATAAACAGAAAAAATTCTGACTATAGAAAGTAACTGTGGTGACAAAGAAGAGGAGAAGACATACTTAGAAGAAGACAACAAAGAAAAAGATCCTACATCAAAATCCTGGAAGAAAAATATGAATTGATCTTAGGCCATGGAAGAGCTCAAAAGGGAAGATGAAAATCAAGTAAGCAAGAAAAAGGAAAAATTGGGAAGATAAATGAGAGTAATGAAAGAAAATCATGAAAAAAGGGTCAATAGCTTGGTAAAGTAGGCACAAAAAACACTGAAGAAATTAAGAACTTAAAAAACAGACTAGATCAAATGGTAAAAACTATACAAAAAGCCAATGAGGAGAAGAATGTTTTGAAAAGCAGAATTGACCAAATGCAAAAAGATATACAAAAATTCACCAAAGAGAAGAACTCTTTAAAAAATAGAGCTGCTCAAATGGAAAGGGAGAGACACTGAAAAATATAATTCCTTAAAAATTAAAAATTAGAACAGAGCAAGTGGAAGTTAATGACACTCAATTGGCTATAGAAATCTATCTTACCTTACAAAAAACTAGGATAAGAGAAGATGAAAGGGTTCTCATAGAAGGGAGAGTGGGCAGGGTGGTGGTGGTAGTAGTTAGAAAAAAACACTTTTAAATAAGAACAGGATGAAAGGAGAGAAAGTAAACAAAGGGATAATAGGATGAGAGAAATATAGTTAGCAGTCATAATTGTGAAAATATTTTCTGTAATAAATTTCTTTGACAAATGTCTCATCTCCCAAATATATAGAGAAATGAGTCACATTTATGGGAATAAGAGTCATTCTTCAATTGATAAATGATAAAAAAAAATATGAATTCATCAGTTTTTGGCTGAAGTAATCAAAGCTTTCTATAGTCATGTGAGAAAATGCTCTAAATCAATATTGATGAGAGTAATGCAAGTTAAAATAAACTGAGGTAGTACCTTTCATCTATTAGATTGGTTAATAAGAAAAGGATGAAAAATTACAATTGTTGGACGCAATGTAGGAAAATTGAGACACTAATGCACCTTGTTGGAGTTGCAAACTGATGCAACAGTTATGAGAACAACTGGGAACTATGTCAAAAGATCTATAAAACCATGAATATCCTATGACCTAGCAATACCACTACTAAGTCTGTATGCCAAAAGAGAGACAGAACCAAAAGGAAAAGGACCTATATGTACAAGAGTATTCATAGCAGTCCTTTTCTGGTGGCAAAAAATTGGAAATTGAGAGAATACCCATCAATTCTGGAAAGGCTGAACATGTTGTGATGTATGGTTGTGATTGAAAACTATTATGTTATAAGAAATGATGAGCAGGATGCTTTCAGAAAAACTTGAAACGATTTACATGAACTGATGTAAAGTGAAATGAGCAGAAACAGAACGTTGTACACAGTAACAGCAATTTTGCATGAGGACCAGCTGTGAATTACTTAGCTATTCTCAGCAATATAATAACCCAAGACAAGTCTGAAGGACTTATGATTAAAAATACTATTCTTCCCCTAGAGAAAGAACAGATGGAATCTGCATATAGATCAAGCATATTGTTTTTTTCAACTTTTTTTAAATTTTTCTTCCATTTTTTGTTTTGGTCTATGTTTTCTTTTACAACATGACTAATATGGTGTTAATGGGATTTTTGCTGAGCCTGTCTGTAACCTGAGAATGCCCCAAGTTGAGCTTACAATGCTAGAGATGAGCATGCCAGTAATCAAATAGTTTAATCAGTTTCAGAGTGATGAATGTTCTCTTAGCTGAAGTAAAAGCACAAGTTATATACTTAAATGGCAAATGGGGAAGGAAAGCAGAAGGTGGATTACAAACAAGCCTTTAGTGGTTTTCCAGGAGAACCCCAGAAGTCCCACAATACAATTCTGGAGTCAAGTCTTTGGGGGTTATCACCAGCTCTCCTAGAGTACAAACCCAGAGTTCCATAATGGGAACAGGTTCTATAAGTTTTGAGTCACTTCACGTAAGGCCCAGTGATTATGAGTGTTCTCAGTTCTGATTAATCAGTTTACATTGTGAGCTCTGACTTCTCAGCCAGGGAAGCAGATCTTGAGAAAACTAAATTATTAATAACTACATATATCTTATCTAGTAATATAAAAATTATAAATTCCCTTCTCAATGCAAATATATTTTGCATGACTACACATGCACAATCTATATAAGATTGCTTCCTTTTCAACGAGGAGGGGTTAGGAGGAAGGGAGAGAATTTGGATCTCAATTTTAAGAATGAATATGCAAAATTCTTTACATATAATTAGGGAAAGATAAAATAGTAAATTAAAAAAAAACAGAAAGTAGTCTTCATAAAATTGAACTTAAACCAGCCTTTCATACTTTATACCAAAATAAAATGAAAGTGGATTAATGACTTACATATGAAAATACTTTATAAGCAAGATAGAGGAATTAGGAAGAATTAGCTTTTTAATATATGACTATACAAGAGGCAGTTTCCAAAGGAAGAATTTCTAGCTATCAATCATCATATTTTTAAAATGTCCTAAACACCTAACAGTTTAAAAAAATGTAAGTTGAAATCAACTCTTAGGTTCTCTCTCTCAAATCCAACAGATTTTGAAAAGATGAACAAGGAAGCAAAAGAAAAATGTTAAAAGAGACACAGGAAAACAAGCAGACTACTTCTGGATCTGTGAATTAGTCCATTTATTCTGTGAAGTAATTTGGAACTACACCCCAAAAGTCACTACATATTTTGAACTCTTTAATCCAGCAAAAAATAGCATCACTAACTACAAAGAGATCAGAAAAGAAAGAAAAGGATCCTGTTGTACAAAAGTGGAACAGCAAAAAATAAAAACAAGCCCACCCCCAAAAAATACCCAAAATTCCAAAAATAAGGAGGTTCCCACCTATGGTAATTGCAATGCAATGAATTGTTATTCCATCAAAGAAATAATTAAAATAGTGTCAGAGAAATCTGGGAAGGTCATTATGAAAAGTTATGTAGAATTGATATGAGCAGAACCAGGAGACAACATATGCAATGACAACATTTTAATGAAAAAATAACTGAGAGACTTTGCAAGTGATCAGTGCAATGATCAATGATGATTCTGAGGGTATCAAAAATGAACCATATGACTAATTTCCAGACAGAGAAGTGATGAACTCAAATGCAGAGTGATGTATTCATTTTTGCACATGGCCAATCAGGGAATTTTTGTTTTATTTCATTTTGATTAGTTTGGGTGGTTGGTGGGTAGTTGAAGTGATGGAAAAAAATTGTTAATAAGAACAAATAAATTTAAATTTAAAAATAAAATCGATAGACACAAGAAGCTTTCACAATAAATACATTAAAGCAAAAGTACTGCCTGCCTTTTTACAGTTTCACCTAGTTCTAGAAATGCTCGCAAAAGTAATAAGAGAAAGAATTTCCAAGTATAAATATCAAGGAAAAAGAGCACAGAGTGCTCTGACTGGGAATGCTTAAGGAGGCCAGGAAGTTTGAAATACTAGGATGGGAGAATCTTTTGGGATTTTAACTTTGATTGGCAACACTATAGAGCAGGGACTCATCCTTTTTTCTGTCCTGGGTATCTTTGACATTCTGGTGAAATCTATGAAATAGCAAAGGAATAATATTTTATTGTCTATATTCATAAGTGAAGGATAGAAATTTCAATTAGAAGATAGTGAAATTAAAGATACATTTTTTCTCATTCTAATTAGTAACTCCACTGAAATCTATCCACTGACCTCCCAAGGTAAGACTTTCTGCCTTAGTACACGATAAAATTTTTATGAAAATATTGTGGAACACTAAGAAATATATTCTTTAAAATTATCATTTGCTAATTGACCTGTAATTCAAATCTAGAGTTTGTAGCAATATTTTCTGGTCTATATTTTCCTTTTCCCTTATTTGTTTGATTTATCTAGTTTTAGAGACAAATGTTGAAGTCTACAGTTATCATGTGCATATCGTATTACAATTCTACTATCTTTTCTTTATTCATTTATTTATATATTTATTCATACATTTATTTATTTACCTATTCATTATTCATTTATTTATTCATTCATTCATTCAATAATGAATTAATTAATTTGCTTATTTATTTATTTAACTTTTTACATTCATTTTCACAAAATTTTGGGTTCCAAATTTTCTCCCCTTTTCTCCCCTCCCCCACCCCAATACCCCAAGCAATCTAATTTTCCCTATCTCCAGTCTGCCTTCTCTTCTGTCATCCCTCCCCTCTCTTGTCTCCATTTTCTCTTTTCTCCTGTAGGGCCAGACTTTCTATTCCTCCTTAACTGTATGTCTTCTTTCCTAGTAGCAACAACAATACTAAACAGTTGTTCCTAAAACTTTGAGTTCCAAATTCTCCCCATCCCTCCCTCCCCACCCATTCCCTTTGGGAAGGCAGGCAATTCAACATAGGCCATATCTGTGTAGTTTTGCAAATGACTTCCCTGATAGTCGTGTTGTGTAAGACTAACTGAATTGCCCTCCATCCTAACCTACCACTCATTGTTTCTCTTCTGTCTTTTGATCTTGTCCCTCCCCAAATGTTGACTTCAAATTTCTCCCTCCTCCCTTTGCCCTCCCTTCCATCATCCCCCCCCCCCTTGCTTATCTCCTTCTCCCCCATTTTCCTATACTGTAAGATAGGTCTTCATAACAAAATGAGTTTGCATTTTATTCCTTCCTTTAGTCAAATGCGATGAGGGTAATCTTGTTTTTTTTTTTTTTTTCTCAGCTCTCCTTTTTCCCTCCACTAAAAAGTCTCCTACTTGCCTCTTAAATAACATATAATTACCCCATTCCATTTCACCCTCTTTCCTCCCACTACATTTCTCTCTCACCATTTACCTTAATTTCTTTTAAGATATGGTCCCATCCTATTCAATTCAATCTGTGTTCTCTGTCTCTGTATGTGTGTGCATGTGTGTATGTGTGTGTGCGTGCATGCATGTACATGTGTGTGTATGGACCCACCAACGACCCAGATACTGAAAAGTTTTAAGAGTTACAAATATTGTCTTTCCATGTTGGAATGTAAACAGTTCACTTCTGGTAAGTCCTTTAAGACTTCTCTTTGCTGTTTACTTTTTCATGCTTCTTCTCATTCTTGTGTTTGAAAGTCAAATTTTTTTTTCAGCTCTGGTCTTTTCATCAAGAATGAGTGAAAGTCCTCTGTTTCATTGAAAGACCATATTTTCTCCTGCAGTATTATACTCAGTTTAGCTGGGTAGGTGATTCTTGGTTTGAGTCCTAGTTCCTTTGCCTTCTGGAATATCCTATTCCACGCCCTTCGATCCCTTAATGTAGAAGCTGCTAGATCTTGAGTTATCCTGATTTTATTTCCACAATACTGGAATTGTTTCTTTCTAGCTGCTTGTAAGATTTTCTCCTTGAGCTGGGAGTTCTGGAATTTGGCCACAATGTTCCTAGGAGTTTCTCTTTTGGATCTCTTTCAGGTGGTGATCGATGGATTCCTTCAATACTTATTTTGCCCTCTGGTTGTAGAATGTCAGGGCAGTTTTCCTCGATAATTTCATGGAAGATGATGTCTAGGCTTTTTTTTTTGATCATGACTTTCAGGTAGTCCCATGATTTTTAAATTGTCTCTCCTGGATCTATTTTCCAGGTCAATTGTTTTTCTCATGAGATATTTCACATTCTCTTCCATTTTTTCATTCTTTTGGTTTTGTTTGGTGATTTCTTAGTTTCTCATAAAGTCATTAGACTCCATCTGTTCCATTCTAATTTTGAGAGACCTATTATCTTCAGTGAGCTTTTGAACCTCTTTTTCCATTTGGCTCATTCTCCTTTTGAAAGAATTCTTCTCCTCACTGGCTTTTTGAACCTCCTTTGCCAATTGAGTGAGCCTATTTTTCAAGGTGTTATTTTCTTCAGCATTTTTTTGTGTCTCCTTTACCAAGGTATTGACCCATTTTTCATACTTTTCTTGCATCTCTCTCATTTCTCTTCCCAGTTTTTCCTCCACCTGTCTAACTTGCTTTTCAAAATCCTTTTTGAGCTCTTCCAAGGCCTGAGCCCACCCGATATCCCCCTGGGATGTCTGGGGTACTGAGGCCCTGCCCTCCACATCTTTCCCTGATGGCAAGAATATGTCCTCATCGTCGTCAGATCCGAAAGTTGGGATCATTTGCTTCTGTTCGAAAAAACTCTTTATAGTCTTATTTTTCTTCTCTTTTCTAGGCATTTTCACAGCCAGTTACTTGACTTCTGAGATTCCTGTCCACCCCCACCTAGATTCGCCCAGCTAGTGCTTGGGGTCTGAGATTCAAGTGGGCTTTCCGCGCCACGCGGCTGCTAATCAATGTGAGCTTTAGTTCTGGTGCTGGGGTGGGGGCAGGGCCGCCTCCCAGGCTCAGCTCACTCAGGGGCTTTATGCAGAGACCTTCAGTAATGGAGTGGGTGGGGGTGGGGCCGCCTCCCAGGCTCAGTTCCCTTAGGGGGTTTATGCAGAGACTTTCAGTAATGAAGATCCTGCCTGCTGCTGGGGGAGTCCCAGGCCGCTGCTGCAGCTGCTGCCTCTGCTGCTGCCCCTGCCTCTGCCTCTGCCGCTTCCTCCAGAGGGGGCCCAAGTCACGGAGACACCCCGCTCCCCTGGCCATGCCTGCATGTCTCTCACTGACCTGTAGCGTCTGTGTGTGGAGGGACCTTCCTGGATGCCGGAGCTTCCGTCCCTGAAGCCTGCTTGGATCAGCTTCTCTGGGGCCGCGGCCAGGGCAGCACTGGGGTGGGGTCTGCTTTCTGGGGCTCGAAAGACCCTGGGGACGGCTCTCCAGGGCTCTCTGGAACGGAAATCTCTTCCACTCTGTTTCTGCACACCTTGCAGTGATCCAGAACTTATGGGGATCTCTTTTTACATTAAATCTATGGGCTGTGGGTTCGGAGCTCGTAAACGTGCGTCTTTCTTCTCTGCCATCTTGACTCCGCCCCCCGTCTACTATCTTTTGTTTTAAGATTTCTGTCTTACAGTTATAGTTTTACAATCTTTTCCCTTTAAAGGACTCCATACCTCTGGATCCATTTATGTGGACTTGATTCTGTCCTGGGGAATCCTAGTCCCTAAAGAAGTCAAGTTCTTTCTCTTAAACTCTCTTGTTCCTTTACACTCTTTGCCCCATAGCTCCACTTATACTTCAGGTCCGATTTATATCTAGATTTTTCCCAAGAGGGGATAGAATGGTTCACTTTTAATTTATTTTTTATTCTGAATTTAATGAATGCATCAAAGAACAACATTTACATATACAAAGTAGAACAGAAAAAAGGATTATATAAAATCACAAATATTTTTTGATTTAAAAATAAGATTTTGAAGTTATATTAAATTTAACACACTATTTTTGAAACTGTCTTGTTTCTCTATTTCCTTTGAAGTTCCTTTTGAAAAATAAGGTTCTTAATATATAATATTCACAGAAGAAAAATGCTTAAAACACAAAAGGCATACTCTAAAATATCCAGTTGTCATCTGATGAAACCATAATTATGAATTGGAAACATTATCCCTCTGGAATATACTATGCTGATTTAATCAATGGAGAGTTTTCAAGAGACCCAGACTAAGCCAGTCTACTTAAGACATGAAGACTTAAGATATGGGATCCTTGTTCTTCTCAAGGTGAATGAGGTAAACAGGTGAATGATGGTTGGGGTAGTATAAGAGACAAACCCTTGAATCAATTTTATCTGTTGTCTATAAAGTATAATTTTTCCATGACTAAGGGAAGAATCTACTTCTTCAAAGACTGTAGAAAAATTTGGAAGTAATAAAATGAAAAATGGCTGGCAGAGTGTAAAGACATTATTATTATCCAATTTTGAGAAAAGAAAAATTTGAGATGATTGAAATTTGACTGCCCATACATGACTGATTACATTATTGTACCTGAAGTTCCTGAATGCTAACAGTGGAAATGTAGGACAATTAACCAATTGTTAGGTTTATGTGATTATTGATTAAAGAATCTGGTTGATTAAAATAATAGGTCATAATGGGTCAGGTCATACACACACACACATATATGGACACATATATATTTATAAGTATGTATTTGTATGTATCTACACATGCACATACAAATATACATATAGATATATAGATATATGTATGTTTGTATTTTAAAGTATTTATTAGGTTCTGTGTAGTGGATGTTTTGTAAAGTCAGTCTGTAAATTTTCTCCATATGCTAAATGATACATATCACACACATTTATCATGTTTCTTTCAAAACATGACAACTTCCCTAGTTACCATCAGTATTGTACTCTCCTGTAGCCTTTATTTTCTTTCTTTACTTTATCCAGTAGGGTAGACATAACACAGGTATTCAGGGAAAAGGAATTGAATTGAATGACATTGTTTCAAATTTCTCTTCTTTTTCTTTCTTAGCCTTTTCCCTTTTCTTGTCTTCATTAAATCATTGCTGATTTTCTCTTTTTATTTTTGAATACAGGATAGGAGTAAGGGATATCTCTTGCCTGAATTTTTTGGACTTCAACAATCCCCATTCCCCCTCACTTAGCTGTGGTTTTTATTTTCCATAAAAAGAAATAAATCTGTAGTCAGTAAACTGTGGATGTCTTCCTTCCTATTAAAACGGTAAAAGGTAAGTTACTTTAAAATACTCTTGTTCTATCTGTTTGAGAAATTGAAAGTTATAATTTTCTTTCCAAGACTTAACAATTGTACTTTTTGTTGTCATTCGGTTGTATCTGAGCCTTTCTGTCTCCATTTGGAGTTTTTGTGACAGGGATATTGGAGATTTCCATTTTCTTCTCCAGCTCATTTTACAGATGAGGAAACTAAGGCAAACAGGATTAAGTGACTCGTCCAACCTCACACAGTTAGTAAGTGCACTAATGAATGAACAAATGAATGAATGAATAATTTACAAAGTACTTAGTGGGTCTGAAGCTAAGAGAATACAAATAGAAAAAGGGAGAGTACCTGCTCTAAAGGAACTCACATTTTCATAATGGAAGATACTACAAATATGAAAATTTTCAGCTTCAAATCAGCTAAAAATTTCTCAAGAGCCTAAGGGTATAAAAGTATAGCAAATGGCAATGTTTCTTCTCTATTGTCATTTCTATTAATAAAATCATATCGGTTTCTGATGTTGAGGTATTTGACAGTGCAAGGACTTTGCAAGAAATTTCTTGGTTTTTGGTACTTTGATACAACTTTCAGGAAGAGTTGTCAGGCTATATCTTCATAGGGAGTGTTTCTCAGGATGATGCCTGTGGGCACTGGACTAGAATCATTGCTACTCTATAGATCCTTTAGTTCAGGATCCTGGGATGTCTTGAAGGGAATCTGAGGCACCATGGTGGTCAGTGGGGTTCTTATGATTTGACTCATCAGGAGCATATTGCTTTTATCTCTCAGGGTGCCTTGCTATTTTAGCTAGATTGATTTGCCTGACCTATATATTGAAGTAGGCTGGCAGGTGGTGGGGATGTGTGGGCCCTTTTCGACAGGAATTACTTCCCTGAATGATGAGCATAAGGGATGACCTGGAAGCAGACCTGGTCTGGGTACGGGGAGGGCTTTGACATTCCCGGGGCTCCTATGCCTGTTGGTGCCAATTTGTTCAGCAGTTGTTGCTAGTGATGATGAGGAAGATGGCCCTTTTCTCCACAATTATTTCTCCATCAATAATGGCAGTGGGTGATAAATGGGATGCAGGTCTTGTAGTCTGAGAGCACTGCTAACACCTCACTGTTTCTAAGTTCACGGTCTTGGGTTGTTTCCACTGGAATCTGAGAAGAAACAGTGATCAAGGTGATTTTGGTGGTTTGATTTCCCTGTAAAATGCTGCATTTATTAAACTCCTAATGCATGCCAAACATTGTGCTATGTCCTGGGAATGAATGAACAGAAAGTCAAAAAAATAGGATATCTGCTTTGAAGGTCACATTCTAATGTGGGAGACAAAATGCAAGCAGTTATTTTCAAATAAGATATATATATATATATATATATATATACATATATATGTATATATATATATACGATAAGTTGGAGAAAAACTCAAAGAGAAGACATTACAATTAAAGAAGGCTGAGAAAGATTTCTTATAGAAGGGACTTTATTTGAAACTTGAAGGAAGCGAGGGAAGCAGGAAGAGAGAATTTCAGGCATGGGGAACAGTGAGTGAAAATACCTGGAGTCAAGAAATGTAGTGTCATATTTGAAGAATAGTGAGGAGGCCACGGCAGAGTACATGAAGGGGATTAAAGTTTAACAAGACTAGGAAGATAGCAAGGTGACAGGTTTTAAAGGGTTTAAAAAAACCAGAGAGCTTTATATTTGATCCTGAAAGTGAGAGGGAGCCACTGGAATTGAAGAAATAGGGAAGTGAGGAGGTCAAACTCTGTACTTTAGGAAATTCATTTTGATGACTAGAGGATAGAGTGGGAAGAAAGTTTATTGATACAGTGCCATGCCATATCCTCTTCCCACTGAATGAAGAATCAAACATTTCTAAGTATATCATCTGTCATTTGTCTGTGCTTATCAATGAAACTGAATTCTCTTTAGGATTTAAATTAACTTATTCTGACTAATATGACAGTTTTCAGGAGAGCACATCTTCCTTCCATTTGAGAGTGCTTAGGTTGTTATAGGAAGTGTTGCTCAAGGTTGAAGAGTGTTAGAGTAGAATTAGCTTGTTTCTTTACAATGTTAACCAGTTAGTCAATAAATATTTGTCAAACTCCTACTATGTGTCAGGCACTGTGCTAGTCACTTGGGCATATTGATTAACATTCTGAAGCCATCTGCATCTAAATCTTCATCTATAGATATGTCTATGTCTATATCTCATATTCAACTCAGTTCTTCAGTTTAAATATCAAAGGATGTAACAATGCTCTTCAAAGGGTGGGCAATCTTCCATATACTAATTTCCTTTTGGGAAGGGTCTATTGGTTTTTCCACTTGTGCCTCCTTGATAAGTTTCTGAATTCAAGTTTTGTGTCATGTCAATTTCTGTTCCATGAATTAAAAAAAGACAGTAATAGATTCATCTTAACAATATTATATATGTGAATGTGACCGTTAGTAATATACTGAGGATGAGCAGGATAAATTATGATAATTCTTATGATATTAGAGAAAATTATGGAGGTTATTCAACTATCTTGTTGTTGTTCTTCTGAATGGGAACTTGATTTCTAATAATAGAGAAGTCTGTGAGAACTTGTTTTCCTTTGAGATAATGCTTAAAAGACTTTCAAAATACAAGGGGAACCAAATGACTACGAATGACTTAGGATATCAATGAAAATTAGTATTTTTCAAATATATTTTGGCACCAACTTATATGGCAGAAATTAGAATCTGTATCTTCTTGTCCTTCTTTCTTCAAAAAATTTTATTACATAGCTACTATGTGCAAAAGAACTATACCGGGTACCAGGGAAAAAATAGTTAAATTAGACGTGGTCTCTGTCTTTATAATGTTACACTTTTCCATGGGAATTTAGAAATATACAAATAATGATCAATCAACCAGCATTTATTAATCCCCTACCATATTCTAAGCATTATAGTTGGTGTGGAAATACAAAGAGAAAAATAAAATATTCCCTGCTCTCAAGGAGGATATGCAGATAACATCAAGACTCATACATATGTAATATGTAACATAAATAGCATAATGTTATATTAGATATTAATATTATGCATAATAAATCCAAAGTAATTTAGAGGGGAAGCACTATCAGTTTGGAGGAAGGGAGATAAGGAAAATACATATTCTAAGAGGCAGAAATAAATAAGGATGAAATATTTTAGAAGTCATATGTTTTATGCTAGGGAAAAACATATAAATATTATACATTCAGAACACTAAGAAAAGTAATTGGTTTCGCCAGGGAGTGAGTAAAGTGGAGTATTATATAAAATCCTGGAAAGGTGAGTTTGAGCCAGTTGTCAAGGGTTGTAAATGCTAAACAAAATAGTTTGCTTAAATGCTAAATAGAGGCAATGTAAAATTGAATATTATAAGTTCATAGAAAAGGACAAATAAGGCATGATTGAATGGAGGGATCAAAACAGATTTTGTGGGCAAAATGGCACTGAAACTTAGGGTTCAGTTTTTAACTTGGAAATATGGGTGAGGAGAGGGAGAGAGTATTCTAGATAAAAGGAACATCAGCTAATTAATTAGGATCCTTGGATCATAGATTTAGATTTATAAGAGAACTTAAAGGTCTCTTACATTTCCAGACGGAGAAACTAAGTATCAGAGTAACTCACTTGATCAAGGTCACATGGATAGTGACTTGCAGAGTTTGAATTTGAACCCAGGTCTTTTGATTCCAAAACTCTATCTCTCTCAAACACCTATTAAATGCCTATTTTGTACAAAGTCTTGTGATAGAGTTACTGGAAGTTACAATTTCCTGAATTTACATAACTGTCCTACCAAGTAACCTGTATCTCTTACATAAATCTCACAAGAATAACATGAGAGATATTTTTCAAATGCTTTGGCAAAAAAGTTGGTAAACTTCATTACATCATTTTCATGATATAATAGATATATTACAAAATTAAAAAGTGAGTTTAGTCTGATATCTATTTTTGATAGAGATTGAAAGGTTTGCTAACTATTCCTTTAATCAATACATCTTAGAATTTTTTCTAGGAATTAAATTTAAATTAGTTGCGTATTCTCTTCCATATTTTGAAAACTGGAAACATCTTTGACCCTTTTCTAGATTTGTGGCACTGTCTTGTTTAGAATGATCTTTTAACAATCACTCAGTGACAATTACACCTACCAATATTTTAATTTCTCCACATCTTGTTTGTTCAGAATTTGTTATATAAATTTTTCAAAAGCAGCTCCGTTTTTTCTACTGTTTTCCTATACATATTTGGAATTCCAGCTTCTTCAATAGCCCTTTTTGTTCCAGTCTTTCCAGTCCAAAAATCATAAAATCACTAAATTTTAATGTTAAGACCACAGTAGATACCTACCCTGACCTGGAGTTGAAGAAGAAGCTCCTCTATAGTATTTCTGCCAACTGGTTAGCCAACCTCTACTGGAATACCACTACCAAGAGGAACCAATTGACTGGGAATGACTCAGGACAGCATTAGTTGTTAGGAAGATTTTCCTGACATCATACATGAGCTTGCTTCTTTGCCATAAATTATTCCTAGTTCTACCTTCTGAGGCCAAGCAGAATAAGTCCAATCCATCTTCCATACAATAATTCTTCAAGGACTTGAACACATCTAAAATGCCTTCCATAAGTCTTCACCATCCAGTTGCCCTTCTCTGCATCCTTGTCAGCATTAAATTATTGTTCTTAAACTGGAGTACTAAGAACCAAGCACAATTTTCCTGATGTGATAACTCTGGGTAGATTAGAGAGGGAAATTTATCTATTTATTCTTACAAGCCATAATTCTCAATGCTCTCCAAATTTCACAATGCTCTTTTGGCGTTTCTATCACATTTTAGTCTCATGTTAAGTTTGCAGTTGATCATAACCACCAAATTTTTCATACAAACTCTTGTCCAACCATACCCATCCCATATTATATTTGTAAAGCTAATTTTTTGAACCCAGTAAGAGCCTTTTAATTTATCCCTAATAAATTTTATTTTATTTTATTCATGCTATTGTTCTAAGTTGTCAAGAACTATTCAGATCCTGATTTTGTCATCTAGGGTCTTTTCAGATTTATATCTTTATGCAAATCACAGATAAAAGAGTTAGACCATACAGGGTCAAGAACAGATTCTTAAGGAATTACACTGGAATTTCTTTTCCAAGTTGACCTTGAACCTTTAATGACTATATGAGTTGAGTTATCCAATGAATTCCAAATTCATCTAATCATTCATGCAGTCTCCACCTCTCCACCTTTCTCACAAAAATAACACAAAATACTTTATAGAAATACTTTGGTAAAATCTTGGTAAGCTATATATATATATAATCTCCCTGATCACCAATTTAAATAATACTTTCAAAGAAGAAAGTAAAATTAAACTTACATGACCTTTTGTCACTGAAACCATACTGGATCTTTGGGAATCACTGATTCCTTTTTTTTATAACCTGAAGATATTTATTCTGTGTTGTAGCATTACATATGCTCTAGTGAAAGCTTGAATTTTCTAATAGACATGAACCTAAGAAAGTGAAATTTCTAGAACTTCCCCAGGAGGTATATATGTGTTATTCTAGCTCACTGACTCCATAGCCATCTCAGTATTCCCTTCAAAGTGCTTGATTGTCAAAGAGCAGAGGAATTCTTCATTTTGGTTCCATGAACTTTTTGACAGAACTCTTGACTCCTGAGATTACATACTGATGTTTCTAATCAGCACTGGCCCCTTCATCAGGAATGTTGAAAGTCCTCTGTTTTGTTAACAATTCATTTCTCTCTAGTAGTTTTATAATAATCTTTACTGGACAAGTTATTCTTAGTTACAAGTACTTAGGGGAATATTGTATTCTGAGTTCTCTATTTTTTTATGATGGTAGTTGCTAAATTTTGTGTGATTCCAACTGTGACTCTTTGTTATTGAAGGCTTTCATTCCAAATGCTTATATATTTTTCTTTGACCTGGAAGCTATGGACTTTATCTATGATGTTTTGTCATTTATGTTTGGGGATTTCTTTCAGGAAATGACCAACAGATGCTATCCATTTTCATTTTGCTGTATGGTGCTGAGAGATCTGGGCATGATGATTTGTTGAAATGTGATGTCTAGAATCTTTTTTTATTTTAATTTATTCTTAATTGCTTTGATTTGCTTTCCAAGTTAGCACTTTTAGATATTTAATTCCTTACATTTTCTTCTTTTTTAACCTTTTTTAATTTTGTTTTAATATTTCTTATTGTCACATAGAAAATCATTAACTTATTTTTGGTTATTTCTCATTTTCAAGGATTTTGTTTTTTATGTAAAATTGTGCTCTTGTTAATTCTCTTTGCAAAACTTTTATCCTTAACTCTTAATTCTTTTCCAATTCTTTACACCAGTACTCTCATTTCATTTACAAAATATTTTGTAATTGTTAAAAGAAATTCTTGCTTCATTTCTTCTAAGAATTCCAGTTGAACTCATGGTCAAGCTTTGTTTTTCTTTGAGGCTTTGCTTGAATGTTATTTGGAGTCATTCTATTCTATATTTGTGTCTTGGGCACTCGAATAAGAAAAGGAGTTTCCTCTTCTAGGAGTCTTCTACACCAATTAAGTCACAGGTACAGTCAACTTTCTAGTTCTTATCTATAATCTATTAGTTAAGACAAAAGATACCCCTGACAAGGAAGTTCCTCAGTCTTCAGGAGTCATAGGAGTGCTGGGAACTCCAAAATGTAAAGGAAAAGGGCATGAATCTGCATTGAAAGAATTTGAGCACTCAAGCATCCCAATCCAAGTAGTGAGTTGTAATTGTGACACCAAAACAAGCAGGTCAAATTCCTGATTCCTTTTTTTAGACAGTCACTTGACATGTTTTTAATAAATTCTAGATTTCTGACATAAACCAATTCATGCTCAACACCTTATAGTTTTCAGAATCTATATTCTTTCCTTTTTCGAAAATCCTTTAGTACCTCTGCAAAATCTTTCAGTTATTACTGACTCAACAATTATGTGTATGATTTCTTTCAGTACCCAAGGATGTAGCTAATCTCATGCCTTAAATTATACATGTGCAGTTAAGTAATCACTTCCAATCTCCTACCTTGAGTACCAACTACTTATCAGAAATTTTCACTCTTTCCCAATCCAAATGTAATTCTCTATCTAGAAAACAAAAGCAATTTTTTTTTTAAAGTACAGTTTTTGTGTCCTGTGTTTAGTTACTACTGTTCTGTTCTTCCTGGTTGGTGGACTATCCCTTCTCCCAAAATAGACTTAAAAAAAAAAACAATTTTTTTTCTTATACTTAGAATTCTTCTTTATTCTCATCTTTTTCTGCATTTTTAACCTTCCTGAAACTATTTCCCATACTGCTGATTTCATATATTTTAACATATATGCTTTACATATTTTTCTGGGTAGATTTTTTTGAAATCTAAGTGGATTGGTTAATTTTTTGTGCATCTACTACATTCTTCTGAGACAAAATGCATTTTACTTCCTCATTGAAATAATCACATTTTGCATTTTCACAATTTCATTCTTGAGAGTTGTTCAACTCCTCTGGGCTAAATGGCCCAATATAATTTCAGTTCATGGGCCTTCTCATGCCTTGAAATTTTTTCTTCCCCAAATGGAAAGTTCATGTCCGACTTTGTCTATCTTTCTCTCCTTTCAATATCACAAATTTTTAATGGCAATGATCAAATTCCCCTCCCATTCTCTATCCTTGGACTTGTGACTTGCACACGCACACACACACACACAAACACACAAACACTGAGCAAATTAAGAATTAAGTAGTTCTATCTTCTGTCTATCTTTCTCTCCTTTCAATATCACAAATTTTTAATGGCAATGATCAAATTCCCCTCCCATTCTCTATCCTTGGACTTGTGACTTGCACACACACAAACACACAAACACTGAGCAAATTAAGAATTAAGTAGTTCTATCTTCTGTCTTTACAAGCTGAGCAAGTCTTATTCCTTCTGTGATACTTCTATTTTTGCCCAAATAGTTCAAAATCCCTTTTTGTTTTCCTTCCTTAGCTTCCCTCATCAGCTTTAGCTCAGTATCAGCTTTAGTAATTATGACCCTATTCTTTCAGGACTACAGCACACTTTTGTGTATTTTCCTTCTTTTTTTAAATCTGTATCTGACTTCCCTATATTGTCTCAGCTTACCAGCCTTCTATAATTTTCTAGACAATCTTTAACCCTGTAGTCATTCTGAAGATGAACCTTTCTGAACTCAGCTATATTTGTCCTTGGATAATACATAGACAATCTATCACTTTGTCCAAACTCAAAAATCTTTGTAATCAGATCCTGTACTTCATTGGTATAGCCTATAAGAATCAAGAGCTAAACTTCAGTGAAAGTGAGATAAGAAGGGATATAAGAGAGAAGAGTGAAAAAAAGAAAATAAAAATAAAAAAAAGAAGAGAAACCAGTTTTGGAAATGAACTTAGGGGCTATCTGGTTCAACCCAAATTTAATTAATAATTGCTCCATGACAAACTTGAGCAAATAGTCATATGTACTTTGTCTGAGGACTTCCAGTGAGCTACCCCTTGCCTCCTGAGGCACCCCGATCTGATTGCAGAATAGAGGATATGAGGCAGAATAATTGAAAATAATACTTAAACATAGAGTAGAGAACAATTAAATTGGAATAGAACTTAGAGATATTATTTTTATTTCACTATGAAGGTTTTGTTCTAACTGCAGAAACATTCTATGGACTACCATATGCTAATAAGAGGCAGCTAGATGGTTCAATGGACAGAGCACAGGGCCTTGAGTCTACAAAACCTAGGTTTACATCCAGTCTCAAACACTTACTAGCTGTATGACCTTGGGGAAGTCACTTAACTTCTGTTTGCCTAAATTTCCTGGAGAAGGAAATGGAAAACCACTCCCATATCTATGCCAACAAAACCTTATGGGCCATATGTCCCGTGGGGTCATGAAAAGTTGGACACAACTAAGCACCATATGTAAGTAATGAAAAAATATTTTTTAGTGCTTTGTGACTTTGAAAGTGCTTTTATATTGCATTAATCAATTGCCAATAACACTAGAAATATTCATTAAAATATTACATAATGATGAACTATAATGATTTTTATAAACTATTTAAATGAATTTCTGTTATATTGGTTTCTGTAGCATTAACACTCATTTTAAAGTTTCAATAAATTAATTTAGAAATATAATTCCTTAGACCTCTTGAAGATACATTGATTTGATTATACTGAATTAAACATAGGCTTGGTACTTTTTTTGCAGTTTTCAGATTGGAGTCTGGTTGAAGCAATGAAAATTTCAAACTTAGGTAGGAATTCTTGGTCCCTGAAGTCTCCACTTCCAGTAGGTTGGGAGCCACTTAGCCTCATTTCTTATTAAAAAGAAGGAAAGTGAGATTCAGAAATATAAAGTGACTTGCCCTGTCTGAGGACCTTAGGAGAAGAATCAAGATTAAGTTAAAATGTTCTCATTAATCATCATCCTTTGTTATCATCTTTAAAGCAAAATTAATTGAAGTTAAGACAGTTCAGCAAGTATGAATTGCATCTACATTGTGAAAGATTTTGATTTGGAGTTAACAAAACATGGGTTTAAATTCTTCCTAAGAAACTAGTAGTGTGACCCTATGCAAGACTTTTACCTACTCTTTGATTAGGCAACTCTCTAGGACTTGTCTACTAAGTTTTCATTAAATATTTCCTGATCAGAATTTCTCCTATCCGAAATCACAGTTCTTTTAGGTATGTTCATGCTAAGTTGTTGGGGAGACAAATATATAGAATGACACATTTCTTGCCCACTGTACGTATACAGTATACTTGGCAATTAAACATTTATGCAAATAAGTATACAAATTTTATAGGGGCATAAGAGAGATTTCCAAAAGGAAAATTTAAGTGAATGATTATATTCAACTGAGAGAATCAAGGAAGGCTTCATGAAGGAGGTAGTACCTTAGGAACTAGTAGTAGAAGTAGAAGAAGTAGAAGTAGTAGAAGTAGTATTTCATATTGTCTTCTATTTTTTCATTCCTTTGATTTTGTTTTAAAATTTCTTGGTTTTTCATAAAGTCATTAACTTCCAACTGCTCTATTCTTATCTTTAAGGAATTATTTTCTTCACTGAGCTTTTGAACCTCCTTTTCCATCTGGTCAGTTCTGGATTTTAGGACATTCTTCTCCTCCTTGGCTTTTTGGATCTCTTTTGTTATTTGGGTTAGTCTTTTGTAGTGTTATTTTCTTCAACATTTTTGGGTCTCCTTTAGCAGGTAGTTGGCTCATTTTTCTTAATTTTCTTGCATCACTCTCATTTGTCTCCCTAATATTTGCTCTACTTCGCTTCTTTGATTTTTAAAATCCTTTTTGAACTCTTCCATGATCTTAGATCAATTAATATTTTTCTTGGAGGTTTTGAATGGAGGAGTTTTGACTTTGTTGTTTTCTGCTTGCATGCTCTGGTCTTCCTTATCACCAAAGTTAGATTCTATGGCCTGATTCCTTTTCTAGTTTTTGCTCATTTCTCCAGGCATTTACTTGACTTTTGAGCTCTTTGTCGAGGTAGATCTCTGTTTCTCTTGGGAAAGGGGAGCGTACTGTCAGTGGCTCAATTCCCCCACAAACTGTGGGTCTAGAACTACAGAAACTGTTGCTATCTCTGCCTATGTTGATGCTGTGGTTGTAGTGGGTTCGTCTGCCCCCTTTACCCTCTGCTGCTCTAGGGCTGAGACTGGACCCCTCCATTCTCCCACACTGGTCTGACGGGTTTTTTTCAGTGACCTTCCAGTTTGTCCTTGCTGTTTTGGGGTCCTGAAGTCTGTAAACTGCCGCAGATGTGAGAGATTCAGTCTTCCCAAAGCCTGTTCAGGTCCATTCTGTGCCAACATGGCCCACACTAGACTGCCCCCTTCCCCCTCCTTGGAATGATAGACACTTCTCAGAGACCTTCCAGGATGTCTTGGGCTGCAGATTTGCTTCACTCCATCATACTTTAGGTTCTGCAGCTCCACAATTTATTTAGAGTCATTTTTTACGACTATTTGACTGGGCTTGGAAGCTGTTCTCTAGAAAGTCCATGTTGTTACTCCTCCATCATGGCTTTGCCCCCAGTGATAGCACTTTCAGTAGAATGATGGAACTGGAAGTCAACTTACGAGAGTCTTAGAAATCATAAGGAAATGGAGCAAGTAAGTATAGACTACTATTTAGTAGTTTAGTAGTGACTGGGGATGAGTCATAGTTTGATATGGTGACTGGGGAGAAGTGATAAAGAGTGGTAACTTTAAATGTTTTTTTTTTAAGTTTGCTTTTTAGAAAGGAAAAGACTCAATATTTAAGACAAAGAATCAAAAGTCTGTGCAACAATCAGTCAATTAGCATTTATTGAGCATTTATTATGTGCCAGGGACTATGCTAAGCCCTGAAGATACAAACAAAAAGCATAAACAGTCCATGCCTTCAAGGACTTACCTTGCAATGAGGGAGATAACTTGTATATATTCTGATATGTACGAACTGTACAGAGTAACTGGGGAGTAAGAGAAGGTACTAGCTGCTGAGGTGGACTGGGAGTAACATCTTAAAGTCAAGTCCTTACAGTACCTGAGATGAGTGTTAAAGGAAGCCAAAGAACTGGAGAAACAGAGATTAGGAAGAAAACCATTCCAGGCCTGAGGGATAGCTGTTATAAAGACATGGAGGCAGGAGATGCAATTGTGTGTGTTTGTGTGTGAGTGCGTGCGTGTGTGTGTGAGTGCGTGCGTGCGTGTGTGTGTGCGTGTGTGCGTGTGTGCGTGTGTGTGTGTGCATGTGTGTGTGTGTGTGTGTGTGTGTGCGTGTGTGTGTAAAAGCAAGTGGGATAGAATGATTGAACCAAAGAATGTGTGTTGGGGGGCAAAGAAAGGAGGCTGGAAAGATAGGAATGGATTATATCATGAAGAAACAAAGATGGGTATATTTGATCCCAGAGAAAATAGAGAACCATAGGAACCTGTTGAATAGGGAGGTGACATCAGATACTTTAGGAAAATCCCTTTGGCCGTGTGTGAAGGATGAATTGGAGTTCAGAGACACTTGGAAAAAAAGTCTAATTAGAAGTATATTGTAAAAGTCATGATAAGAGGTGTGAATGTCTAAAGTAGTGTAGCTGCTGTGTAAGTAGAGAGAAGAAAATGTATTGAGATATTGTGAAGGAAGAACCAGCCAGATTTGGCAACTGGCTGCATATATAGGATAGGATTGAAGAGGGTAAGGATGCCCCTAAGGTTTCAAGCTTTGGTAACTGCAAACATAATGGGACTGTCAATAATAAGAGAAGTTCAGAAAAGCAGAGAATTTGAGGGGAAAATAATGAGGTGTTTTAGAACATGCTGATTTTGAGATGTCTTTAAGATGTTCGACTTAAAAGTTCCAATTCTCTGTCGGTGATGTGGAACTAGAGTTCAGGATTAGACCTGGAAGCATCAACTGAAAAGGTATGATAATTTAACCTATGGGAGCTAGTGATATCACCAAGTGAGTGATGATAGGGAGAAGATAGAGAAGAATCTGGTACAGAGACTTGGGGGGCAGCTGTAGTTATGATAATATTAAAGGTAACCAAGAAAAGTTGATTAGACAGGTAGAAGGAGAATGAGCAGAGAGAGAGCTGTAGTGAAAACAAGGAAAAGACAGTATGGAGGATAATAAATTTATTATTAAATATGTTAAATGCTATGAGAGGTCAAGAAAGATGAAGATTAAGAAAAGAATATTACATTTTATACTGTAGGGCTCATTAGTAATTTTTGAAAGGACAATTTGAGATGAACAGTGAGGTGAGAGCCAGATTAAAGAGTTTTGAAGGGGATAAGAAGAGAGGAATTGGAGACTCCATGCGTAGACTTTTTTTTACCAAGAAATTCAGTTAGTAAAGGCTTACTTAGCCCTTGACAAGGGCTAGCCTTGACCAAAAGAAAAGACGTCTTTTCCTCTAAAACTTGAGCAAAGGAAAGTTCAGGACTCCTGGAAAAGGTGTTTTGTTGAAGTCAATAACACACTACTGGGAATTATTTTTCCAGAGTATTATTTTCTTCTTGTAGCTGGGCTAATAAATTTGGTACTATGAGGAGGCTAAATGGGTTCTGAATTGCTCAAGAGAAAGAACAATGAAAATCAAAGTTACTCTAATAAGAAAAAAAAATCACCTACTTCATTTTCACAGGTGATATATTTTACAATGTCTTTAATGCTAAAGTGTCTAAATTCATAGACCATAATAGCAAAGAATGTGTGCCCTTGGTACAGCCTATTTCGTAATCCTCCCTGATTTCTCTGTCCTTGCATCCTTAGGGCATTGATCCATCAGAGGCCATGAAACCAGAGAATCAGACTTCATCCTCAGATTTCATCTTGTTGGGCCTGCTTGTGGACAACAAGGTCATGGGAGTGGTCTTTGCTGTAATCTTTTTCATCTTTGTGGTGGCTATAACAGCCAATATGGTTATGATATTTCTAATTCAAGTGGATTCCCGGCTACATACTCCCATGTACTTCCTGCTCAGCCAGCTCTCTATTATGGACACCCTCTTCATTTGCACTACTGTGCCTAAACTCCTAGTAGATATGGTATCTGAGGAAAAAACAATCTCCTTTGTGGGTTGTGGAATTCAGATTTTTCTTTACCTGACCATGATTGGTTCTGAGTTTTTCCTCTTGGGTCTCATGGCCTATGACCGTTATGTGGCTGTCTGTAATCCGTTGAGGTACCCAGTCCTCATGAACCGCAGAATGTGTCTTCTGTTGGCTGCAGGTTCTTGGTTTGGTGGCTCATTGGATGGTTTCCTCCTCACACCTATCACGATGAATGTCCCTTACTGTGGCTCTCGAGCCATCAATCATTTCTTCTGTGAGATCCCTGCAGTCCTCAAGCTAGCCTGTGCAGACACATCCCTCTATGAAACTCTCATGTACATATGCTGTGTACTGATGCTGCTCTTTCCTGTCTCTATAATCTCTACTTCGTATTCTCTTATCTTGCTCACAGTCCATCGTATACGTTCAGCAGATGGCCGGAAGAAAGCTTTCACCACCTGTTCCTCCCACCTCACTGTGGTCAGCATCTTCTATGGAGCTGCCTTCTACACATATGTGTTGCCTCTGTCCTACCATGGCCCTGAGAAGGATAAGGTGGTGTCTGCCTTTTATACCATTGTAACACCCATGCTTAATCCTTTGATCTATAGTCTCAGGAACAAAGATGTTATGGGAGCCCTGAAGAAAGCCCTATTAAAATGTTCCCCCACACAGAAAATTACAGCAAGTGATGCATAATATCAGCTATGAATCCTCCAGTTTTAGACCACATAAGGGTGACAGAGTTGGAATAACCACCAGCGATGATACACTTCCCTTTGCCTTCCAGTAACCCTTTGCTTAACAAACCCTGTGACTCCAGACCCCATGGAGCAACCTGAAAGGAAAGTGACAAGAAGGAATATCTTTCTTACTTACCTTTTCTTGGATTCTTCTTGAGCCCAGGCTGCCCAGACTACATGGGGGTGCCTGGTATAAAGAGTGACTCTTCTATTCACACCACCATGAGCTCAAAGTAATTAACTAAAAGCCTGCTATTGAGATGGATGACTGCCACACTTTACCATATGTGTTGTCGCCTCATACAACATCTCTAGGATCCTACAACGTACCCCATTTTTATGTCTTCCAGACCCCTGGGCACTGTCAAGTGATCTGCTTGCAAATACTAAGGAACTTTTTGTCCTTATCTTCACCCTTAAGATTTCTGGGCCTTTTCATCCGCCCAGAGGAAATGCTATTGCCTCTAATTAGTATATGAGCTCTTTTGTAATATCTAATTTTGAAAACTTGTATTCCCAGTTCTTAGCCAAGTGCTTAACAAATAATCACATAATACATTTTTTTCATATTTATTCATCCTTTCATTCACAGATTCCATCACCATTGTAATCACTACCACTCTCACCATTGCAGAATTACTGCATCATCAACATTATCTCAAACAACTTCAAATGTGCCTGAGGTTCATCCAACATGCTAGAAGAGTTTGAGTGGTTGACTTGTTCTTTACTGCTTGAGAGTATGAATATTTGTCCCATCTGCAATTTAGAAATCCAGAAATAAGCAGGCTATTAATAATTAGTGCGTCCAGAGTGGCACCCTTTACCATAAAGAGAAAGAAAAATTTCATTAAGTGTAGGGGTGTGTGTGTGTGTGTGTGTGCGTGAGAGAGAGAGAGAGAGAGAGACAGAGAGACAGACAGAGACAGAGACAGAGACAGAGACAGAGAAATCTAATCCAAGCATAAGTGATGATGGTATATGTAAATACACAGAAGTGGAAGGCCAAGAAGAAGCTAAAAAATTGTGAGTATAGCAATTTGACTGAAGCATGGAGTTATTAAATGGCAGTAGGGTGAAATAAGACTTTAATGGTAGACTGAAGCTAGAACACCTCCTTTTATAGGTTACAGACAGCTGTAAGTTGATGAGAAAAGGAATGGCAACATTGAATTATGCAATGGGAAGTTGACAATTAATTAGGTGTCAGATGAATTCGAATTTGAATTCGAAAGAGAAGCTAAAATTGGAAATTTTAGACTATTTAAATAAGACATTGGTGGCATCAACAAAAGTAGGGATGGATGTTAGGAACTGAGACTTAGATTGAAATGCCTAGAATAAGATTCACATGTGCTTCTTATGGCACATTTTAGAGGCTTCTAAAGATAGAGGGGAACTGCAGGAAAAATGCATGGGAATTTTCTTTGTAAATCTGGCATTTATACTTTTGCAGAAAATAAAATTCTATTTGGAGAATGGAAAGCTGAAACAGCAATCTTTAGTTTTAGTTATTTGGAAACAGTTTCCTAGGGGATAAAATGAGCTGGTAGTGTTAGGGACTTTTCCTTTGACAATAATTTTGGTTGGATTCATTGGCACCAGCTTAATTGTGTCTTTAGCTATTTTCTTGCCTTATCCTCTGTATCACCCCAAACAAATAACTACAACAAAATTGGAAAAACACAACCCCATGTCTCAAAGAGAAGGAAAAACACAAGCACTGCAGTTCTTAGTTCCTCTGAATTTGGGGGGGAATTGATACTTTACCATCTTATCTCCCTTATGCCACCTTGTGGTCATATGGTGGCATAACATTGCCCTGATAATTTGTGCTTGTGTGGCTCACTTTATGTAACATAGAATTTAATATTGAAGGTTTCATTTTTCAGAAATTCAAGAACGTTGAAAGATTTTCCAAAGTTCATGGCACAAACTCAAGATATTACTCAAATTCAGTTGAGTATAGCCAAAATTTTTTGGGTTAGGAAATATATTGGGAGTACAATATATTGTACTTACAAGTGGAGAAAAAATACCTCAAGCTACAGTAGAATAAGTTTTCAGTTTTAAGGCTTTCCATCTTTGCTGAACTGACTACAACTGTAAAATTTCAATCCATGGGATCTTACCTAACCTTTCACAGAACGCTTTGAAATCTATTCTCTCCAAACGTGCATGCAAAACTATGTTATTAAGACATTACTTGGGAAGTTTGTCATTAGAACCCCTGGACTTCTTTCTAATAGATACAGGGTGGTGCATCCATCAGATTAGTCAGACCAGGCCAGAAAATCTAGATCTGAGCCCTAGGACAATAGGTATAATTCAGTTCAATCTCTTAATATTATAGATAAGGAAATCAAAGTTTAGAAAGATTAAGAACTTTCCTCAAGATCATACAGTTAAAAAGTGAGAGAATCTGCAGAGTAAGATATAGAATTTATAGTCTTCTGACTGTAACTTCAGGTACAGTACAGCCTAATGATTTCTATCATTATTCTGCTGGCTCCCTTGAGACATTTCTTGGTTCTAGGGTGATTCCCAGTATTCTATCTTTTCCTGTGGACCCAAGAACTTGGTCTATCAGTTCCACTCAATTATCTAAAAGTAGCCAATGCTGCTTTATTAGAAAGTGAATTCCCTATCACTAAAGATCTTTGGGTAATGGATGAATGGCTACTTGCCAGATATGTTGTATAAGGAATTTTTCCTGAAACTTCTCTCTCTCTACATTGTTCAATTGGTTATCTCATTATTTCCCATGGATTAAATTATCAGCTTTATTCCTGATTCTCTTAGATAACTATTTGTTCACCTCTACCTGACATCCAGTCTCACATTTGAAAATGCCTGTGGATATCTCATAGCTAGCCTGTACTCAACATGATCAAAATGAAACTTTTATCTTTCTCTCCAAACCCTCTTTTCTTCGTCAGTTACCTAGGCTTGAAACCTAAGTGTCATTCTCAACTTTTTACTCTCATCTCCAGTGCACAATCTGTTCCAAATTCTGTCATTTTTATCTCTGAAACATCTCTAGTATATGCTCTTTTCTCTCCTCTGGAATAATGGTCTAAACCCTTATCACCTCACACTTAGACTATTGAATTAGTTTCTGGCTGATCCCCCTGCCTTTAATCTATCTCAGCTGTTACCAGTCAGGCATCACAATCTTTCCTAAACAGAAGTCAAACCATACCTTCCCTGCCCTCAATCAAACAACTCAAGTGCCCTCTCTTACAACCATGATCACACACAAAATCCTTTGTTTTTTAAAAGTTCATTATAAACTGTTCCCTTCTTACCTTTCCAGATATCTTAAACATTAATCCCTTCCATGTACTCTGCAATCCAGCAGCACCTGGCTTCTTGTTGTTGCTAAAATTGCATTTCACTACCTGTTACCCAGGTCTAGAATGCTCCCCCTTCTCATCTTTGCCTCCTAGTTTTCTTAAAATTTCAGCTGCAGTCTTATATTCTGCAAGAAACCTTTCCTGGTCTTCCTTGATTTTAGCGTCTTTCCTATGAGATTATTGCCAGTTTTTCTTGTGTATATCTCATTCGTACATAATTGCTTACATGCAGGCTTTGTTTTTCTTTGTATCCCCCAGAACTAACAGAGAAACTGGAACCTAGCAGTAGGTGCTTAATAAATACTTACTGACTTACAGAAATAAGATTAGATCTCTGAGGTTTCTCTCAACTCTTTAAATGTATGATTCTGTTCAGTCATTCAGTTGTATCCAACTCTTTGAGACCACATGGTATATAGGACACTAGGCCCCTCTATCATCCACTGTCTTCCCAACTCTGTCCAAACTATGTTCATTGCTTCTATGACACTATCTATCCATCTCATCCTCTGCTGTCCCCTGCTCCTTTGGTCTTCAAGTTTTCCCAACATCAGGATCTTTTCAAATGAGTTTTGTCTTCTCATCATGTGGTCAAAGTATTTAAGCTTCAATTTCAGTATTTGACCTTCCAATGATTAGACTGAATTAATTTCCTTAAGTATTGACTGATTTCACCTCCTTCCTGTCCAAGTAACTCTCAAAGGTCATCTCTAGCAATGCAATTCATTTTATGGCACTGACTTTCCTTATAGATTGGCATTATCCACATATCTGAGATCATTGAGAGTTCTCCTGGTAACCTTAATTCCAGCTTTTGATTCATCTCGCCTGGCATTTCTCATGATATACTCTGCGTATATGCTAAATAAATAAGGTAACAACTTTGTTAGTACTTTTTTCCAATCTTAAACCAATCAGTTTGTTCTGTGTTCAGTTCTAACTGTAGCTTCTTGACCAACATATATGTTCTTCAGAAGATAACTAAGATGATCTGGTACTCCTATCTCTTTGAGGACTGCCACATTTTTCTGTCAATGAAGGAGAAGTAGATGTTTTTCTTGCAATTCCCTTGCTTTTTTCACAATCCAGGAAATGTTGGCAATTTGGAATCTAGTTCTTCTGCCTCTTCAAAATTCAACCTACTCTTCTGGTAATTCTTGGTTCACATGCTGCTGAAGCCTAGGTGTAATGGTTCAGTAATTTGAACACTTTTTGACATTGCCCTGGCCATGTTGGGTAACTTTACATGGCACAGCTCATGGATTCATTGAGTTACACAAGCCCCTCCCTCCACAAAGACAAGGCAGTGATCCGGGGGTGGGGAGAAGCTAGCAGAGGGTCTTTGGTTCTATGTTTTTAAAGTATTCCATTTTTTCCCAAATTATATGTAAAAGCAATTTTAAAAATAAATCTATTCATTTTTAGTTTTCAACATTCATTTCCACAAGTTTTAAATTTTCTCTACCTCTTTCTTCTCTCCTCTCCCCAATATGGCATGCAATCCAATGTAGGTTCTACAAATACATTCTTATTAAGCATATTTTCATATTAGCCATGTTGTATAGAAGAATTAGAGCAAATGAGAGGAACAATGAGATAGAAACAAAAAACAAAACTAACATAAAATAAATAACAAAAAAGAGACCAATTAGTATTCTTTGATCGGCATTCAAACTGTCCATTTCTTTCTGTGGATGTGAATGCTATTTTCCATTATGAGTCTTTTGGGATTGTTTTAGGTTCTTGCATTGCTGAGAAGATCTAAGTCTGTCAAAATCACTCAATGTGGCTGTTACTGTGTACAATGTTTTCCTGGTTCTGCTCACTTCACTTAGCATCAGTTCATATAAGTCTTTCTACATTTTTCTGAAGTCTGCCTGCTCATCCTTTCTTATAACATAATAGTATTCTATTCCATGCATATACCACCACTTGTTAAGCCATTCCCCAATTGATATGCTCAATTTCCAGCTCTTGGCCACCATAAAAAGACCTGCTATAAATATTGTTATATATGTTGGTCCTTTCCCCATTTTTCTGATCTCTTTGGGATACTTATCTAGAAGTGATATTGTTGGGTATGCACATTTTTATAGCCCTTTCAGCATAATTCCAAATTGCTCTACAGAATGGTTGTATCAGTTCACAACTTCACCAACAATGAATTAAGTTTCCAATTTTCCCACATCTTCTCCACCATTCATAATTTTCCTGTTTGTCATGTTAGCCAATCTGATAGGTGTGATGTGGTACCTAAGAGGTATTTTGATTTATATTTCTCTAATCAATTGTGATTTAGAGGATATTTTATATGATTTCAGATAGCTTTAATTTCTTCCTCTGAAAACTGCCTGTTTATATCCTTTGACTATTTATCAATTGAAGAATGACTTGTATTCTTACAAATTTAACTCAGTTCTCCATATTTTTAGAAATGAGGCCTTTATCAAAGACACTGGTTATAAAAATTCTTTCCCAATTTTCTTCTTCCCTCCTAATTTTTGCTACTTATATAGAAATGCTGATAATTTAGGTGGATAAAAACAATTTTTGACATTTGTTTGTAAAACTTTGAACTCCAAATTTTCTCCCTTTGTTCCTTACCACTGCCTTCATTGAGAAGGCATGCAATTTGATATAGACTATACATGTGTAGTCAACCAAAACACTTCCACATTAGTCATGTTGTGAAAGAAAACATAGACAAAAAACTCTCAAGAAAAATAAAGCAAAAAAATATGCTTCAATTTGTATTCAGACACCATCAGTTCTTTCCCTGGGGTTGGAAAACATTTTTCATCATAAGTCCTCATAATTTGCTTGGATAAGGCTATTGCTAAAAATAGCTAAGTCTTTCATAGCTGATCATCGTACAATATCGCTATTACATTGTATACAGTATATGCCACTTTACAACAGTTATTGTAAGTATTCTAGGTTTTTCTGAGAGCATTCTGCTCATCATTTTTTATAGGACACTAATGTACCATTATAATCACACACAACTTGTTCAGCCATTTCACCATTGATAGGCATTCCCACAATTTCCAATTCCTTGGCCCCAGAAATGAACTATAAATATTTTTGTACACATATGTCTTTTTCCTTTTGGTTTCTTATCTTTTTGAGATTTAGACCTGGTAGTAGTATTGCTAGTTCAAAAACTATATGCATAGTTTTATAGCCCTTTGGATATAGTTCCAAATTGCTCTAAAGAATTCAGGTCACACACGACTATCAGGAAGGTCATTTGCAAAGCTACACAGATATGGCCTATAATGAATTGCCTGCCGTACCAAAGGGAATGGGTGGGGAGGGAGGGATGGGGAGAATTTGGAACTCAAAGTTTTAGGAACAATTGTTTAGTATTGTTGTTGCAACTAGGAAAGAAGACATACAGTTAATGAGGAATAGAAAGTCATCTGGCCCTACAGGAGAAAAGAGAAGATAGAGACAAGGGAAGGGAGGGATGACAGAAGAGAGGGCAGATTGGAGATAGGGAAAATTAGATTGCTTGGGGTATTGGGGTAGGGGGAGGGAAGAAAAGGGGAGAAAATTTGGAACCCAAAAATTTGTGAAAATGAATGTAAAAAGCTAAATAAATAAATAAATTAAAAAAAAAAAAAGAATTCAGGTCACAACTCCACTAACAGTGCATTAATATCTCATTTCCCCCACATACCCTCCAACATTTGTCATTTTCCTTTTCTGAACTATTAGCCGATCTAATAGGTTTGAGGTTGTAGCTCAGAATTACTTTAATTTTCATTTTTCCAATCAATGGTGAGTTAGAACATTTTTTCAGATGGCTATAGATAGCTTTGATTACTTCATCTGCAAATTTTTCATATCTTTTATAATTTATCAATTAGGGAATGGCTCTTATTTTTATAAGTTTAACTAAGTTCTCTATATGTTTGAGAAATGAGGCTTTTATCAGAAAATTTTCTTCAACTTTTCTTTTATACAGTTGCTAACTGTATTTCCCTTCATTGTATTCCCCCTCCTGTTTATTTTATTCTCTCTTTCCTTTCTGTCTCTTTTCAAAAGTGTTTTGCTTCTGACTACTGCCTCCCCCAATCTCTCCTTCCTTCTATCATCCGTCCCCCTTCCCTTAAATCCTTCCCCTCCTACCTTGCTGTAGGATAAGACAAAGTTCTATATCCAATTGAGTTTGTATATCATTCCCTTTTTGATTCATTTCTGATAAGAATAAGGTCCATTCCCTCCCTCTCACCTTCCCTGTCTTCCCCTCCATTATAAAAGCTTTTTCTTGCCTCTTTTATGTCAGGTAATTTGCCCCTTTCTTCCTTTTTCTTCCTTTCTCCTTCCCTTTCTCCTAGTTCAATTTTGCTTTTTTGGATATCATCTCTTAATATTCAACTCACATCTATATATACTCCTAACTGCCCTAATAATGAAAAAATTCTTGTGAGTTACAAGTTTCATCTTCTCATATGGGAATGTAAGCAGTTAGCCTTATTGAATTCCTTATGCTTTCTCCTTCCTATTTACCTTTTTACGCTTCTCTTGAGTCATGTATTTGAAAGTCAAATTTTCTATTCAGCTTTGGTCTTTTCATGGAAAAGGATAAAAATCCTCTATTTCATTGAATGTTCATTTTGACTCAATCCTTTCTACTCAGTTCTGATTAGTAGGTGACTCTTGGTTGTAATCCTAGATCCTTTGTCCTCTGGAATATCATATTCCAAGCCCTCCAACTTTAATGTAAAAGCTGCTAAATCTGGTGTTATCCTGTGGCCTCATGATACTTGAATTGTTTCTTTTTAGGTGCTTGTAATATTTTCTCTGGATTTTGCTATAATATTTGCTATAATATTATAATATTTGCTATAATATTATAATATTTGCTATAATATTCCAGGGAGTTTTCCTTTTGGGATATTTTTCAGGAGGTAATTGATGGATTTTTTTCAATTTTTATTTAACTCTCTGACTCTAGGATGTCACGACAGCTTTCTTTGAAAATTTCTTGAAAGATGAAGTCTAGGCTCTTAAAAAAAAAAACAAAACATGGGGTGGAGGATCCAAGATAGTGGAGTAGAAAGATTCACAAATGGTAGCTCCAAACGCACAGCCCATAAATTACCTGTAAAAAGAACTCCCAACAAATTCTGGAGCAGTGGAAGCTGCACAACAATGGAGTGGAGGAGATTTCTGTTCCAGAGAGCCCTGAAAAACTGACACCAGAGGTCCGTCATGCACCAGACCCGAGAAGAACCCAGCCCTGCCTTGGCCACGGCACTGAGAGGAGCAGATTAGAGAAGGCTTCAGGGACAGATTCTCTGGCAGCTGCAAAAGTCTCTCAACTCGCAGGTGCTACAGGTAACTGAGAGACCCTATCTGGCCAGCTGAGATGGAAACGGGGTGTCTCCATAACTCAGGCCCCCTCGGGAGGAAGTATCAGAGGAAGCAGCGGACAGGAGCTCCCAAAGCAGACTGGAGGTCAGATCCATTGTTGAAGGTCTCTGCATAAACCCCCAGAAGGAAATGAGCCCTGTGAGGCAGCTCTGACCCTTTCTGAGAACCTGAACTTAATCTCTCACTGAATAGCAGCCCTGCCCCCTGCTGAAAGCCCTGAGACTGGGAAGCAGCATTTGAATCTCAGACCCGAAGCACTAGCTGGGTGGATCTGGAGGTGAGGTGGGGGGTGGAGAGGAACCTCAGAAGTCAAGTAACTGGCTGGGAAAATGCCCAGAAAAGGGGAAAAAATATAAGACCATAGAAGGTTACTTTCTTGGTGAACAGATATTTCCTCCTTTTCCTTTCTGATGAGGAAGAACAACGCTTACCATCAGGGAAAGACATAGAAGTCAAGGCCTCTGTATCCCAAACATCCAAAATAGATATCCAATGGGCTTGGGCCATGGAAGAACTCGAAAAGGATTTTGAAAATCAAGTTAGACAGGTGGAGGAAAAACTGGAAAGAGAAATGAGAGAGATGCAAGAAAAGCATGAAAAACGGGTCAATACCTTGCTAAAGGAGACCCAAAAAAAATGCTGAAGAAAATAACACCTTGAAAAATAGGCTAAGTGAATTGGCAAAAGAGGTTCAAAAAGCCAATGAGGAGAAGAATGCTTTAAAAAGCAGAATTAGCAGGATCAAAAGAGAGGATAGAAACAATGGGGGGCAGGATAGGATGGAGGGAAATATAGATAGTCTTACACGACACGACTATTGTTGAAGTCATTTGCAAAACTACACAGATATGGCCCATATTGAACTGCCTGCCTTCCCAAAGGGAATGGGTGGGGAGGGAGGGATGGGGAGAAGTTGGAACTCAAAGTTTTAGGAACAACTGTTGAGTATTGTTGTTGCTACTAGGAAATAAGAAATCCAGGTAATGGGGAATAGAAAGTTATTTGGCCCTACAGGACAAAAGAGAAGATGGGGTCAAGGGAAGGGAGGGATGATAGAAGAGAGGACAGATTGGTGATAGGGAAAATTATAATACTCAGTGTATTGGGGTAGGGGACAAATGGGGAGAAAATTTGGAACCCAAAATTTTGTGAAAATGAATGTAAAAAGTTTAGTAAATAAATTTATAAAAAACAAACAAAAACAAACAAAAAAACATTAGTCCACTAATTTTAAAATTATCTCTCCTGCATCTATTTTCAGATGGGTTGTTTTTCCAATGAGATATTAATCATATTGTTTTCTATATTTTCATTATCTTGGTTAGTTTTATTGTTCTTGATTTCTCATAAAGTTATTAGCTTCCGTTTGCTCCATTCTGATTTTGAAGGAATTAGTTTCTACTGTGACTTTCAGACTCCCTCATTCCACTTGGTCAATTCTACTTTTAAAGGATTTTTAAATGATTTCTTCCCATTGACTTTTTGTACCTCTTTTGCCATTTGATCTAGTCTGTTTTTTAAGGTATTATTTTATTTCTTCTGTATTTTTTTGTGTGCCATTAATCAAATTACTGACTCTCTTTTCATGTGTTTCTTGTATCACTCTCATATCTCTTTACAATTTTTCCCTCTACCTCTCTTAATTTATTTTCAAAATTCTTTTTGATCACTTCCATGGCCTGAGAGCAATTTATATTTTTCTTGGAGGCTTTGGATAGAGAAACTTTGACTTTGTTATTTTCTGAGTGTGAGCTTTGATTTTCCTTGTCACCATAGTAACTTTTTATAGTCAGAATACTTTTTCTGTTATTTACTCATTTTTCCATTCTATTTCTTGACGTTTAACTCTTTTAAACTAAGACTCTGCTTCCAGGGTGGACGAAACATTGTCCTAAGCTTGAGGATTCTTGTGCAGTTGTTTTTAGACATACTTCTGGGGACCTGTCAAGTTTTTAAATGTGGTGTTATCTAGAAAGAGTTGTCATGTACTGCTTTTGTTTTTGAGGTACCACAAACACTCATTTCAGCCCTGGAACTGTGATAAAGGTCCCTGCTCCACTTTGGTGCAAGTTCTGGTGTGCTGGTGCTCTGCCTTGCCCTGTGACTGCCACCTGGAACTGCAAGCCATATCTGACTATGGACAAAGGAACAGAATCCTGTACCCAGTGCCAGCAAAGAGATCCCTAAACCTTCGGATGTTCAATGGACAACCTTACCATCTGTGGGCGGAGAGTTCCTGAAGCAGATGCTGCGCTGATGATTCAGTAGGACTCCCAAGGCCTACTCCAGGTTTACTATGGCTGGGGCTGTGCTGGAGTAGCTTATATTGGATTGTGGTCTACTTTCACTTAGGTACAACAGACATTTCCTACCAATCTTATACGTTGCTTTTGACTGGAAAATTGTTTCACCCAGTCTTTTTGTGGGTTCTGACACTTCAGGAATTGTTTTATGGCATTATTTGTTTTGAGGAGAGTTCAGCTGAGTAGTTTCCTTTTTCTGTCATCTTGACTCTGCTTCTCTCTTTGATTCTAGTACACCATTAACCAAAAGTTCCCAAAGTAGGTGACACCAGCCCCTGAGAGGTACTCAATTAGTAGGTTTCTTTTTGTATTTCTACTTTGATTTCTTGTTCTAGTTCAGGGCAAGTTTCCTTGATAATTTCTTATAGTATTGCACTAAAATTCTCTTTTCGTTTAATTCTAATTTTCAGGTAGTATGACTATTCTTATATTATTTCTCCTTGACCTGTACTCAAGATCACTTGTTTTTCTGATGAGATGCTTCACTTTCTCTTCTATTTTTTATTCTTTTTTAATGATTTCCTGGTGTCTTAGAATGTCATAACCTTCCCCTTTTCAAATTCTAGATTTATTTTTTTCATATAATTTATTTATTTTCAATTTTCAACATTCATTCCAAAAGATTTTGAATTCCAAATTTTCTCCCCTCCCCCAGCCCAGGACAATGTGTACTCCAACAACCCCTTTCCCCAATTTACCCTCTCTTCTATCAACCCCCTTCTATCTCCCTTGCCTCTATTTTCCTATAGGGCAAGATAAATTTCTATATGCCATTGCCTGTACAACTTATTTCCCAGTTGCTTACAAGAACATTTTTTACTTAGTATTTTTTTTTATTTAAGTTTAACATTCATTTTCACAAAATTTTGGTTTCCAAATTTCTCTCCCCTTTTATTTTTTTCAAACCACCCCAATAAACTGAGCAATCTAATTTTCCCTATCTCCAATCTGCCCTCTCTTCTATCACTCCTCCCTTCTCTTGACCCCATCTTCTCTTTTGTCCTGTAGGGCCAGATGACTTTCTATTCCCCATTAACTGTATTTCTTATTTCCTAGTAGCAAGAACAATACTCAACAGTTGTTCCTAAAACTTTGAGTTCCAAATTCTCCCCATCCCTCCCTCCCCACCCATTCCCTTTGGGAAGGCAGGCAATTCAATATAGGCCATATCTGTGTAGTTTTGCAAATGACTTCCATAATAGTCGTGTTGTGTAAGACTAACTGAATTACTCTCCATCCTATCCTGCCCCCCATTGTTTCTGTTCTGTCTTTTGATCCTGTCCCTCCCCGAGTGTTGACTTCAAATTGCTCCCTCCTCCCATTGCCCTCCCTTCCATCATCCCCCCCCTTGCTTATCTCCTTCTCCCCCACTTTCCTGTACTGTAAGATAGGTTTTCATACCAAAATGAGTGTGCATTTTATTCCTTTCTTTAGTCCAATGTGATAAGGGTAAATATCTTGTTTTTTTTTTTCTCAGCTCTCCTCTTTTTCCCTCCACTAAAAAGTCTCCTGCTTGACTCTTAAATGACATATAATTTACCCCATTCCATTTCACCCTCTTTCCTCCCCCTACCTTTCTCTCTCACCATTTACCTTAATTTCTTTTAAGATATGGTCCTATTCTATTCAATTCACTCTGTGCACTCTGTCTCTGTATGTGCGTGCATGTGTGTATGTGTGTGTGCGTGCACGCGTGTACATGTGTGTGTGTGATTCCACCAACTACCCAGATACTGAAAAGTTTTAAGAGTTACAAATATTGTCTTTCCATGTAGGAATGTAAACAGTTCACTTTTGGTAAGTCCCTTCTGACTTCTCTTTGCTGTTTACTTTTTCATGCTTCTTCTCATTCTTGTGTTTGAAAGTCAAATTTTCTTTTCAGCTCTGGTCTTTTCATCAAGAATGCTTGAAAGTCCTCTGTTTCATTGAAAGACAATATTTTCCCCTGAAGTATTATGCTCAGTTTTGCTGGGTAGGTGATTCTTGATTTTAGTCCTAGTTCCTTTGACTTCTGGAATATCTTATTCCACACCCTTTGATCCCTTAATGTACAAGCTGCTAGATCTTGTGTTATCCTGATTGTATTTCCACAATACTGGAACTGTTTATTTTTAGCTGCTTGCAAGATTTTGTCCTTGACCTGGGACTTCTGGAATTTGGCCACAATGTTCCTAGGAGTTTCTCTTTTTGGATCTTTTTCAGGTGGTGAGCGATGGATTCTTTCAATTCTTATTTGGCCCTCTGGTTGTAGAATGTCAGGGCAGTTTTCCTCAATAATTTCATGGAAGATGATGTCTAAGCTCTTTTATTGATCATGACTTTCAGGTAGTCCCACAATTTTTAAATTGTCTCTCCTGGATCTATTTTCCAGGTCAGTTGTTTTTCCCATGAGATATTTCACATTCTCTTCCATTTTTTCATTCTTTTGGTTTTGTTTGGTGATTTCTTGGTTTCTCGTAAAGTCATTAGACTCCATCTGTTCCATCCTAATTTTGAGAGAACTATTCTCTTCAGTGAGCTTTTGAATCTCTTTTTCCATTTGGCTAATTCTGCTTTTGAAAGCATTCTCCTCCTCATTGACTTTTTGAACCTCTTTTGCCAATTGAGTGAGCCTATTTTTCAAGGTGTTATTTTCTTCAGCATTTTTTTGGGTCTCCTTTACCAAGGTATTGACCCGTTTTTCATACTTTTCTTGCATGTCTCTCATTTTTCTTCCCAGTTTTTCCTCCACCTGTCTAACTTGTTTTTCAAAATGCTTTTTGAGCTCTTCCAAGGCCTGAGCCCACCCGACATCCCCCTGGGATGTCTGGGGTACCGAGGCCCCACCCTCCACGTCTTTCCCTGATGGTAAGAATATGCCCTCCTCATCAGATCCGAAAGTTGGGATCATTTGCATCTGCTCAAAAAAGCTCTCTATAGTCTTATTTTTCTTCCCTATTCTAGGCATTTTCCCAGCCAGTTACTTGACTTCTGAGATTTCTGTCCACCCCCACCTAGATCCGCCCAGCTTAGTGCTTGTGGTCTGAGATTCAAATGGGCATTCCGTGGCTGGTGCATCTGCTATTCAATGTGAGCTTTGGTTCTGGTGCTGGGGTGGGGGCAGGGCCGCCTCCCAGGCTCAGTTCCCTCAGGGGCTTTATGCAGAGACCTTCAGTGATGGAGCGGGTGGGGCAGGGCCACCTCCCAGGCTCAGCTCCCTCAGGGGCTTTATGCAGAGACCTTCAGTAATGGAGTGGGTGGGGCAGGGTTGTCTCCCAGGCTCAGCTCCTTCAGGTGGTTTATGCAGAGACTTTCAGTAATGAAGATCCTGCCTACTCGGGGAGTCCCGGGGGCTGCTGGTGCTGCCTCTGCCTCCCCCGCTTCCTGCCTCTGCCTCTGCCTCCCCTGCTTCCTCCCAAGGTGGCCCAAGTCACTGAGACACCCCGCTCCCCTCTCAGCCAGCCCAGCCGTCTCTCTCACTGACCTGTAGCTTCTGTAGGCGGAGTGACCTTCCCGGCCTCCAGAGCTTCCGTCCCTGAAGCCTGCTCGGGTCAGCTTCTCTGGGGCCATGGCCAGGGCAGCGCTGGGGTGGGGTCTGCTTTCCGGGGTGCAATCGTCCCTGGGGACCGCTCTCCAGGGCTCTCTGGAACGGAAGTCTCTTCCACTGTGTTTCTGCACACCCTGCAGTGATACAGAACTTGTGGGAAGCTCTTCTTACATTAAATGCATGGGCTGTGGGTCGAGCTAGCATACAGTGGTTCTGTCTACTTCGCCATCTAGACTCCACCCCCCCACTTCAGAATACAATTTTCAAAATAATTATATGTTTAGTGAGGTCTTGCCTTGCTCACTCTGAGTCACAAATTATTGGGAGTTACAGGTTCTGTCCTCCCTCTTGGTTATCTCTCAAGAACTATTGGGGAGACCATTTGACATTTATCATTGAAAATGGCCTTTTGAGCTCTATTATCTTCCTCTGAATATGAACCTAGATATTCTCTATTCCCATATTAGCTATCTATGGTAAGGTTCTTTCTCCTTCAGTTAGTCACTTTTATTTTTTTCACTTTATTTTATTTTTAGCAGCTATTAGTATAATCAAGTTCTAGTCCTGAGGTATGGAGAATGATGTCCCAAGTCTCAGGTCCTTCTTACTGTTATTTTCTGAGGTCTATCTCAGGGTGCAAACTTAGGCTTTCCTCTCCACTCCTAAGTCACAGATCTGGTAGCTCCTAGGATCTTCTCAAATTTTCTTAAGAGGGCAACTGCTTTGACTCATGCTTATTTTTGCTGGTCTGAGCTAATGTTCTATCTTTCTTTTGTTTAGTTAATATACATTTTAAAAAATACAAACTTTGAAAACTGTTTTAGCTTAATCTCATTAGTTTTGACATGTGGTCTTAGTTCTATACTCGTTTTTAACATAATCCATTATTGTTACTGAAATTTGTTCAGAATTTTATTATGGATGTTACTATGAAAAAGTAATTTAATATCTTTTGTTTATATTCATTTTATTCATTACTTTTTAAAATTATACTCTGTAAAGGATATTTTTATTATTTCTATCTGTTGCATTTATGTCTAATTGCCTTATGTCAGAGATTATGAGAAATTTTTTAAAAGTACTAGGAGGTGGCAATGTATATATTCTTTAATAATGCCACCCAATTCTTCTCCTATGTCAATCAAATCTATTTTATCAAATAATTTATTCAGCTTTATATTTTCTATCATATTGTCATGTCACATTTATCCAGCTCAGAGGAAGGAATTTTAAAGTTTCCGAAAAAAGTGTTATGATATGATTATTTTTTCTTTTTTAAAAAAAGTTACATTTTGAGTTCCAAGCTGTGTCTTTTCATCTCTCCCAATACCATATTAGAGAAGTCCAACATTTCACACACATGTGTATGTGTGTGTATGTATGTATGCATTTATGTGAAACCATATGATACTTTCATATATCAGTTCTTTCTTTGGAGGTGGACAGTATTTTTCTTCATATGTACCCCCTTGTAGTTGATTTGAATATTCATTTTGCTTAGAATAGTATCTTCAGAATTGAAAAAAAAGGTCAATCAGAAGTCCTACATGTATTTCTTATTGCCTAGGAGACCACAAGAAAACTAACAAACCAGAGGTTTCCTACTATGGTAATAGACTCAGCAGAATCACTTGGAATCTATAAAACTTTGTATTCCAATATAGGAAGAGTAAGAAGTTCTCAGAACTCCACAAAAAAAAAAAAACCTTGGAGACCTGAAGGAATATATAAAGAAACCCCACAAATCTCCCAACACTCACACTAAGACACTCAATTTTCAAGGACTCCAAGGACTCACACATCAGTCTTGAGGACCATAAGGGGTCCTGAAGATCCATCATTAAGAACTTAAAAGATCCAGGCAGGCCCATCCTCAGTTAGTGGAGGTTAGTATAGGAACCTAGAGTATGATGCAGAAAAAAAAAATCTTCAAATTCAGTAGGACAACTGATGGAGATATTAGGGAAGAATTAGTTGGAAGCAAACTTGCTGTTACAGAAAGTGGGGAGAAGAGGTTAATTGGGGGGGAAAGAAAAGGAAAGATTTAGAAACTAAGGGTTTGGAAATCAATTGGGGAATAGCTGAACTGTGTATGCAAAGACTGTAATGTAATATTCTTGTGACATAAATTATAAAAGAAACAATTTCAGAGAATTCTGAGAAGTAGGAATTGATGCAGAGTGAAGTAAGCAAGAGCAAAAGAATAATTTATACAATGACAACAATATTTTATTTATTTTTTTCTTTAATATAAATTTATTTATTTAATTTTTACATTCATTTTCACAAAATTTTGGGTTCCAAATTTCCTCCCCATTTATCCCCTCCCCCAACCCCAATACACTGAGAATTCTAATTTTCCCTATCACCAATCTGCCCTTTCTTCTATCATCCCTCCCTTCCCTTGACCCCATCTTCTCTTTTGTCCTGTAGGGCCAGATGACTTTCTATTCCCCATTAACTGTATTTCTTATTTCCTAGTAGCAACAACAATACTCAACAGTTGTTCCTAAAATTTTGAGTTCCAAATTCTCCCCATCCTTCCCTCCCCACCAGTTCCCTTTAGGAAGGCAGGCAATTCAATATAGGCCATATCTGTGTAGTTTTGCAAATGACTTCGACAACAGTCATGTTGTGTAAGACTAGCTGTATTTCCCTCCCTCCTATTCTGGCCCCCATTTTTTCTATTCTGTCTTTTGATCCTGTCCCTCCCCGAGTGCTGACTTCAAATTTCTCCATTCTCCCATTGCCCTCCCTTCCATGATCCCTCCCTCCCTGCTTATCTCCTTCTCCCCCACTTTCCTGTACTGTAAGATAGGTTTTCATACCAAAATGAGTGTGCATTTTACTCCTTCCTTTAGTCGAATGTGATGAGGGTAAACTTCTTGTTTTTTTCTCAGCTCTCCTCTTTTTCCCTCCACTAAAAAGTCTCCTGCTTGCCTCTTGAATGAGAGATTATTTACCCCATTCCATTTCACCCTCTCTCCTCTCACTACATTTCTCTCTCACCGTTTACCTTAATTTCTTTTAAGATATGGTCCCATTCTATTCAATTCACTCTGTGCTCTCTGTCTCTGTACGTGCATGGATGTGTGTATGTGTGTGTGTGTGCACGTGTGTACATATGTGTGTGTATGTCTGCGTGTGGTCCCACCAACTACCCAGGTACTGAAAAGTTTTAAGAGTTATAAATATTGTCTTTCCATGTAGGAATGTAAACAGTTCACCTATGGTAAGTCCCTTATGACTTCTTTTTGCTATTTACTTTTTCATGCTTCTTCTCATTCTTGTCTTTGAAAGTCAAATTTTCTTTTCAGCTCTGGTTTTTTCATCAAGAATGCTTGAAAGTCCTCTATTTCATTGAAAAACCATATTTTCCCCTGAAGTATTATACTCAGTTTTGCTGGGTAGGTCATTCTTGGTTTGAGTCCTAGTTCCTTTGACTTCTGTAATATGCTATTCCACACCCTTCGATCCCTTAATGTAGAAGCTGCTAGATCTTGAGTTATCCTGATTGCATTTCCACAATACTGAAACTGTTTCTTTCTAGCTGCTTGCAATATTTTCTCCTTGAGCTGGGAATTCTGGAATTTGGCCACAATGTTCCTAGGAGTTTTTCTTTTTGGATCTCTTTCAGGTGGTGATCGATGGATTCTTTCAATCCTTATTTTGCCCTCTGGTTGTAGAATGTCAGGGCAGTTTTCCTCAATAATTTCATGGAAGATGATGTCTAAGCTCTTTTATTGATCATGAGTTTCAGGTAGTTCCATAATTTTTAAATTGTCTCTCCTGGATCTATTTTCCAGGTCAGTTGTTTTTCCCATGAGATATTTCACATTCTCTTCCATTTTTTCATTCTTTTGGTTTTGTTTGGTGATTTCTTGGTTTCTCGTAAAGTCATTAGACTCCATCTGTTCCATTCTAATTTTGAGAGAACTATTCTCTTCAGTGAGCTTTTGAACCTCTTTTTCCATTTGGCTAATTCTGCTTTTGAAAGCATTCTTCTCCTCATTGGCTTTTTGAACCTCTTTTGCCATTTGAGTTAGCTTATTTTTCAAGGTGTTATTTTCTTCAGCATTTTTTTGGGTCTCCTTTACCAAGGTATTGACCCATTTTTCATGTGCTTTTCTTACATGTCTCTCATTTTTCTTCCCAGTTTTTCCTCCACCTGTCTAACTTGATTTTCAAAATCCTTTTTGAGCTCTTTTATGGCCTGAGCCCACCAGACATCCACCTCGGATGTCTGGGATACAGAGGCCCCGACCTCCACGTCTTTCCCTGATGGTAAGCATTGTACTTCCTCATCAGAAATGAAAGGAGGAAAGATCTTCTCTTCCCCAAGAAAGTAGCTTTCTATGGTCTTATTTTTCTTCCCTTTTCTGGGCATTTTCCCAGCCATTTACTTGACTTCTGAGATTCCTTTCCACCCCCGCCTAGATCCTCCTAGCTAGTGCTTGGGGTCTGAAATTCAAATGCTTCTCCCCAGCATCAGGGCTTTCTGTGGTGCGCGTGGCTGCTATTCAATGTGAGCTTAAGTTCTGGGTGTTCAGGTGGGGCACGGCCGCTTCCCAGGCTCAGTTCCCTCAGGCAGTTTATTCAGAGACCTTCAGTAATGGAGCTGACTGCTCTGGGAGCCGCCTGGCCACTGCCGCTGCCTCTGCCACTGCCTCTGCCCCTGCCTCTTCCACTGCTTCCCAAGGGGGCCTGAGTCATGGAGACACCCCGCTCCCCTCTTGGCCAGCCCAGGAGTCTCTCTCACTGACCTGTAACGCCTGTGGGTGGAGGGAACGTTGTGCCCACTGGAGATTCCCTTCCTGAAGCCTGTTCGGATCTGCTCCTCCAGGGCCACCAGCCAGGGGAGTGCAGTGGTGGGCTCTGCTGTCCGGTGCACGACGGATCCCTGGGGACAGCTTTCCAGGGCTCTCTGGAACGGACATCTCTTCCACTGTGTTTCTACATGGCTTGCTCTGCTCCAGAATTTGTGGGGAGTTCTTTTTACAGGAAATTTATGGGCTGTGGATTCGAAGCTAGCATACATGAGTCTTTCTACTCCACTATCTTCCTGAGCAATCCGACAACAATATTTTAAAGAAAAGTAACATTGAAACAAGAATTCAGGACAGCTAAGTGGCACAAGTGAATAGAACAGTGGCCCTGGAATCATGAAGACCCTGAGTTCAAATCCAACAAATCCAACTTCAGACACTAGCTCTGTGACACTAGGTAAGTCACATCACCGCAGTTGCCTCCAAAACAAAAAAATTGGAGGAGAGAGTGATTTGGTAAATTCCATTTAAAAAAAAAAAACAAACCATAAGAATTCTAACTAAAGCAACAGCCAACCATATTACCTACCTTCTGATAAAGGTAATGGACTAAAGGTAAGGAAGGAGATATACATTTTTGGGCAACTTCTGAGGGATTTGTTTTGCTTGGCTATGCTTGTTTTTGAAAAGATTTTTTTTCTTTTGTCTTCTTTTGTTTTTCCCTTTCCCATATTTTTTCCTTTCCAATTTTTAATTATGTGACTTATGTAATTAGTGTCTTCTTCCAAAGATTAAAAAGTCAGTGCAGATGAGCTCTGAAGAGTTGTTGGTGCTAATATTTTTCAAATATTCAACATACATTGGTTATGTTTTTCTTTGAAGACACTAGACATGTATTTGACACTTCTTGGTGATATCTATGATCATCTTGGGCCAGTAACTGCTTCTTACTAGCTCTAGGGACCTTTTCTTAACTTGGGATCAATCTTAAGTCCAAAAATGAAGGTTAGGGACAGGACTTTATCCAGACTCTTGGGAAAACTCTTCAGTGGAAGACCCTAAAGGGTTTTTTATCATCCCCCTCATGTGGCTTCCTGAAATAAAAAGGTTTTGGCAGGTGAGTCAGGGAATATTGAGTAGTTGGTGGTATGAGGAGAGCTTCAATCTTAACTGAGATCTTAGGACAAGTTACATTCAAGAGATTTATGACTTCTTAGACATTTTACTTCAGATGATCCTGAAGCATAATGAATAATTATAGAGCTACATAGAGATGATCATACATTTTATCTTGCTATCACTCACAAATGCAACACTTTCATGTTTATGAACCCTGAAATTACTTTATCTCATATATTTATAGCTTGCAACTCCAAAACTTGTTGTTTATAAACACTGGGAGTTTCATTCACTTCCAATATATAGTTCTTTTATATGCTAGAACCACTGCACTGGCTACAATCTATTCCTTTTTCCATACAATCTCTTGGTGAACCAGTTCAACTCTGAACTTTCACCTTTCATGATCCTGTCAGAGATCTTTGCTTGGCAAGACTCAAACTTTGATTCATCTCACCATCAGTTGCCATCAATCTTACTTATATATTGTTGGACAAAACTTGGAGGAAATTGTGAAATTATGCTGAGTGGGTCCACTATGACGAGAGTCGGAAGGTGGGGTACAGGAACTCCAAGACTGGAGCTCCCTGCATGGACCATTTGGAAAAGAATTCACAGACTCAAGTATTGTTGAGGTCAAGGTAAAGATCTATTATGGTTTTCAGCAGACAAGAGTTCTTAGGGAACCTGAAATCTTAGAAAGGTACAGGTAAAGTTTATACAGGATATCCTACAGTGAAACATGTGACAAATATGGTAACTAGGTGATTCAGGGTAAGATTAGGAAGTGGTTAAGAAGTGACTAGTTCTTAGAGGAATATTCATTTTGGTATGTGCTGCACAGGTCTTTTACCCAGAGTTTATTGGTAAATAACCTGGGGGGTAGGGCTAAATGGAGGTGTGATTTTAGACCTGAAAAGTCACTAAGTCAGCTAATGGTCAGGTTGTCTGTGAAATACCCAGGCTACTTTTATCAATGTCTTGTTAGATAAAATAAATGTAAGGGAGTATACATATGTCTAAGTCTAGGATACATATGATTGATCTGTGAGTAGTAAATGTTGTTATGACCCAGTGCACAGTCAGTTTAGCCAGTACACAGTTGCTTCAGACTAGTAAGTTCTATAGGTGCAGCTGGCTGCCGTATCAGGAGGGAGATAATGGTTGTTGCTGGAGCAGACTGTGTCCTTGGGCTGGGGAGAAACAGCATGAGATAGTGCTTTGAGGGTAGGGAGATATGTGACTTTTAAAGAGAAATATGATTTTAGAATTGGGACCCAAGCACATGCACCCAAGCACCCCATCACGCTACAAATTTATATTTCATAATCTCACCTGGGTTCTTACTGAAACAAAGCAGCTCTTTTTTATGCACCTAGAATTAATTTACTATGCCATTTGCCACAACAACTTTTCTAAATCTTTTCATGCTACCTCACACCTCTCTTAATTCTATCTCATCACACCTTTTCACCTGAGAAACTTTACTTCAGAGTTCATTGATAAAATTGAGACCATTTCTTGAAAACAAAACAAACAGGAAATCTCTCTTTTCTTCTCTCTACCTCATCTTATGTCACTCAGATATCTTCTCTTCTACCTCAATCTCACCTGAAGAGATGGTCATCCTTGCCAAGATAGACTCCTCACCCTGTACAAATGATCTAATTCTATCCCTTTGTGTCCTTTCTATCATCTCCACTCTCTCAATCATCTTTTATTTTCATGCAAAACATATTTCCCTATTAACCATGTTGCAAAAGAAAGAAATAATAAAAATATACAAAAGTATGCTTCAATCTGCATTCAGAGTTCATCAGTTCTTTCTGGAAGTGGGTAGCATTTTTCTTCATGGATACTTTGGAATTGTCTTGGATGATTGATTTGATCAGAGTAGCTAAGTTTTTCATAGTTAATCATACTTATGATATAGCTGTTACTGTATACAATGTTCTCATGGTTTTGCACACTTCCCTTTACATGATAAATTTTCCTAATATTGAACCAGCCCGACATTCTTGGTATAAATCCCTACTGATCATAGTGCTATATTGCTGTAATCTCCTTGCTAGTATTTTTTTTTGAAATTTTTCTCACTGATTCTTAATCTCTCTTGTTTATTGAACGCTTCCCTATTCTCTAAAAAATTTAACCATGTCTCCCCCTTCTTCAAAAATTTTCACTTTATCCATTCCTATTAGCTATTGTTCTTTAGGTCTTCTTCCTTTTATGGTTAAATTGTTTGAGAATGCAGTCTAAAGCTGATGCTTCCACTTCTTTTTATTTCATTTGTTTCTTAATTCCCAACAGTCTGACTTCCAACTTCATCATTCAATTGAAACTACTCTCTCCTAAGTCTCATAATTTCCCAATTCAATGGTCTTTCTCATTCCTCAACCTTATTGACCCTTCTGCAGCTTTTGATACTGTTGTCCATCCTCTTCTCCTATACACTCTCTTCTCTCTAAGTTTTTGGGATACTACTCTCCTGGTTTTCCTCTTACCTGTTTTAACTTCTCCTCCTCAGACTCCTTTGCTGAATCTTCATATAGGTCATGAAAGCTAACTATGGGTGTTCCATAACTTGCTGTCATCTCTTTTTATGTTATTTCACTTGGTGATCTTATCAGCAACAATGAATTCAACAGTCATCTTTATTTAGATGATTCTTAAGATTTAACTGTCTAGTCTTCACCTTTCTCATGGCCTACAGTCTTGTATCTCCAGCTGCCTATTGGACATCTTGAACTAGATGTCTCATAACTATTTCAAACTCAACATGTCCAAAATTGAAGTCATCATCTTTCCTCAAAATCTTCCTTCAATCCCCAATTGATAGTCAAAAGATATGAATAGGCAATTTTCCCAAGAAGAAAGTAAAGATATCTATAATCATATAAAAATGCTCTAAATCACTTTTGATTAGAGAGATGCAAATCAAAACAACTCTGAAGTACCATAGCACACCTATTAGATTGGAAAACATGACAGAACAGGAAAATGATAAATGTTGGAGAGGATGTGGGAGAGTTGGAACATTAATTCATTGTTGGTGGAGTTGTGAGCTGATCCAACCATTCTGGAGAGTGGTTTGGAACTATGCCCAAAGGGCTACAAAAATATGCATACCTTTTGACCCAGCAATATCATTTCTAGGACTATATCCCCAAGAGATCATAAAAATGGGAAAGGGTCCCACATGTACAAAAATATTTATAGCAGCACTCTTTGTAGATGCCCAAAACTAGAAATCAAGAGGATGCCCATCAATTGGGTAATGGTTGAATAAATCATGGTATATGAATGTAATGAAATACTATTGCGCCATAAGAAATGATGAACAAGAAGACTTCAGAAAGGCCTGGAAGGACTTATATGATCTGATGCTGAGTGAAAGGAGCAGAACCAGGATACCTTTGTGCACAGCAACGACCACAGTGTGCAAGGGTTTTTTCTGGTACACTTGGAACTTTGTAACAATTCAAGACCTTAAAATAAAAATTCCCAGTGGTCTTCTAAGGCAAAATGCCTTCTACACTCAGAGAAAGAACTATTGAATTCATTGGCAGAATGTAGCAGATCATTTTAGTGTGTGCATGTGGTTTTGATTTGTTATATGATTTCTTCCATTTACTTTAGTTTGTCTACACAGCATGGCTATAGTGAAAACATATTCAATAAGAAAGTATGTGTAGATCCTATATAGAATTTTATGCCTTCTTAGGGAGGAAGGAGGGTGGTGGGGCTTAGGTAGTGTGGGGGGGAATCTAAGTTTTATGGTAGTGATTGTAGAACATTGAAATAAAAAACAAAAAAGAAAAAAAATCCTCCTTCAGTCACCTAAGCATAGGTGTAATATAAATGTCATACCCTTAACACCTCACAGTTTCTCACAATACCATAATCCAAACAGTTGCAAAGTTCTGTCTCTATCTTTGTAACATCTCAAATATACATCCCCTTGTTTCCTCTAACATTTCCACCAATCTGTCACAGGTCCTCATCATGCCACACCTGCACTGTTGTAATACCTTGCTTCTTAGTCTGCCTGACACAAATCTACAGTGCATCCTCTACTTAGGGTTATATGGGGTGTTCAGGGAGGATTAGCACCTCTGCTGTGCAGGTTTGCTTAGCCCTTTTCAGAGCTGCTTATTCACCATAACTATCCACCTGTCATCCAACTCTCAAATATGGCTGTAAGAAGCTGTATCATGTGCACTGGTCACACCAGGCTAAAACCATCTCAGCAGGTGGGCTAAAAACCAGGTGAAGGGTAACTGACAGACCTCAAACCTATTGAGGAATTGGGGGGATGTCTACCCTAAGCATGTGATGATTTCCCCTAGCAGATTGAGCAGATGAGACTATTTGTTCCAATGACCTGAGCTGTAGAGCACTTAGACCTTGTTTAAATGCTGAAGAAACCAAGGTAATCAATTTCATCCCGGACCATCACCATTTTTGGTTTGTTCCTGGACTTCAGTGACTCTGGAAGACAGAGTGAGACTGACAACTTCGTGCAACTCTGCTTCATCTAAATACAATTCAAGGATGTGTCATGTCTTTGTTGATGTCATCGGTCCTCTTCAAAAATGAAGGATGAACAGCAACAATTCAGTTTTAAAATGATCTTCCCAAAGCACAAATATGACCATATAACTCCACCCACCCTCACTCAATATACTTCTGTGACTCCTTATCATTTCTTGCATCAAATACAAAATCCTCTATTTGGCATTTGATGCCTTTCATTGTATTCACTCTCCTCTCTTTCCATTCTTCTTACATCTTACACTCTGAAGCATATACTCTAAATAAAATTTTGGAACAAGCAGAAAGAAATGGATATAAAGGAAAAGGAGAAAAGAGAGTGATGATGCTAATATTTAAGCAATAGAAAATTAAAGATGTAACAGTTACTATCAGATGACCTCATTCTTCTAAGTGAAGAAGGAAACTTCATCTTCTGTAATTCTGGGAAGTGAGTGTAAAGTAGGGGAAGAGAAAAAAAAAGCTTTGAACAATTACTGAAGAAATGAGGTAAAAATTTGATAAGCATAAACAATTTTTTTTGTCTTTCAATTGTTAAATTTTAATGAGAATATTTGCACCTAGGAAATTGGCACACATTACAAATTAATACTTCACTTATTGCTTGTTGGTTTTCTAGACTTATGAAAATGATAGATAAAATTTAAGTAATGCAGAACTGGAAAGTGTATCATGCACTTGGAGAGCTGATTGTTGAACATTTGTCACCACACAGTTGTGTAGAGAAGACATTATAACTATTTTCATATAAAGTATTTTTAGTAAAGCCAGGTGAAAAAATGATTTGCTCTTTTTAGTCCCTGAGAGAAGACCTGGAAACAGTGAGTAAAAGTTGCAAGGAGGCAGATTTTGGTCCAAGAAAATAAATTGTACCATTAAGAAATGAAATAGGTGGAGCCAAGATGGAATGAAAGCAGGGACTCACAACAGACCAACTATTTCAAAGTCTCCTGGTTATGGTTCTGGGAGCCAATATGGTAGAGTAAACTGTAGTGCCCTCAATCCCCCTTGTTGACCTTGAAAAATTCAGAGAATATTGCCCCAGAAAACATCCTGGAATAGTGGAACTAGCCAAAAGGGCATGGCAGTCTTTTAACTCAGGAGGATGGGAAAATTAACCTCTTCCTGTGCCTGAAGGGAACTGGTACAAGATGGGAGGTGTCTCAGCAAACCAGCAATAAGCCTCACCTCAGTCAATCAGCAGGACATCCTAAACCCCAGGTTGGTGGAGTCATCAAGCACTAACACCAGGATGCAAGGTATGCCTTCACATAGCCAGAGGAATTAGCAGACAATAGCATGAACAGGATGGTGAAAGCACCTGAGCCTACCTATGCTCTAGCACAGCCATAGCAGGGAAGGAGACCTCTAGCAGCCAGACCATTGTTTGCCTCAAGTTTCAGCCATGAGCACAAGAAATGTGGGACAGAGTTTCCTATACCCCCAGAAGAAGAGATTCACTTTATAAGCTAAGAAAAAGGCAATAATAATAGGCAAAAAGAAAGTTAGAGGGAGTCAAGATGGCAGAGGAGAAAGATGCACATACTTGAGCTCTTCCCCCACAGTCCCTAAAATATCCATACAAAATTACTCTCAACAAATTCTAAAGCAGAAGTCACAGAACGACAGAGTGAAAGAGATTTTCAGCCCAAGGTAACCTGGAAGGCCTACAGGAAAGTCTATCATACCAGGCATGGAGTGAAGTGCTGCCCAGCCTTGGCCACGTGGCACCAGGAAGAGCAGGACTAGAACAGGACTTGGGGACAGAATCCCCAGCAGTGGTGGTTCTCAGATCCCTCAACCTACAAATGCTAAATGCCAAGGACAACTTCTAAGATCAGTGAGAAAGTTTTTTCAACTGTGTGACAAGGGAGCAGAGTCCTCCCCTAACCCTGACTCCAGCCAGCAGCAGGGGAGGCAGCAGCAGCAGAAGTGGTGGCCACAGAAGAAGCACCCATTGTGGAGCACTCCACCTAAAGCTGCTGGAGGAATTGAATAGCTGATCTGAATGTCAGCCAGGAGCCAGGCCCAGGAGTGAGGACGAACACTAACATGGCTGGTGGAACTGGAGTCACTTGTGTGGAGGGAATTCTACTACTTTCAGATTCTGGGCAGAAAAGTTTGTGGTTGTTCCCAGACCAGGGTATAGGCCAGGAGAGGAGTAAGTTCCTCTCCCTTGATTATGCCACCTTGGAGAACTGAGAACTTATAGGTCCCCAGAGTATACCCTCCTCTTGACAAAGGACTGAAAAGTCAAAAAACTGGCTGGGAAATTGCCCCAAAAGGGAAAATACAAGACCATACAAGATTACTTTCTTGGTAAACAGATATTTTCTTCCATCTTTCAATATGAGGAAGAACGATGCATGCCTTCAGAGGAAGTCAAGGCTTCCAAAACCTCCAAAATAAATATGCAATGAAAGACCTCGAAAAGGATTTTGAAAATCAATAAGAGAGGTGGAAGAAAAATTGGGAAGAGAAATGAGAGTGATACAGGAAAATTGTGAAAACCTAGTCAATAGCTTGCTAAAGAAGAACCAAAAAAATGTTGAAGGAAATAATACCTTTAAAAATAGACTAACTCAATTGGCAAAAGAGGTCCAAAACTCAATGAGGAGAAGAATGCTTTAAAAAGCAGTTATTCAAATGGAAAAGGAGATTGAAAAGCTCACTGAAGAAAACAGTTCTTTAAAAGTTAGAATGGAACAGATGGAAACTAATGACTTTATAAGAAACCAAGAAATTATAAAACAAAACCAAAAGCATAAAAAAATAGAAGATAATATGAAATATCTCATTGGAAAAACAATTGGCCTGAAAAATAGATCCAGGAGAGATAATTTAAAAATTATAGGACTGCCTGAAAGTTATCATCAAATAAAGAGCCTAGACATCATCTTTCATGAAATTATCAAGGAAAACTGCCTTGATATTCTAGAACCAGAGACCAAAATAAATATTGAAAGAATCCACCAATCACCCCCTGAAAAAGATCTGAAAGAGAAACTCCTAGGAATATTGTAGCCAAATTCCAGAGTTCCCAGGTCAAGGAGAAAATATTGCAAGCAGACAGACAAAACAATTTGAGATTTTGGGAAATACAATCAGGATAACACAAGATCTAGCAGCTTCTACATTAAGGGATCACAGGGCTTGGAATATGATATTCCAGAGGTCAAGGGAACTGGAATTGAAACCAAGAATTACCTACCTAGCAAAACTGAGTATAATACCTCAGGGAAAAAATGGTCATTCAATGAAATAGAAGGCTTTCAAGCATTCTTGATGAAAATATCAGAACTGAAAAGAAAATTTCACTTTCAAACACAAGAATCAAAAGAAGCATGAAAAGGTAAACAGGAAAGAAAAATCATAAGGGACTTACTAGAGTTGAACTGTTTTCATTTTCAGATGGAATTTTTGCAATTTTTTGTAACTCTTGAAACTTTTCTGAGTATTTGGGTAGTTGCAGGAATCACACACACACAAACACACAGCGTGAGTTGAATAGAATGGGATCATATAAAAAAATAAAATTAAAGTGTGGGGAAAAATATATTGGAAGAAGAAAGGGAGGAATGGAATGGGGCAAATTATCTCTCATAAAAGAGACAAGAAAAAGCTTTTTCCATGGAGGGGAAAATGAAGGAGGTGAGAGGGAAAAAGTGAAGGTTACTCTCATCACATTTGGCTCAAGGAAGGAATAATATACACACTCAATTTGGTAAGAATACCTATCTTACACTACAGGAAAGTGGGAGAGAATGGGATAAGTAGGCTGAGGGGATGATGGAAGGGAGAGCAAATGGGAGGAGGGAAAAAATGAAAACTCTTGGGGAGGGACAAGGTCAAAAGAGAGAATAAAAGAAATGAGGGAAAGAATAGGATGGAGGGAAATATAGTTAGTCTTAAACACATAACTATTATGGAATTCATTTGTAAAACTACACATATATAACCTATGTTGAATTGCTTGCCTTCTCAGTGAGGATGGGTGAGGTGGGAGGAAGAAAGAAATTGAAACTTGAAGTTTTAGGAACAAATGCTGAGAATTGTTTTTGCATACAACTGAGGAATAAGAAATAGAGGTAATGAAGTATAGAATTTTATCTTTCCCTAAAAGACAAGAGAGAGGATGGGGATAAGGAAAGGGAGGGGTGTTAGAAGGGAGGGCAGATTGATGGAAGAGGTAATATGAATGCTCAGTGTTTTAGGGTGGAGGGAGGAGACAGATGGGAAGAAAATTTAGAACTCAAAATTTTGTGGAAAGAAAACTAAAAATAAATAAATAAACAGGTAAAAAAGAAAATTAGAAAAGCAAAGACCATACATTTTTACTTTGGGACAGAGAAGATCAAAATACAAATTCAGAAGAGGATAGCATTGACACATTTCAAACCACAAAAGGGAATATAAATTGGTCTCAAGTTCAAAAAGCATTCTTGGAAGAGCTCAAGAAGAATTTTAAAAGTCAAATTGGAAAAGGAGAAGAAAAATTGGATAACTCTTTAAAGAATACAATTGACAAAATGGAAAAATTCACTGAAGAAAATAATTCCTTAAAAGGTATGATTGACTAAATTAAAAGAAAAGCAGGGTTAGCATTCCTAATCTTAGACAAAGCAAAATCAGATCTAATCAAAAGAGATAAAGAAGGAAACTATATCCTACTAAGAGTTACAGACAATGAAGTAATATCATTACTAAATATTTATGCACTAAGTGATATAGCACCTAAATTTTAAGAGGAGAAATTATGGGAGTTACAGGATGAAATAGAAAGTAAAACTCTACTGGTGGAGGACTTCAACCTCTCCCACTCTTAACTTTATAAATCTCACCTCAAAGTAAACAAGAAAGAAGCAAAGGAGGTGAATAGAATTTTAGAACAAGTAGATATGGTAGACTTTTGGAGAAAATTGAATGGGGATAGAAAGTAATATACCTTTTCTAAGCTGCACATACACAAAAATTGACCATGTGGTAAGTCATAAAAACTTCACAATCTAGTGCAGAAAGACTGAAATATTAAATGCATTATTTTCAGATCACGATGCAATAAAAATCTTACATAATAAAGGGCAATAGAAAAGTAGACAAAAAATTAAATTAAACTAAATAATTTAATTCTAAAGAACGAGTTGGTCAAAAAACAAATCATTGAAACAATCAATAATTTCATCCAAGAAAATGACAGTAATTGGACAAAGCAGTAATGAGATGCAGCCAAAGCAGTTTTTAAGGGAAATTTTATATCTCTGAATGAATGCATGCATAAGACAGAGAAAGAAGAGATCAATAAGAGATCAATAAAGAGATCAATAAGAATCTAGAAAAGAATGAATTAAAAATTCTCAATTAGAAACAAATTCAAAATACTGAAAATTAAAGGAGAGATTAATAAAATTGAAATTAAGAAACTATTGAAATAAAACTAAGAGCTTTTTTATGGAAAAAAACAATAAAATCGATAAGCCTTTGATTAATTTGATTAAAAAAAGAAAGAAGCAAACCAATACCAGTATCCAAAATGAAAAGGTTCAATTCACCACCAACGAAGAGGAAATTAAGAGGATAATTGGGATTGTTTTGTCCAATTGTATGCCCATATATTTGACAATCTTGTAAAATGGATTAATATTCACAAAAACATAAATGGCCAAGATTAATAGAAGAGGAGGTAAATTAGTTCAATAATCCCAACTCAGAAAAAAAAAAAAAGAAATTGAACAAGCCATCAATGAACTTCCTAGGAAAAATCTCCAGGGCCAGAGAGATTTATAAGCAAATTCTATCAAACATTTAAAGAATAATTAATTCCAGTTTTACATAGACTACTTGGGAAAACTGGCAAAGAAGGAGTCCTACCAAATTCTTTCTATGATATAAATATAGAACTGATGCCTAAACCAGGAGAACCAAAAACAGAGAAAGGAAATTATAGACCAATTTTAGACCAATTAATGAATATAGATGGAAAAATTGTAAATAAAATATTTTCAAAAAGATTATAGCAACTTATCACAAGAATAATACACTTTGATCAAGTAAGATTTATACTAGGAATGTAGGGCTTGTTCAATATTAGTAAAACTACCAGTGTAATTGATCATATCAACAACAAACCTAACAGAAACCATATGATTTACTCAGTGAATGCAGAAAAAGCTTTTGACAAAAATAAAACACCCATTCCTATTAAAAACACTAAAGAACATAGGAATAAATGGAGTCTTCCTTAAAATGATAAGTAACACCTATCTAAAACCTTCAGGAAGCATTATATATAATGGGTATAAGCAAGATACATTTCCAATAAGATCAAGGGTGAATTAAGGATGTCCACTGTCACCACTGTTGTTCAATATGATACTAGAAATATTAGTTTTAGCAATAAGACAAGAAAAAGAAATAGAATGAGTTAGAATTGGCAAAGAAGAAATTAAGTTATCACTCTTTGCAGATCATATGATTATATAGAGAATCCTAGAAAAACAAATAAAAAAATTCGTTGAAATAAACAACTTTAGCAAAGTTGCAGGATATAAAATAAACCCACATAAATCATCTGCATTTCTGTAATTACTAACAAAGCCCAATAGCAAGAGTTAGAAATAGAAATTCCATACAAAAGTTACCACAGACATTACAAAATATTTGGGAATCTACCTGCCAAAATAAACATAGAAATTATGTAAATTCAATTATAAAATACTGTTCATACAAATAAAATCAGACCTAAATAACTAGAAAAACATCAGTGCCTTGTGAGTAGGCTGAGTTAATATAATAAAAATGACAATTCTACCTAAATTAACTTACTTATTCAGTACCATACCAATCAAACAAATGGGATAGCTAGGTGGTGCAGTGGATAGAACACCAGTGCAGGAGTCAGGAAAACCTGAGTTCAAATCTCACCTCAAATCTCACTAGCTATGTGACCTTGGACAAGTCACTTAACCCCAACTGCCTCATCCTGGGTAATCTTCAGTCATCCTGCTGAATACCTGCTCACTGAATTCAGATAGCTCTGAAAAAGAAATGAGGCTGGTGACCTGCATAGTCCTTCTTCACTCAAAACAAAGTCAAGTGCAAATCATCTTGTCATTACTCTGATGGCAAGGTCTTCTTCAGCAACGAAGGACTAACACACACACAATCAGACTAACAAAAATTATTTTATAGAGGTTGAAAAAAATAATAAAATTTATCTGAAAGAACAAAATGTCCAGAATATCAAGGGAATTAATTAAAAGAAATGATAGAGAAGGTGGCCATTCCATACAAAATCTTAAATTGTATTATAATGCTGCAATCATCAAAACTATTTGGTACTGGCTAAGAAATAGAGGGGTACATCAGTGGATTAGGTCGGTGAATGATTACAGCAGCCTTCTGTTGGATAAACCCAAAGACCCCAACTTCTGGAATAAGAACTCACTATTTGACAAAAAAAAAAAAAAAAACTGCTGGGAAAACTGGAAAATAGCATGGCAGAAATTGAGCATAGACCTATGTCTGACCCTGTATACCAAAATAAACTCCATATGGGTACACAATTTATGTATAAGGGCTGATATTATAAACAAAATAGGGGAGCAAGGAATAGTTTATCTCCAAGGCTTATGGAGAATGGAGAAATTTATGACCAAACAAAAGATAGAGAACATTGTGAAATACAAAATGCATAACTTTGATTACATTAAACTGAAAAGTTTTTGTGGAAACATAGCCAATGCAACCAAGATTAGGAAGGAAGTAGAAAACTGGTGTCTCTGATTAGGGCCTCATTTCTAAAATACATAGAGAACTGCATCAAATTTACAAGAATATAAGTCATTCAGCCATTGATAAATGGACAAAGGATATGAACAGGCAGAATCTGGAGGAAGAAATTAAAGCTATTAATAGTCACATCAAAAAATGCTCTAAATCACCATTGATTAGAGAGATGAAAATCAAAACAACTCTGAGGTACCACATCACACCTATCAGATTGCCTGACATGACAAAACAAGAAAATGATAAATGTTGGAGAGGATGTGGGAAAATTGAAACACTGATTCATTGTTAGTGAAACTGTGAGCTGAACCAACTACTCTAGAACTTTGGAACTTTGCCCAAAAGGTATAAAAATGTGCATATTCTTTGACCCAACAATACCACTTTTAGAGCTATATCCCAAAGAGATCATAAAAATTGGAAAAGGACCTACATTTACAAAAGTATTTATAGTATCTTTTTTTGTGGTGGCCAAGAACTGGAAATCTAAGGTATACCCATGAATTTAGAATTACTGAACGAGCTTTGGTATATGAATGTGATGGAATATTATTGTGCTATACAGAATAATGAACAGGTGAACTTCAGAAAATCTTGAAAAGACTTATATGAACTGATGCTGAGTGAACAGGAGAACATTGTTCATAGAAACAGTAATAGTACGCAATGACTAATTTTGGTAGACTTTGCCCTTTTCAGTAATGCAGGAACCTAAAACAATTCCAAAGGTGTAATGATGGTAAATGCATCCAAGGAAAGCACTATAGTGTTGGAATGCAAAGTGAAGCAGACTATTTTATTTTTTTGTTTTGTTTTGCTTTTTCTTTCTCATGTTCTCTCCCTTTCACTGTATTTTTTCTGTGTAACATGACTAACATGAAAATATGTTTAATAAGAATGTACATGTAGAACCATACCATATTGGGAAGAGGTGAAAATTTAAATGTAATACTTATGAAAGTGAATTTTTAAAACTAAAAATATTTTTTTTTAAAAAAAGAAATGGATTAGATTGCCTTTAGAAGTAGTTGACACTCTCCATTAGAGTTTTTCCAGATGGATTACCACTTTTGAAATACATCAAAGAGAGGATTTCGGTTTAGTTTCAGGTAGTAAACTCTAAAAGCCTTCTATGTCCTATCGAAATCTGAGATTTTGTGTAATATTGCTAAATTTCTAGGAAGAGTAGTGTATGCTTGATGTTTCTCCTTCCTCACAACGCATTTGTTTCTTACACCTGCTTTTATTTTATTTTTTTTTATCAATTTAGTTTTAGTTTTCAACATTCACTTCCAAATGATTTTGGGTCCCAAATTTTTGACCCATCTCTCCACTCCCCCACACCCTAAGACTGAATGCATTCTGATTACCCCTTCTCCCAGTCTGCCCTCCCTTCTATCAGCCCTCCCCCCTTCTCTTATCCCACTCCATTTTATTTTCCTGTAAGGCAAGATTGATTTCTATAGATCATTGCTTGTATATCTTATTTTCTGTGCATATTCTTTGTAAAAGAAATTTTTAATATTCGTTTTAAAAACTTTGAGTTTCACATTATTTCCCTCCCTCCCTCCCACCCACTCTCACTGAGAAGGTAAACAATTCAATATAGCTTATACACACAACCCTTCCATAACAGTAATGTTATGAAAAGCTAACTGTATTTTCTTCCATTCTATTCTGTCCCCTATTTTTACTATTCTCTATTTTGAGCCTGTCCCTCTTCAAAAGTATTTACTTCTGATTGCTCCCTCCTCCCATTTTCCCTCCCTACCATCATTTCCCCCTCTCTTATTCCCTTCCACACTACTTTCCTCTGGGGTAAGATAGATTTCCATATCCAACTCAGTGTGTATGTTATTCCTTCCTCAAACCAAATCCAATGAGAGTAAAGTTCACTCATTCACTCTCTCCTCCTCTCTCTTCCCTTCCTTTGTAAAAGCTTTTTCTTGTATCTTACATGTGAGATAATTTACCAAATCCTACCTCTCTTTTTCTCCTTCTTCCAGTACATTCCTCTCTCACCCCCCAATTTTATTTTTAGATATTATCCTTTCATATTCAATTCACCCTGTGCCCTGTATCTATATGCACACACAGATGCACACACATGTATGTATGTACATATGTATGCATATGGATATGTATAGACATATACACATATATTCCTCCCAACTACCCTAATCCTGAGAAAGGTCTCATGAGTTACAAATATCATCTTCTCATTCAGGAATCTAAACAGATCAATTTTAATAAGTCCCTTATGATTTCTCTTTCTTGTTTTCCTTTCCATGCTTCTCTTGGTTCTTGAATTTGAAAATAAAATTTTCTATTCAGCTCTGGTCTTTTCATCAAGAATGTTTGAAATTCCTCTATTTCACTGAATGTCCATTTTCCCCCTGAAGTTTATGCTGAGTTTTGCTGGTAGGGGATTTTTGGTTTTAATCATAGCTCCTTTAACCTCTGGAATATCATACTCCAAGACCTTCAATGCTTTAATGTAGAAGCTGTTAAATTTTGTGTTATCCAGACTGTGGCTCCACAATACTTGAATTATTACTTTCTGGCTACTTGCAATATTTCCTCCTTGACCTAGGAACTCTGAAATTTGGCTACAATATTCCCATTAGTTTTCCTTTGGGGATCTCTTTAAGGAGGTGATCAGTGAATTCTTTCAAGATCTTTTTCACCCTGTGGTTCCAGAATATCAGAACAATTTTCCCTGATAGTTTCTTGAAGGATGATGTCTAGGCTCTTTTATTGACCATGGTTTTCAAGTAGACCAATACACTTTTAAATTATTTCTCCTGGATCTATTTTCCATGAATATTGTTTTTCCACTGCAATGTTTCACATAGTCTTGTGTTTTTTTCCATTCTTTTGTTTCTGTTTTATAATTCCTTGATTTCTCATAAAGTCATTAGTTTCTAATTGCTCTATTCTAATTTTTAAAGAATTATTTCCTTCAGTGAGCTTTTGGACCTCCTCTTCCATTTGGCCAGTTCTGTTTTTTAAGACATTCTTCTCCTCATTGACTTTTTGGACCTCTTTTGCCATTTGAGTTACTCTATTTTTAAAGGTTTTATTTTCTTCAGCATTTTTTGGGTCTCCTTTAGCAAGCTGCTGATTGGTTTTTCAGAATTTCCTTGCATCACTCTCATTTCTCTTCCCAAATTTTCCTCTATTTCTCTAACTTAATTTTCAAAATCCTTTTTGCCACCAATTCATATTTTTTTTCTTAGAACCTTTGGATATAGGAACTTTGACTTTGTTTTCTTCTTTTGACTATTTTTTGATCTTCCTTATCACCAAAGATTCTACAGTTTGATTTCCCCCCACACTTTTTCCTCATTTTCATAGCCAATTACTTGACTTTCAAGCTCTTTGTCAAGGTAAGACTCTGCTTCTAGTGTGGAGGGTATACTGTCCCAAACTTCAGGGGTTTTCTGCAACTGTTTTCAGAAATATTGCTAGGCACCTGTAAATTTTCAGTTCCTCCATGATTCCTTCATCAGAGCCTGCACTCTTATCTGTCAGTGACTACAAGCGCTTTTTTCTCCCTTGAAACTTTTTTTTCCCATCTATCTATCTATCTATCTATCTATCTATCTATCTATCTATCTATCTATCTATCTATCTATCTATCTTTCTGTCTGTCTGTCTGTCTGTTTATTTGTTTGTTTGTTTGTTTATTTAACTTTTTACATTCATTTTCACAAAATTTTGGGTTCCAAATTTTCTCCCCTTTTTCTCCCTTCCCCCCACCCCAATAACCCAAGCAATCTAATTTTCCCCATCTCCAATCTGCCCTCTCTTCTGTCATCCCTCCCTTCTCTTGTCTGCATCTTCTCTTTTCTCCTGTAGGGCCAGATGACTTTCTATTCCTCATTAACTGTATGTCTTCTTTCCTAGTAGCAACAACAATACTAAACAGTTGTTCCTAAAACTTTGAGTTCCAAATTCTCCCCATCCCTCCCTCCCCACCCATTCCCTTTGGGAAGGCAGGCAATTCAATATAGGCCATATCTGTGTAATTTTGCAAATGACTTCCCTGATAGTCGCGTTGTGTAAGACTAACTGAATTACCCTCCATCCTACCCTGCCCCTCATTGTTCCTCTTCTGTCTTTTGATCCTGTCCCTCCCCAAGTGTTGACTTCAAATTGCTCCCTCCTCCCTTTGCCCTCCCTTCCATTATCCCCACCCTTGCTTATCTCCTTCTCCCCCACTTTCCTGTACTGTAAGATAGGTTTTCATACCAAAATGAGTGTGCATTTTATTCCTTCCTTTAGTCAAATGTGATGAGGTAAACTAATTGTTTTTTTTCTCAGCTCTCCTCTTTTTCCCTCCATTAAAAAGTCTCCCATTTGCCTCTTAAATGACATATAATTACCCCATTCCATTTCACCCTCTTTCCTCCCACTACATTTCTCTCTCACCATTTACCTTAATTTCTTTTAAGATATGGTCCCATCCTATTCAATTCACTCTGTGCTCTCTGTCTCTGTATGTGTGTGCATGTGTGTATGTGTGCGTGCGTGCATGTGTGTACGTGTGTGGTCCTACCAACTACCCAGATACTGAAAAGTTTTAAGAGTTACAAATATTGTCTTTCCATGTAGGAATGTAAACAGCTCACTTCTGGTAAGTCCCTTAAGACTTCTTTTTGCTGTTTACTTTTTCATGCTTTTTCTCATTCTTGTGTTTGAAAGTCAAGTTTTCTTTTCAGCTCTGGTCTTTTCATCAAGAATGATTGAAAGTCCTCTATTTCATTGAAAGACCATATTTTCCCCTGAAGTATTATACTCAGTTTTGCTGGGTAGGTGATTCTTGGTTTGAATCCTAGTTCCTTTGACTTCTGGAATATCCTATTCCACACCCTTCGATCCCTTAATGTAGAAGCTGCTAGATCTTGAGTTATCCTGATTGTATTTCCACAGTACTGGAATTGTTTCTTTCTAGCTGCTTGCAAGATTTTTTCCTTGAGCTGGGAGTTCTGGAATTTGGCCACAATGTTCCTAGGAGTTTCTCTTTTTGGATCTCTTTCAGGTGGTGATCGATGGATTCTTTCAATACTTATTTTGCCCTCTGGTTCTAGAATGTGAGGGCAGTTTTCGTTGATAATTTCATGGAAGATGATGTTTAGGCTCTTTTTTTGATCATGACTTTCAGGTAGCCCCATAATTTTTTAAATTGTCTCTCCTGGATCTATTTTCCAGGTCAGTTGTTTTTCCAATGAGATATTTCACATTCTCTTCCATTTTTTCATTCTTTTGGTTTTGTTTGGTGATTTCTTGGTTTCTCAGAAAGTCATTAGACTCCATCTGTTCCATTCTAATTTTGAGAGAACTATTAAATTCAGTGAGCTTTTCAACCTCTTTTTCCATTTGGATAATTCTGCTTTTGAAAGCATTCTTCTCCTCATTGGCTTTTTGAACCTCTTTGCCAATTGAGTGAGCCTATTCTTCAAGGTGTTATTTTCTTCAGCATTTTTTTGGGTCTCCTTAACCAGGGTATTGACCCGTTTTTCATACTTTTCTTGCATCTCTCTCATTTCTCTTCCCAGTTTTTCCTCCACCTGTCTAACTTGATTTTCAAAATCCTTTTTGAGCTCTTCCAAGGCCTGAGCCCACCCGACATCCCCCTGGGATGTCTGGGGTACTGAGGCCCCACCCTCCACATCTTTTCCTGATGGCAAGAATACGTCCTCCTCCTTGTCAGATCCAAAGGTCGGGATCATTTGCATTTGTTGGAAAAAACTCTCTATAGTCTTATTTTTCTTCCCTTTTCTAGGCATTTTCCCAGCCAGTTACTTGACTTCTGAGATTCCTGTCCACCCCCGCCTAGATCCGCCCAGCTAGTGCTTGGGGCCTGAGATTCAAATGGGCTTTCTGTGCTGCCTGCCTGCCTGCTGATCAATGTGAGCTTTAGTTCTGGTGCTGGGGTGGGGGCAGGGCCGTCTCCCAGGCTCAGCTCCCTGAGGTTGTTTATGCAGAGACTTTCAGTAATGAAGATCCTGCCTGCTGCTGGGGGAGTCCCGGGCTGCCGCGGTCGTGCCACTGCTGCTTCTGCCGCCGCCCCCGCCTCTGCCGCCGCCCCCGCCTCTGCCGCCACCGCTTCTTCCCGAGGGGGCCGAGTCATGGAGACACCCTGTTCCCCTTTCAGCCAGCCAACCATCTCTCTCACTGACCTGTAGCTTCTGTGGGCGGAGGGACTTTCCTGGCTGCCGGAGCTTCCGGCCCTGAAGCCTGCTCGTGTCAGCTTCTCTGGGGCCGCAGCCAGGGCAACGCTAGGGTGGGGTCTGCTTTCCGGGGCATGACGGACCCTGGGGATGTCTCTCCAGGGCTCTCTGGAACGGAAATCTCTTCCACTCTGTTTCTGTACACCTTTCAGTGGTCCAGAAGTTATGGGGGTCTCTTTTTATATTAAATCTATGGGCTGTGGTTTCGGAGCTCGTAAACGTGTGTCCTTCTACTCTGCCATCTTGGCTCCGCCCACCCTTCTCCCTTGGAACTTTGAAGAGAATTCCCTTTCCACTGCCACTACAAGCTCTGCCATGCCAGTGCTCCTCACCCCAGGACCACCTTCCAAGAACGTGACCCAGACCTAAGCAAGGGCAAAGGAAGAGAATCATGCCTCCGCAATAGCACAGAGAACCCTACTATCACCCTTTGATCAGCCTCCCCCGCCCACTATCTGTAGGCTGAGAGCCCTGGAAGCATTCACTGCCATTGCTGCAATGTAGCAGCCACCACTACCAAAACCCTGAGACTGGGATCTGACTGTGCTTTTCTCTCACCCAGGTCCAATAGACATTTCCTACTTCTCAGTTGTCTTTGGTGTTTGTGGCTTGAGAAGTCTGGAAACTGCCTAGCTGCCAGTAATTCAGTCCTCTGAGAATTGCTTTCACCCTGTCTGTGCCTGTGGACCCCACGTTGGACTGTCCTCTTCTCTCAGACTGGTGCAACAGAGCTTTCCTGTTGACCTTCCAGGTTGTCTTAGTCTATCAATTTGTTTCACTCTGTCATTTTGTATATTCTGCTGCTCTAGAATTTGTTTAGAGTCATTTTTTGTACATATTTGCAGGGGTTGGGGGAAGAACTCAAACAAGTCTCTGCTTTTACTCTGCCATCTTGGCTCCCAAGTAAATTAATTATCAAGCAACTACTTTAGACTAGAATGAAACTTTACAAACCATCACAGAGAACCTTTCATTATATGGATGAAGAAACTAAGTGATAGATAGGTGAGATAATGTGTCCATGGAAACACAGGAATTAGAGCCAGGATTTAAAACTGCATCCTCAGACTCAAAACTAGTCCTTTTTCCATTACCATACCACAGAGGTGTACTGACGTTCAACAAAGCAATAAGTTAAGCCTTGATTTGTACGTTTGCTAATTTCCTGGCTATTAATGCTTACACTGACAAATTAATAGTTGACTCTTGAGAGCTAGTTTGAATAAGCTGTAGCATACCCCTGCCATAGTATGAATGTAGTATATGAATTATTCTTGATTTTGTGAATTTCTCCAGGAATGAAAAAAGCCCAGGAGACAGTGAAGGAATCAGAGCATAGAATCATATATTTAGACCTGAAAGGGACTTTAGAGATGAAGAATTTAAATTTGTCCCACTGTACAGATGAAGAAGCTGAGGCCCTGGGAGGTTAAATGATTCATCCAAGACTATAAAGGTGGTAAGTATTACTTATCAGATGTATGGATAGGCAAACAACTTAGGAACAAATAAGTGTTGGAGAGCAGAGAGAAGTATAACATGGATAATTTTGATTACATTAAATTAAAAAGGTATTGTGTAGAAAAAAACAATTGTAGCAAAGATCAGAAGGAAACTAGAAAATTGGGAAGGAGGGGATTTTATGAACAATTTATCAGATAAAAGTCTCATCTCTTAAAGAACTTTGTCAAATCTATAAAAATATGAATCATTCCGTAATTGATAAACAGTTAAAGGATATTAACAGGAAGTTTTTCAATAAAGAGGTTGAAAAAAATTTTAGTTATATGAAAAGAGTTCTAAATAATTATTGGAAAAATGCAAATGACCTTGAGAAATTATTTTACACCTATCATTTTAGTTAAAATGATTGAAGGGGAAAGTAACAAATGTGTATCCCCAACACATTGGAGGGAATGTGGAAAAATTGTGACACCAATTCATTTTTGGTGAAATTGTAAACTGATCTGACCACTTTGGAGAACAATCTGAAGTATACCAAAACTTATTAAAATGCCTATTATTATTCCCCAATTGATAAATGGTCAAAGGATATGAACAGGCAATTTTCAGGGGAAGAAATTAAAGATATCTATAATCATATGAAAAAATGCTCTAAATCACCATTGATTAGAGAAATGCAAATCAAAACAACTCTGAGGTACCATATTACACCTATAAGATTGGCAAACATGGCAGAACAAGGAAATGATAAATGCTGGAAAGGATGTGGGAGAGTTGGAACACTAATTCATTGTTGGTGGAGCTGTGAGCTTATCCAAGCATTCTGGAGAACAGTTTGGAACTATGCCCAAAGGGCTACAAAAATGCGCATACCCTTTGACCCAGCAATATTTCTACTAGGACTGTATCCCCAAGAGATCATAAAAATGGGAAAGGGTCCCACATGTACAAAAATATCTATAGCAGCACTCTTTGTGGTTGCCAAGAACTGGAAATCAAGGAGATGCCCATCAATTGGGGAATGGATGAATAAATTATGGTATATGAATGTAATGGAGTACTATTGCACCATAAGAAATGATGAACAAGAAGACTTCAGGGAGGCTTGGAAGGACTTATATGATCTGATGCTGAGTGAAAGGAGCAGAACCAAGAGAACTTTGTGCACAGCAACAACCACAGTGTGCGTGAGTTTTTTCTGGTAGACTTGGAACTTTGTAATAACGCAAGAACTTATTAAAAAAAAAATCCCAATGGTGGTTTTCTAAGGCAAAATGCCTTCCACACGCAGAGAAAGAAATATAGAAGTCATTTGCAGAATGTAGCAGATCATGTTTGTGTATGTGTGTGTTTTAGTGTATTATGTTTTGATTTGTTATATGATTTTTTCCATTTATTTTAGTTCGACTACATAGCATGACTATAGTGAAAGCGTACTCAATAGGAAAGTATATATAGAACCTATACAGAATTGTATGCTGTCGTAGGTGTGTGGGGGGATAAAAATCTTAATTTTATGGTAGTGATTGTAGAACATTAAAAAAAATAATAAAATTAAATTAAATTAAAAAAAAAAGAATTTAAGAACAAAAAACCCCTGCAATACCACTATGAGATCAATTTCCAAAGATGATTAAGGAAAAGGCAAAAAAAAAAAAAAAAAGAAAAGCAAAAACAAAAAAACCTATATGTGCAAAAATATTCATAACAGTTGTTTCTGTGGTGGCAAAGAACTGAAAATTGCAGGGAATGGCTAATCGAGTTGAGGTATGTGATTGTGTTGGAATACTACTATAATTATAAGAAAAGATGAGCTCAATGATATTAGAAAACCATGGAAAGACTTGCATGAAATAATGAAGAGAGAATTGAGAAGAACAAAGAAAATGTTGTATGCAGTAACAGCAACCCTGATTGGTAAATAATTAATGAGGAGTAGGCATTTAAATGAGGAGGTGGTTAAAAGTCTTCAACTCTTCCTGCTAAGATTGTAGCTTGATCATGAGCTACATAACTTCCAGCAATCTGGACAAAAGAATCCATAGAACACTCTGGTTGGTTTTCTCCTTCATGAGCTGGATCACCTTCAACTCTACTGGAGGAGTACAAAGGCATAGATGAAATGCTTTGGGGCTGGAATTCACCTAGATTAGATTCGGTTTACACTCTAAACAGAAGTAAGATTACCTATTTAGATGTGGTCCTGCCCAAGATCACAAAAGTATGTACCCTGAGTATTAGGCCGATTTCATCTATGAGTTTTGTCCTTCAGAGACTGGCTGACTGATGTATCTGAACCAGGAAGTAAAATGCTTTGATCCTAATTAATAGATTTTTAATATAATAAAAAAATTATTATTTCTCTCACTTCATACCCAAATGTAAGGGGTTGGAAGCTATTTAACCTTCAGAAGAGGATTGATAATTGAAATGAAGCCCCATTTGCTGGACTTTGGTGTATGGTAAGAGAAGATACATGATTGGGCATAAGGATATCTTGCCAACAGTTTTTTAACCACATCACAGAAGCGATCACTTATCTTGCCTATACGTAAGAATAGTCTGCTTCCTAAATCTTGATAGATTGATTTCTAATCTCATCCTTCACCTTGAAACTGCTCTCTGCAAAACTTCCGATGATCCCAAAATCACCCAATCAAATGCCCTTTTGTCCTTTCTCATCCTTATTAACCCTTCTGCAATTTATGACAATGTTGATCACCCCCTTCTCCTTGAAGCTCTCTTCTCTCTAGGTTTTAAGGACACTATTCTCTTACTTCTCCTTCTACCTGTCTGATTTCCTCTCAGACTCCTTTTCTGAATTTTCATCCAGGTCATGCCTGCTAACTATGGGTGTCTACTACTCTATGACAGCAATCAGTACAATTATCAATATACATAGTCAAATTTTCATTTCTTCCTGTCTCCAAGTACTTAATACAAAGACAGTCAGAATAAATTGATCTACTAATGTTTGAGAAATCATTAAATGAAATATCTCTGATGGTGTAAGCTATCATCAGTCATATACAAACAAATGTAATTGGCTTTATATGACTTTTCAAATAGGAGAAAAATAGCTATAAGCTAATTGCTTTGAAATATGAAGAACTTTTTCTGCTATAATCCCCTAATTTTACAGAACAAGGAAGTGATGGCAAGAGAGGTGAAATGACTTGCTCAAAGTCACATAAATAATCAATGATCATTAAATGGTTTGAATATGTAAAGCACTTTAAGATAGACTCAAATAAATGCATAGAAAATCTATGATAATTTATTCAAGGTATATTGAAATGGCCAAGCTTAAGTAATTTGCATTCAAATATTATTTTAAGGTTTCTAAAGTATTTTAAGGGAGGCACTGTGATAAAATGGAAAGAACATTGCCTCTGGAGTACAAACCTTAGGTTCACAACAGCAACTACAACAGCAGGTTCAAATCCCGACTGATGATTAAGGCTTGTGTGACCTTAGAGAAGTCATTTAACTTCCCTATGCTTCAGTTTCCTTTTCTCTAAAATGAGGATATGGTGGTCTCTGAAGAATTTTCCAGAAATAAATCAATTATTCCATATGTCCCTGAACTTTTAGTACAATATCTAGAAGACTTTTCCATAACATGTCCTTTAATACAACATTTATATATTGGATACTAAGTTGGTCTGACTAAGGTAATATTAGTTATATTCATATTTTTCACCTGTATGGGACTAAAGGATATTAAGAAAAGTTATTGGAGCCCCATGGACAACAATAGTTAACAAGAGAACATATCATGTATCCACCAGGATTTAGTGTTTTATTTTCTTGGAGACCGGGATCTATTTTCTTTCAGTCCCTCTGAGTTCTTTGATTGCACAGTTCTGTGATGGCAATCAGTATGATTACCAATACAGACAAGCAAACTTTTTATTTTTTCCTGTCTCCAGGTATCTGACAAAGATAATTGGGATAAACCACTTGATACAGAAGTCCTGAAGGACTAATTAAATGAAGTATCTCTGATGATATGAGAAAACTTTTAATAAACCCTTGGAGATTTGAGAAACTGAATCATTTTTACTAATTCATTTGTTAATTGGAAAAGGATAAAACTTTGGTAGGTCCCTGTGGTACAGAGAGAGTAATTTTTCCCCCGTCCAGTAGAAGGAAGGTAAGTGTTTAAAGGATCTATATGTAGCCAGAACTATGATATACAATCATGAACGTTTCAAAGTTCTGCCTTGGCAACCAACACAAGAGAATTGAGGTCTCAAAGCAATGAACTTACTAACTCATCTATAACCTAATTATCAACACAAGTCTCTTCAAAGCAGCACACAACTTTTTATTGTTATGGTACCTGAGCTTTTATCAAAAAAAGGCTTAATTCTCATATTTTAGTGAAAAAAAAATCAATTTTGTTGATTGTAATTTTAAAAATTTTGATGATCACATTGGAATTTAATGGACAAAATTGAGTACAATAGGCAAAGACAACTAATATGATATTGTTCTGTCTCCTGGATAAGATGAAAGAAGGTGGTGTGGTTGCAAGACTATTAGATTTGGAGTCACATGAGCTGTAGTGTGCACTGGTTCTGTCACTTCCTAAGTATGAGGTTGGGAAAGTTCCTTAATATCTCTAAACTTCAGTTTCTTAGCTTGAAAATATGAAATAATGTTACTTTCACTACTATCCTTAGAGGGTTGTTGTGGTCGTCATTTGTTGCCGAAGAAGACCATGCCATCAGAGAAATGACGACATGACTTGCACTTGACTTTCTTTTGAGTGAATGAAGGCTGTGAAAAATCACCAGCCCTTTTAATGAGTCAAAGAAAAATAAGTAAATCAAGTTGGGAGAGAAATAGCAAGTTACTATTGATAATCAATCACTCTTAAGCCAGGATGGTCCAGAAAATAGCCTTTAAGTGGAGCTTGGACAGGTAGGGGCTAGTGGTGTACAAGTTAGGGGCTTCAGAGTGCAGTATGTTTTTGGTTTTGGGAAAGGAAAGGAAAGGAAAGGAAAGGAAAGGAAAGGAAAGGAAAGGAAAGGAAAGGAAAGGAAAGGAAAGGAAAGGAAAGGAAAGGAAAGGAAAGGAAAGGAAAGGAAAGGAAAGGAAAGGAAAGGAAAGGAAAGGGGAAAGGAGAGGAGAGGAGAGAGGAGGAGAGGAGAGGAGAGGAGAGGAGAGGAGAGGAGAGGAGAGGAGAGGAGAGGAGAGGAGAGGAGAGGAGAGGAGAGGAGAGGAGAGGAGAGGAGAGGAGAGGAGAGGAGAGGAGAGGAGAGGAGAGGAGAGGAGGGGAGAGGATAAGAGTTGTGAGTGTGAAATGGAGAAGTTTTTATTCTGGAAGTTTTGCAATGGCAGGGATAAGAATAATGGAAACATGTATAGCTTCTCTTTGAGAATACAGAGATAATAATAACTAATACTACATAGTATTTTAAGTTTTACAAAATATTTTTTTCAATGAATGTCATTTGATCCTCCAAGCCTAAAAGTGTTGCTACCACACTGACTTCTATTTAAATCATAATCAATCTATTCACTCAATGGGTATCACCTCACTCTTAGTGAGTACCTGAATAGGGCTTAGACAAAAAAAGTCAAGGTCTCCCATTGCATCCTGGGCCATCTCCAGTCACCGTGATGAATATCTAATCACTGGATCCAGATGGCTCAGTAGGAGAAAATGAGGCTGGCGACTTGCACATCCCTTCCTCACACAAAGCAAAGTCAAATGCAAGTCATGCCATCATTTCTCTGATGTCACAGTCTTCTTCAAAAACAAAGGATGAACACAAATCTGTGAATAGACTGAGCTGCCTGAATGGGGACCCAGCTAGCTGGGTAACTCAGTTCATCCTCTTGTTCTGTCCCCTCCCCTTCCTTTTACTCTCCAAAGTAAGGCAAATTGGCATGGCCAGAGGATGCCCACTTATCTTGGGGTTTACCGGCTAGATTTCTCTCTCTCTTTCTTTCTCTCTTTCTCCTTCCTTCCTTCCTTCCTTCCTTCCTTCCTTCCTTCCTTCCTTCCTTCCTTCCTTCCTTCCTTCCTTCCTTCCTTCCTTCCTTCCTTCCTTCCTTCCTTCCTTCCTTCCTTCCTTCCTTCCTTCCTTCCTTCCTTCCTTCCTTCCTTCCTTCCTTCCTTTCCCAAAACCTTAAACCCAGTGTACTCTGAAGCCCCTAGATTACACATCAGTAGGTTCCTGCCCAAACTCCACTTAATGGCTGTTTTCTGGCACCCCCCCCCCCCAGCTTAAGAGTAATTATCAGTAGTAACTGTTGTTCTTTCCCTCCCAACTTAACCTACTTACATTTTTTTTCTTTTGCTCATTAAAAGGGCCATTCCCTGTTTACTTCTTAAAGAGCCAATTCACTGAATGGGCGTCATCTCACTCTAACTGAGTACCTGGATAGGGTTTAGCCAAAAAAGGTCAAGGTCTCCCATTGCATCCTGGGTCATCTCTAGTCATCCTGATGAATATCGGTTCACTGGATCCAGATGGCTTGGGGGGCGGGGAGAAAGTGAGGCTGGTGACCTTACACAGCCCTCCCTCACTCAATACAAAGTCAAGTGCAAGTCAAGTCATTTCTCTGATGTCATGGTCTTCTTAGAAAATGAAGCATGAATATACAAAATCAATCTATGCAACATTTAACAGCAGAATTTATTTTTCTTCACTAAAATATGAGAACTTAACCTTAGTTTGCTAAAACCCAGGTAGCATAACAATAGGAAATTTTGTGTTGTTTGAAGAGATTTGTCCTGGTAGTTGAGGTAAGCTCATTGCTTTTGAGACCTCAAGTAACTTGTATACATCAGCAAGGCAAAAGATCCATGAATTTCCAACCAACCAGTATCCTTGTGATATAAGTGCTATTATTATATTCACTTTTCAGCTAAGAAAACTGAATCTGAGAGTAGCTACTTGCTTAGAGTCACATGATAGGTGTCTAAGTGAAGTTCAAAATCAGATCTTGGCACAACTACCAAGTTGGAAGACTAAGTATTTTCTCAAATCATCATAAACTCTCAAAAATCTCCAAAATAAGATATATAGATATATGAAAGGATGATATTTGTGAATCATGAGACCTTTCTCAATATTAGGGTGGTATGTATGTGTATATATGTGTGTATTATATATCTATATATGTATATGTCTATATGTATGTATCTATATAAGTATATGTGTGTTTGTATGTGTGTGTGTGCATATATATATATATATATATATATGGAAGAATAATATTTGTAACTCATAAGACCTTTATCAATATTGGAGTGGTTAGAGGGAATGTATATGTGTGTATGTATATGTATATGTATATATATGTATATATAAATACACATATATACACGTACACTTAATATACGAGTATATAATATACACATGCATATGTGTGTATATGTGGACATACATACACGTGTATGTATGTGTACATGGTGCATATGTATATATGCATGAACATGTGTATATATGTATGCATGTGTATTTATGTATATATACCTATATATGCACATTTATATGTTTGTCTATGTATGTACAAATGTGAGCATATGTATATATGTGCATGTGTTTATGTATATATGGATGCATTGTGTTTGTGTATGTGCATGTATATATCATATATGTATAGGCATATGTGTATTTTGCATGTATACATATGTGTATATACATATATCTATGTAGATACATATGCACACATGCATAAGACATGTACACACAGAGGGCACAGAGTGAACTGAATATGAAGGGGTGATACCTAACAATTTAAGTCTTGAAAGGAATGTACTGGGAGAAAGAGAAAGGGAGAGGTAGAAAGTACTAAATCATCTCAAACAAAAGAATCAGGAAACAGATTTTACAGTGGAGGGGAAGAGGGGGAGGTGAAAGGGAATAAGCGAAACTTTCTCTCATTGGATTTGGCTTACAGAGGAAATTACACGCATTCAAACGGGTATGGAAATCTCTCTTACCTTGTAGGAAGGCGTGGGGCAAGGGGATAGGAGAAGGAGGATAATAGGAGCGATGGCAGATTAGGGGAAGGGGTAATCAGAAGCAAACTCTATTGTGGGAGGACAGATCCAGGGAGAAAATGGAATAAATGGGAGGCAGGAAAGGATAGAGTGGAACGTGGTTAGTCTGTCTCAACATGACGGTTATGGAAGTTGCTTGCATGGCTATACATGTATGACCTATATCGAATTGAACTGGGAAATTTGAACCAGGTTTCACAAGGGAGTGGTTGGATTTCTTGCCTAGAATGTAAGACCATGCTTCTCAGCCAATGAGAATAATGATCAGCAGTAGGAGGGAGATTTCCACCTCAGGGTCTATATAAATTGCCATTCTGCTTCTGTAAGGTGCCTCCTGACTCCAGTTTTACTGGTAAAGGGACTGCCTACTTCTCCTGAGAACCTTATAAAGGAGATTTTCTGTTTTTTACTTTGAGACTGCCTCTGAACAGTCAGTTAGAGTAAGGGCATCATGCTATCCCACACATTGCCTTTAGAATAAAATAGAAAATCCTCAGTCTGGTATAAATTGCTCTGAAATAGAATTCCTGCCTTCTTTTGAGTCTTTCTCCCTGCACCCCTTACCACCACTCCATATTACCTCTTTCACATACTGTAGCCTGCTAACTATGTCCCGTATACGAAGTTTTATCTCCTGTCCTTTGTATAATGGGCCTCTTGCCAGGAGTGCCCCCCTTTCTTATATGAGTGTCCAATCTAGGGATGACTTCCTAAAAAGGACTTTCTTCAAACCCCTAGTTCATTCTCCCTTCCACCACCAAATTTCTTACTATAATCATTCAGTCATTTTCAGTAACGTCCAATTCCTTCTGGGGTTTTCTTGGCAGAGATGTTGGAGTGGGTTGCACTTCATTCTCCACCTCACTTGACAATTTGTCTTTGTATCTGAGTGTGTCTAGTTTTGGCAGGGTGGCCATTAGCCTTCATGCTATACTTAGGTGGTCTTCAGCATCTACTTAGTGTCTACCATTAGTCTCTTCCCTTGGAGATTATCTCTCATTTGGGGACCATCTCCAGTCATCCTGATCCATATCTGGCCACTGGACTCAGTTGGCCCTGCAGGAGAGAGTGAGGCTGGTGACTTTAAGTGAGGCACTGCCCTACCTCACTTAAATCTAATTCACTTGCAAGTCAAGATATCGCCTTCCTCTTGTCATGGTCCTCTGAGAATGAAGGACAAATAACAACAACCCCCAATTACGCACTTTATTTGTGGCCATCAATAGTGGAGGAGCACACTTGTGTGCTCAGTGGGGAGGGAAAGCCACTCTCCTCACACAAGAAAAGGAAGGAGCTGGCAGAGTCCTCACTGATTCTGGGATAAACACCCATATCTATAGCAAGGAAAACAGAATGAGCACGGTTAGAATCACTAGCTACTCTGGAGGAGGTGCCAACAGGATAAACTTAAGTGTAAATAATGTCTCCTGGGAAATTATGGCAAGGAGACGATCATTAACAAGAGATAGTGAGGTGAACTGCTTCCCTGTCAATAAAAGATGCCTTCCCATCCTGTACTGGGAGAATCTGCCAGTGGTACTAGGAATGGCTAAGTTGTCTCCTAGTCAGAAGGACTTGTTTCCTTGGAGGACTTTAGATCTTCCTTCAGTGTTTATTTGTGGCATTACCCATTGGCAATGTGGGTGTATACATGACGCTGAGCCATGAATCTCAGTTCTGAGAAGTACAGCTATATAGCCCCAGGATCTGCAAAGAGAAGTAGGTGTTGATGAAATGTGTACGGGTAGTTACTGTCAGCTGATACTCCCATATGTATGATCGTTCCTTCTTGCTTTTCTTTTTGGATCATCACTCTCCTACTCAGGATGTGTGGGCATACACCAGGGCCTGTCCTTTCTCTCTCTCCCTCTTTCCTCTCCTTCCCCACCTGTTTACTTTCTCTTCTTTGTGCAAATGACTCTTGAATTTATATATGCAGCTCTCTTCACTCTCCTAATAATAAAATAATGATAGTTAATATTTATGTAGTTGCCTTAAGCTTTGCAAGATATTTACAAATATCAACACAATACCTCTGGAGAGTAGGTTGCTACTATTATCTCCATGTGACAAATGAGGAAAATGAACCACCTAGAGGCTGAAGGACTTGATCTCTAGTGCCATATCTGTACATCTCAGTGTGTATGTCCAATGAGCATCTTAACATACGAAACTTTCAAAATGGAGCTCACTGTAATTTGCTTCAAACCTATTCTTCCTTCAGTCTTCCCTATTCATTTATGATTTCTTGAAATACAGCACTTGCAAAACCAGGCTTTGGTAAGGCCCACTGGGATTCAAATGAGTTATTGGACCATACATTTAATCGAAATTACTCTGGCTTTCCCTGATTAGTCAGCAACAGGTCCCAGCCCTAGCCTTACTTGGTCATCCCTTTGGTTTTGATGACTGAGAGTGGGTATAAATAGCAATTTTTTTTTTCTGTTCTAGCCAGAAATCCTGAGAGTCTTTCACTCCCAGATTGTTTTATCTTTCCAAATAGGAAAAAGGCCATTTTTTGCCTCACTTCTTAACCTGGGCATTGCCTCAGACGAACTGAGACCTAGGAAAAACCTGAGCATAAAAAGGTCAAGGTCTCTCACTGCATCCAGGGCCATCTCCAGTCATCTTGACCTATATCTTGCCGTTAGACCTAGATTTTTTTAAGTGGGTCAAAATTTATTCTTTTTTATAATTAATATATTTACTTTCAATTTTCAACAATCACTTTCATAAATTTTAAATTTTCTCCTCTCCCCTATCCCCTTCCTCCCCAAGACAACATGCAGCTTTATATGGGTTCTATTCATACATTCTTGTGAAACATATTTTCACATTAGTCATATTTCATAGAAGAATTAAAACAAATGAGAGAAACCATGAGAAAAACTTAAACAAAACAAAACATAAAAAAAGAGAAAATGGTCTGCTTCAATCTGCATTCTGATTCAATAGTGCTTTCTCTGAATGTGGATGGTATTTTGCATTATAAGTCCTTTGGAAATGTTTTAGGTCCTTGCATTACTGTGAAGGGCTAAGTTTATCAGATACAGTCCTCACACCTTAGGGCTGTTATTGTGTATAATGTTCTCTTGGTTCTGCTCATTTTACTCAGCATCAGTTTATAAAATCTTTCCAGGTTTTTCTGAAGTCCTCCTCTTCATCATTTCTTATAGCACAATAGTATTCCATTACATTCACATACCACAACTTGTTCAGCCATTCCCCAATTGAAGGACATCCCCTCAATTTCCAACTCTTGGCCACCACAAAAAGAGCTGCCATAAATATTTTTGTACATGTGGGTCATTTCTCATTTTTTATGATCTCCTTGGGACACAGTCTGAGAAGTGGTATTGCTAGGTCAAAGGGCATGTACATTTTTAAAGCCCTTTGGGCTGAGTTCCAAATTGCTCTCTAGAATGGTTGGATCAGCTCACAGCTCCACCAACAATGTATACTCTCCCACATCTTCTCCAACATTTATCATTTTCTTTACTGGCTTTTGAATGGCCATTGTGTGTCTGAGGTAGGATTTGAACTCAGGATTTCCTTCCTCAGAAGTTAGATTCATCCAGTATAAGACACTGCTTCTCCATGTGACTAGATCTTAACATACCATTATATTCCACTTCCAACTTTTATTTTGTCCCTTGAATGATGTCAATCTCTCCAGAGACGAATTCCAGTCCTGAATCACATATTACTAGGTCTCATTGATTCCCATGAGGTCAAGCTTGCCTCCTTGTGCTTTTATCTCTAGTTCATCCCTATGTCACCCTCATTTTGTGAATTTATCCAGACACAGCTGAGACTTAGGACTTTATTACAGGCTCTCTTTAGATACTATTTCTGAATGCTCTCATTGCTATTGCACCAATATTTAATTCAGTTCACAGCCTCTCTTCACCTAGTCCCAAGGATCTTTCCCATGGGACTTAACCTGTCTTGCAATGATCTTGGCATTCTTCCCTTTGTCTTTCCCTAGGGTCTCTCTGGTTTTAGCCTTTGGGAAATCTATCCTGATTCCCACCCCATTTCCCTCTTACCTGTTGAGCTGGTCTGAAGCTCTGATCACCTCTTTGACCTTCTTTACCTGATCTGAACCCTGGACTTGCCTTCTCCAGTGATAATTCTCCAGGGAGTCTCCAGTGGAGGCCTTGATTTCCCTCAGGAACAGTTAACCTCCCTGATTCTATTGGGAAGGCTTCTAGGTTATCCCCATTACGTATAATGCTTACTTATGACCTTAGATAAACATTACTCATCATTTTAAGGCAAACTCCATTTATTCCTATGATCTCTAATGTTTTTAATAGGAATGGTTACTGCATTTTGTCAAAGATCACGGCTTTTTAAATGTGGCTTAAAAATACATGACCTTTCTTGGCAGTCATGTCACATGTTGACTCATATTGAAATGCATAATGCTACAATTTCAATCATTTTTCAGGAGAATAGCTATCTATTTCTGTTTCTCCTTATACATGTGAAATTGATTTTTAAATATAAATTTGACTTTCAATTTATCCTTATTGAATTTAATCTCATTTAATTAGGCCTAAGGAGCTAACCTGTTAAGATCTTCAATATTGTTAACCAATTTTTTAGCCATCCTTTTATCTTTTTGTTGTCTGCAAATTTGATAATTATGTCATTTATGCCTTTATCGAAGTCCTTAATGAAATATTTTTGTAATGTTTTATTGATTCCTTTTTTTATATATCACTGTCATTTCCCAATGGTTTTTCTTATCCCACCTCAATATAACCCATTTTTGTAAGAAAGATGCACAGTAAAGCAAAAGACTCATTACCTTACGTTTATTACATAGATTTTTTAAATTTCTTTTTGATTTGTGACTAGGGGAAAAGGGGGTTTTAGGGATAGGGATAGCTAAAGAAAGAAAGAAATCCAGGTCACTGAAGCAAGTTTAAAATACACACAATAGGACAAAATGTACAACAGCTTTGAAAGTTATATGTTGAATTTGTTATATGTGCTAAGGGAAAAGCATGGTATATATTAAAAATTCCCAGTTTCAATCCCTATCCCTCTATTTCTCATATGTTTATATGTAAGGAAAACAATACGCTTTTGTGCTTTATTAAAATGATTCAGACATATTTTTATTTAATTTACAAATTTAGAAAGTGAAATTTCTGAATTCCTCCTGCTAAATCAAAAACTTCCCCCTTTTAAATTAGTTTACAATTTATATTTCACAGAAATTCAACTGCAGTAATAAAAAAGAATACATGATCTCAGAAATATTAAGCAATGTGATCAGTATTAAAGCTGAAATAACATCCCTCTAAGAGGGACTTGGGTAGAATCTGACTCTTTTCCTAGTGGTATAGGAGAAGGAAAGTGGGGGAGAGACCAGAGAGAGTCAGAGAAACAAAGAGTGATAAGAATGTGGGCAGAGACAGAGAGACAGGTAGAGACAGAAATGATGTATCCTATACACCTTATCCAACAGTGATGGCAGCAGAAGAATTAATGCAAAATGCCTGAAATAAAAATGCCACTGTGAAAGATAGCAGGGACCTACTTCTGGGTGAAGAAAACTTGTGCTACCTTTCATGTCAGTAGGAGCAGGTGGGCATATTGGTTAAACTTACGTAACTAATTTACTTAAACACCCAGAAGGCAAGGGCTATACCATTTTTGTCTTTGTATCTATACACAGCATAACACAATGCCTGGCACATAGTAGATTCCAAATAAATACTTCTTAGTTGATTATTGTCTTGATTGATTGAAAGATTTGAAGATAACTCTCATACTTCCCTAAGTAATAGAATCATAGATCTAAAACTGGAAAAAACATCAGAGTTCATCTAGTTAAACCTCCTCATTTTACAAATGAAGAAGGTAAAAATGAGGGTTGAATGACTTTCCCAAAGTCAAAGTGTTAGTCTGCTCTTCTACAGAATTAAAATCTCCATTTAATTTACCTAAATTTCATGTGACATGAACTCAGGACATTTGTCACCTGACCTTATCTGGGTACCCTTCCACCTATTAGCATCCTTCCTAAAATATGGAATCTAGAAGTGAGCACAGTACTCCAAATCAGATCTGACCAAGGCAGAGTTCATGAGGGTGTTGACTTATTTTTCCCCTTACATATTTCCCCCCTACTCTCTTAATGTAGCTATATGATACTGTTGATTTGTAATGAGTCTAATACACTAAAATCCCCAACTGTTAAAAGACGAATTGATATTTAAACATACTTTCCCCATCTTGTACTTGTAAAGGTAATTAAAAAAAATAATTGTGCGTCTTTATGCCTTTTTTGTAAATGTTAAATAGCAAACACAGATCTCTAGGACACACCACTGGAAAACTCCTTGCATACTGAGCCATTATGATAACTCTCTGAGTTTAGACATTCAATCAGTTTTTAAAATACCTAATCACACTATCACCTATCCTATATCTCTCTATCTTTTCAATTAAAATAGCATAAGTAAGAATATGAAATTATTTTCTAATACTACACACCCAGGGGATATTTGTGTTACCTTAGAACTAAGGAATTTTCTAGGGTAGCTATTTGGGAATCCCATAATTTGGGTAAGTCACCAAATCATGTCCCAAGTACTGACCTAAAAGTTATAGTGATTATGTGCTTGTAAACATGACTTAGCCTCTCTAGGATACTTGGGGTCCTTTTCAGTATATCCTCAGGCTCCTGTCAAGTAGTTAGCATATTAATTTCAATATAATTTATAACCAGCTTGGTGCCTCCCATTCACCCATGATCTAAATTTCTTTCCTAATTTTATATCATTAACTCAAATATTGATTATAGATACTTAGTGTAATGAAAAGTGAAAGTTATGGCATGAACAAACTCCAGTCCCATACATCAGTCTGAATTTTTCAAATTTTGCCCTTCTTTTTTTTTTGTTCTCTGCCTCTTGTCACTGAGACAAGTATTTGTCGAAAGTTCTCTGCCAATCTTTTTATGAAGGCAAAGAATAAGAAATTGAGAGGATGTCCATCAACTGGGGAATGGCTGAACAAGTTGTGATATAGGAATGTAATGGAATATCATTGTTCTTTAAGAAATGATGAGCAGATGAATTTCAGAAATATCTGGAAAGACTTGCATGAACTGATGCTGAGTGAATAGAACCAGGAGAACATTGTACACAGAAATAGCAACATTGTGCTATGCCCGACTTCGATAGACTTCATTCTTCCCAATAATGCAATAATCTAACACAATTCCAAAAACTCATGAGGGAAAATGGTATACACATCCAGAGGAAGAATTATGGAACCTGAATGCAGAGCAAAGAATGTTATTTTCTCTTTTTTGTTTCTTGTGGTTTTTCCTTTATCTTCTGATTCTTCTTTCATGACATGACAGATATGTTTAATAAGATTGTAAATATATGTAAATATTTTCATGTCATCTTGGGGAAAGGTAAGAAGAAGAAAGAAAAATTTGTACTTCAAAATCTTATAAAAATGAATATTAAAATTAAAAAAGTCTTTTGCCAAAAATTGTTTGGTCTCATAATCTCTAAGTAAAATACGAAGGAAAAAACAGTCTTTTCTCATTATTTCCTGTGGCTACACATCATATCCTCTCCCTCACTGAAAATACCTATGATCTAATGTTTTCATGGGTTATTCCTGGAGTTTTTATGTAAATATACATAAATATATATATGTATACATACATTCATACAAATGCATGTAAATATAGCGTATAGATATATGTATATCTATACACACATATATATAAACTTTACATATGAATATAATATACAAAAATATGTATTTTATATATGTACATATTTATATTATGTGTTATTGCTATGTACATATAAACTTTACATAAATATGTGTAAAACTTTATCAATAAACATTAGTATTTAAATATTATTTATTGATATGATATATAAATAAAATTAGGAATGCATGCATCTTGACTTATTTATTGGTCTCCAGCATCTCTAGTCACTAATTTTTTCTCACTACTGTTCTTGTAACCTTAAAAATGACAACATCATAGTCTGACACTGGAACAACTTCAGATATTCTGTTTACAGTAGTTTCTCAGTGGTACTCCCAAACTAACATTTGTCATTATTTCTGGAGTCTGAAGGATCCATAAAACTGCAAGGGGAAATCAAAGTTTTTCAAATGCAAATTACACTAAAATCTAGACAAACAGTATCTACAAAATTACTCTCACCTATCAGTCTAATAATTCTTCCAAGAAAAGAAATATTTATTCCGGTATGATCTAATTTCAATAAAAACATGGCTCTTTGTGATTACATCTTCCATTTCATATCTTCCTTCCTTTTCCTTTTAATTTCTCAAATTTTGTCAAGAAATGAAATAAAGTTTACTGACATTCAGCTTGTAAGCTCCATTTTCTTGTCTTAAAAAAGTAACAACAGAACTTTGGATACTTTCCTTTTCCTAGTCCTGTAATATTGGAGGTTGGAAGAACATTTAACACAAAGGAGGAAATAAAGTAGAAAATCTCTCTAAAGAGAAGAAAGCTAGATGTTCTGAAAAGAAAGCAACTGCTTGACTTATAGGGAAAGATATATGCACATGAACTTGTCTAATAGTGGTCAAAAGAATAAGGGTTGAGCTTTGGTCTTTGGTAATTTGAGGAAATGCATAAAAGAAAAGACATGATAAAAAAAAATTGTAAGAGTCACACAGTTACATTCAGGTAATTTTTGTGAGTATAAATTATACACCTAGAAAGAATCTCAAAAGCATTGCTAAAGTATGAAGACCCAAGCACAAAACTGGCTATTTTAGCAGCACAAGTGACATTTCATTCAGATTCCTGCTTATTTTTTTCCCCGCTGAGTTAAGACTTTATGAACCCTTGCAATGCAGGTTGTTAGGAAGGTGTTGGGGATTTTTTGTCATCATTTGTCTATTGCCCCTTTGTTCACTCCCAGAAGCCTTCTCAGTGCCCCCTTCACTTCTTTATTTCTCAATGTATAGATGAGTGGGTTGAGGAGTGGAGTCACTATGTTGTAGAAGAGGGTAAGGAACTTGCCCTGGTCCTGAGAGGCACTGTTCCCTGGTTGCATGTACATGTAGATAATATTGCCATAAAAGAGGGAGACTATGATGAGATGGGAGCTGCAGGTGTTGATGGCCTTCCTTCTCCCTACTGCTGACTTGATCCGCAGCACTGCCTGGGTGATATAACCGTAGGAGACCAGGATAAGGACTAAGGGTGTCAATACAATAGCCACTGCCAGCATAAACGCAAAGCCCTCAATGAAAACAGTGTTTATACAAGCCAATCGAATCAGTGCCGGCATTTCACACAAGAAGTGGTCCACCTTGTGGTGTCCACAACGGGGCAGTTTCAGAGTTATAGGCGACATAGTCAAGGAGTTGACCACACCCCCAAACCAAGCAATAGAGACTAGTCCCAAGCAGAGTTTTGGATGCATAATCACCAGGTAATGAAGGGGCTTGCAGACAGCAACAAAACGGTCATAAGCCATTACAGCCAGGAGGAGACATTCTGTACCACCCAGAGCTAGGAACATGAAAAGCTGAACAGCACAGCCTGCGTAGCTAATGGTTTTATCAGGCCCACTCAGGTTATAGAGCAGTTGTGGGATGGAGCTGGTGGTGAAGCAGAGATCCAGGAAGGAGAGGTGGGTAAGGAAGAAATACATTGGCGTATGGAGACGAGAGTCTATTTGGCAGATTAGGATGATGGTTGTGTTACCCACTACTGTCAGAAGATAGGCAATCAAGATGACAGCAAAAAGGACTACCTCAAGCTGGGGCCTGTCGGAGAATCCTAGGAGGATAAAATCATCTTGGGTACTGTCATTGGTTCCATCCATCATTCCTATTATGCCTGCAGAAAAATGGAAACAGAAATAAAGAATGGATTGCCACAGTACTTTGTACTTTATAGCCTAGTGCTCCAAGATATCTACTGAAATCCCAATTACCTGAAATATTTATTTTTCACATTACCCAAGAAAAATGGAACAAATTGTGAAACTAATTTTTTGTCCAAGACATACTGACTACCAACATAAAGTTGGTCCACAGTATATTTAAACATTTACAATATGCAGAGTGCTTTTGTGATATCACATTCTCCTTGAGTTCCTCCTCAATCTCTCTAACTGCTCTCCTGCCTTTAGATAGATAGATAGATAGATAGATAGATAGATAGATAGATAGATAGATAGATAGATAGATAGACAGATAGAGAGGTCTCTATAAATAAGATATATCTGCTTTTCATGTAGTGGATACTACTGGAAGAATTCACATAATTGTATACACTAGATCCATTATAGAAATGTAGGTTATGTTTTCTAATCTAAAATTTCACAGCTAGATGACACCTCTTTTATTTCCCTCTCATAGACTCTATCACACTCCCCAGAGTATTTTTTGTAATGATTTTTTTCTCTACAAGCAATCTGTACTACCTCTTATTCATTCATTTTCATCAAAGTAACTTGTTTTACACTTCACTGAAAAAGGTCATTTATCATGAGCCTTACTGTCTTCCCAATTCTAAAACTCAAATAACCTCCACATGATCACTCTTCTTACCTCCTTTGCTCATGGTCACAAGGTGAGGTGACTCTTCTCTTTGGAAGGTATGCATCTATGCACTGAAAACTATGTATGCATGTGTGTGCCTATCTATCTATCTATCTATCTATCTATCTATCTATCTATCTATCTATCTATCTATCTGTCTCTCTACCTGTCTGTCCATCTGTCTGTCTATCTATCCATCTCTTTGATCTCATCCTCTATGACTTCCCCCAAGAGCATACCCTTTTGATTCTCTCCCTGCATAGCTCTTTACTTTTGATCTCTTTATATTCACTTCATTTCTTTTTTGGTTAATTTTTAAAATACAGAGAAGTACAGAAAAAAGAGGATTATATAGGAAACCATTAATCCCTATTGTGTCAAGATTATTTTAAGTATATGCTAACTTTAATAAAAAAGCAAAAATGCTATTTATTTAACTACTCCTTTGAATTTCCTTCTGCTCTTTTCTGTGTAGTTTTAGTTTTTAAAATTTCTCCTCTATTTTTTTTTTGGCATCACTATCAATACTCACATACCTCAAATAAAAACCTTCCCATGTATCAAAAAAATATGTTTAAGCCAATCAAATGTATCTGCTGGCCCCATCTGAAAATGTCAAGAAGTGGGCTGCTGAATTCATTCATATTCTTTCGGAAACAAGCTTACCAATTACATTTGACCTGAATTTTTAGGTCTTTCAGAGTTTTTTTCCTTTCTATTATTTAAGTAATTGTGTAAATTGTGCTTCTGCTTATTCCCATTTGTTTAATTTCATACAAATCTCTCCAGGTTTCTATGAATTCATTCCTTTAATATTTTTTATGGAGTATGGGTAATCATTTTTTAATGGATAATCATTATGGGTTAATGATAATCCTTTAGATTTCTATACCATAACTTGTTCAACTACTCTTCATTTGGTGGGCATAAACTTTATTTCCAGTTCTTGCTACAGAAACAGTACAATTCCTAATGTTTTTGTACATATATTTTTAAATAGTATAAGTATTTTTCCCTCTTTTTTGGTATCTTTGGATTACATATCTCACAGTGATATCACTGGGCTAAAGTACATACAGTTTTGTTTGACTTCTTCTATATAATTGTATTTAATTGTATATAATTACAAATTGCTTTAAAAATAGGCCAATTTATGCCTCCACCAACATTGCACTACTTGGTTGTCTTCCTTTCCTATAATAGCCTTTTCTTTTTATCTTTGACAATCTGATGGATATAACCCCATTGTTATTTTAAATGGCATGTCTTATTGCTATTGATTTGAAGTATTTTGTTATGGCTGTTGATAATGGAATTTTTCTTTTGACAAATGACTATTTAAATCTTCTGGATATTTTAGCTGTTGGGGAATAGTTCTTGTTCTTATATATTTGTACAAATATTACATATTCATTATCAGATAATATATATATATAAATATCAGATAAATTTTGTAGTAAAGTTCACTCCCTGTATCACACTCCCAGATAACTGTTTAAATATTCTAGCTTTGTTGATATTATTTGCTAAAAATTGGTTCAACATTATGTAGTTTAAATTGCTCATTTTCTTTCCCATTCTCCATAACTGTGAAATGCACATCCTTTCTTTTGCCTTTAATTTAAGTTACATAGAGACTTATTGTGTTGTATTATTTGAAATGGAGACATGAAGTCAAAATGGTGGAATATTACAATTAGTGACACATAAGAGTCCTCTAAACAGATTTAGAAAATCCTGATGGGGAAATATAAGAAATACCAAGTGAGTGATTTGTCCATTTCAGTTTTAGGAAATACTTAACTAGTGCTTATTAACTAATAACCTAATAAACTTACCATTCAGACTAAGCATGGAACTTGAGATTGAGTTCTTAACACCCTATTTCAAATGGGATTTTGGTAAATTGCAGCACATCAAGGAGAGGATTATCAAGACATTGAGGGACTTTAAAACCAAATTCTTTAAATTGTGGTTAAGGGAATTGGGTTAGTTTAATGTGAAGAAGTCAAAAGTTAAAGAACTATCATTTGAAAGGCAAAAGACATTTATTCTGAGTTGGTTCAAAGGGCTCAAGAAATACCAATGTTTAGAAGTTACAGAAAGAGGTTGGGCTTTTAAAAACCAGAGCTTTCCAAAAAGTAAAAAGATGATTAAACTCAGGGTGTACAATTCACTTATTGAAAGTATAAGAAGCAAGGTGACTTTTAATAAAATGCTGCTGTTTTTTAGTTAGCAAGCACTAATTGCATACCTTCTCTCAGACCTATACTTTAAATATAAATGTAAGAAAGTTTGGTATAGTTGATGGGTCAGACTACTTACCATTTCTGGAGGCATCAGTAGGAGTCAGGAGAGCCAAGTAGACTAAGGGATTTATCAGAAGGGCTTCAACTGTGACTCCTTCACTTCTCTGTCCAAGGAGCAGTTTCCATTTGGTTCTGGTAGGTCAATTGCTAAGAAGGGTTAGGCATGGGCATGCCTTCCTTTCAGAAAGCATGAAAGGTAGTGGAGGATGTCTCATCACTTACATGACTCCTATACAACTCCAAAGGACCACCACTGCTGAGTAAAGGCTTTCCTTATGGAGGTAACATAGAATGGACCAGGATCTCCTGAGAATAAGTCTGAAGGGAGTTCAGAGAGGGGCCCTGGATAATTAAGGGCAAGGAAGCCTCAGGGACCTAAGAATCTTTCTATGTCATTACTGTGGAAGCAGAGATGTCCTACATATAAGGATCCAAGGTGAAATTATTTTCAACTTTCTACTTTAAAAGCATTATAAAATAAAATATGAATTACATATTTGGAATTAGGAATTAGGATAGCTGATACTTTTCCCCTTCCCATAGTGTAACGATTTCATTGCTTCAAGGTAAATGTAATCAAAACATAATAGTCACTGGAGATTGAGTAATTACTTAGTCCCTGTTCTCTACCAGGGCAAAGCCAGAATCATCTTGCTGAGGTCATCAATCTCACCTTCCAGAAGGTGATGGTGTTTTGTATATGGATCAAGGACAGAAACAAAGGTCTTCAGTAAAAGCCATGAGAACAACAGGATCACTGCTGTAGTAGTAGAAGGATTCTTATTTTTATTCTGGTTGAAGTCATGTTACCAATGTCTTTCCCAAATGACATCCTCTTAGGCAATTTATAACAATAATACTTGAGAATATATTACCAGGATTGTAGGAGAAAGCAATTAGAAGCAATAGTTTATGAAAAGCTAGATTGATGAATTCAGTTTCTCTTTTAGATTTAAAGGGAAACTAGAAGCTTGCAATTATTTTTCCATCTTGGAAAAGGCACTGAATTCCTATGACTATGTATCCTTTGAGTATCTTATACACAAGATAATAAACTCTGACATAAATAATCTCTTAGAGGCTATGTTAGAAAGTGTATTGAAAAGTCCACTGTCTCAGGAATCAAAATACCTAAAATAAAATCCTGCCTCTGATAATTACTATTCATGCGACCTTTGGTAATTCACTTAATCTCCCTGGAACTGTAAAATGTAACAGTTGAATTAGATTGCTTCTAAAGCCTGTTCCAAAGCTACATCCTTGAGTTCATTCATCATACTGATATAGGCCCTCATTATTTCTCATAAAAATAATTTCTATAGCTTCTGTAATTGAACACTTTGTCTCTTCTATATTTACTAAAGTGCTGTCTCTAAAAAAATAAGTCTAATCATGTTCAATCCCTTGATCCATCAGTTCCAGTGGCTCTCTGTTACTTCTAGGGTCAAATACTGATTTCTGCTTTTGACCTAGAAAGCATTTTACAACTTTGTTCCAATCTGATATTCCAGTTCCTTTCGTGTATTCTCTGGTATAGCTACATCAGCCTACTTGCCTCAATCATGACTTTCTCTCTTCTTTCCCGTGTCATTGTATTTACTGTTGTCCATCCTTGAAATACACTGACTCCTCATTGCTATCTCTTAGAATTCCTAGTTCCCTTTAGACATTAGCTCAAATACCTTCTTCTACAGGAGACCTTTCCTGATCTCCACATCTACTAGTACTCTGCTTCAAATAAAGTTACTTTATACATATTTTGGGTTTATTGGGAATTCACGTGTTTACACATTGTTTCCTCTAATAGATTACACGTTTCTTGTTTAATTTTTTTCTTTCTATCCAGAATGCAGTCCCTGGCATGGTGTTTTATCCTTCATAGACAATAAATGCTTGAGGGTTCACTGATATTCTTTTATCACTTGTCTTTCATTTTTAAACACAGTTTATTTGTGTCTTTTGTTTTTATGTCACAGTCATTCCCCAATGATATTATCACTAATGTTAAAAGAGTATTCTCTCCCTTGTAACAAGGTAAAAGAAGTAATGAATGATTTCCAATCTCTTGAACCCTCAATTCATTCCCAGAACATCTCTTATTCACTACCTATTCTCTCCTCTTTTCCTCATCTTGACCCATTGGTGAACCATTTCAACTACACATTACCTACCTCTTTTGAATCTCCATCCCCCCTATCATTTTGTTGATTTTATCTTGTTTTGGTATCACTTCTACCATTTGCTATTTTTTGCTCCTATATACACGTTGCCAAATGAAGATGGAGATGGAGAAAACTTCATGAGTATTTTAACTGGATTCACTATAAATTTAATTTACAGAATATCAAGTGGGCCTTCACTTGCTATTAGGCAATCCTTTTTATTCATGATTCATCAAATCACTCTCCCACTCTCCACAGGGGCTCTTCTTCTCACTTTTGTTTTTCTTCCTTTCTCCCCTCATTCCTTCCTTCCTTCTTTCCTTCTTTCCTTTCTTCTTTTCTCTCTTTCTTCTTTATCATGTTTTTTTTTATTGAACAAGCATCTATTTCATGCTTACTCTGCTTAAGCAATTGTGTTATATTATGGAATTACACAAACAGAAACAAAATTTTATCTAATTTCAGTTTAGCTGCTAAAATCATTTTGCTTCTAAAATCTCTCCATTCCATCAAAATCCTACTCAATACCCAATTTTCTATTTTTTTATGTAGAAAATATTTTAACCAAAAAAAGCAATACATTAATTATACATGTGAAATCACATAAAATATTTTCATATTAGTCATACTTATGCCAAAAAAGCAAGAAAAATAAAGTGAGAAAACCATATTTCAATTTTCACTCAGAGTTTACTAGTTCTTTCTCTAGTGGTGAATAACATCATGAGTTCTTTGGTACTTTCTTAGAGCATTGCGTTGATCAGAGTAGCTTAGTTAATCCCGGTTCATCATAATTACGATATTCTGCTTACTTTGTACAAGAATTTCCTGGTTCTGCTTACTTCACTTTGCATCAGTTCATTTAGGCCTATGCATGTTTTTCTGAATCCCTCCCCCTATTGTTATTTCTTATAGTACAATAGTGTTCCATAACAGTCATATGCCACAACTTGTTTGATCATTCCTCAGTTGATGTGTATTCCCTTGATTTCTAATTCTTTGTCACAAGAAAAAGAGCTGCTATAAATATTTTTTGTACTTATGCATTTTTTGCTTTTTTCTTTGATCTCTTTGGTGCACACACTTAGTGATACTGCTGAGTCAAACGGTCTCAACAGTTTTTTAGTCTTTTAAGCATAGTTCGAAATTGTTCTCTAGAATGGTTGAACCAGTTCACAACTCTAACAAGAGTTCATTTCCATACTTATTTTTCATGATCCCATCTGGCATTTGTCATTTCTTTTTTTTTGTTTGTTTGTTTTTTTGTTAAGGTTTTACTTCTTTATTGAGGAACACTTTTCCAGACTCTGTAAATTGGATACATCAAATAAAACCAATTCCCGATAAAACCAAAACAAAAATACTGTCAGAAATGCTTTTTTTAGAAGAGATAAATGAAATAAAATTAAATTAAAGATTAACAGGATCCAGGCAACACACAAGAAACCTGCCCATTTTGACCACTGGGAAACTTCTTAAGGTTTTAAGAATTGACCTTTCAAGTTGATTTTTGCAAAAGAAAAAACCTCCAGAATGGCAGCAGCTTCTTCTGCCATCTCTTGTTCAGTCTGTAGTAACTGAAGAAGTCTCCACATGAGTGATCTAAGGAAGGAGCTATTTCACTTCAGGGTATCCAGTTTTCTGGTCTAAGAGGTAGCAGCAACCACATCCACCTTGGGAGCAGCTTCCTCCTCGGCATGGTGAGCTTGTAACACTGCAACTGCTTCCTCTACCTTTGACCTGGAGGGATTCTGGAGACTCTAGCATGTGCAGCAGTTCTGAATTATCAATCTCTAGCAGCATACCTGTAATCTTCCCTGCTAAATTATTGTGCATGGTTTGAATCAATGGAAACAAATGCTCTCCCAGCATCTGTTTCTGTTCCTGGGGAGAAGCAGTGGTCAGCATGAAAGCAGTCAGGGGTTCCTGGCCTTGCACATGGACTGCTGGTTGAGGTGTCTGCAAAGGCGGGATAGCTGGATGGGGGCTTCGGACATTTGCAGCATATTTGTAAGGAGGAACAGCTCTAGGTGCAGAGGTAGCTACAGAGGGTCTAGGAGACAAATTTTGCACAGCAGAGGGCACCCCCACTCCCTGAGGTGTAGTAAGGAGACCTCGGGAAGCCTGGGCATTACTGGCTGGAGTCAGGTGGCAAAGGGTCGGACATGGCCCAGACTGGAGAATGGCATTTGGGACTCCTTGGAAGCTCTGAGGTTTTCCATCTTGTTTCCATCGTGGATTAGGTCTCATCTGGGCTTTTTGATTGGGAGCATAATAAGGAGGTCTACTCTGTGGCTGGGGCACTGCTGGCATGAATTACCCTCCAGGAGTTGGCTGAAACTGGTTAATGATTGTGTTGGCAGGGAGGGCTCTCATTCCTGCAATACGCCGCATATGCTGATTGATGAGGTGGGCTTTTCTCTCTTCTTTCCTTTGTGCAAGTGCAACATAAAAAGGTTTGGAGTCCACAATGAACCCGTTCTTTTCTGTCACTGCTTTGGTAGCCTCATCAGGAGAAAAGAAGCAGACAAAGCCAAACCCTTTACTTCTCTCATCCTCGACCATCACCTTGGCGCTGGTAATTGATCCAAAAGGAGAAAATTCCTTCCTTAACTTTTCATCATCAATGGTGTCATCCAGGTTCTTAATGTAGAGATTCACCCCCTGGTAGCGGCTAATTCTCTCTTGTTTCAGCTGTTCAAATTTCCATTTTAATTCAACCTGGCATCCAACTTTCTTCTGTGCCTCGCCTACAAATACCATTTTCCCGTTGATGTCTTTTCCATTCATTTCTTCAACTGCCGTTTGGGCATCCTCATATTTCTCAAAACTCACAAAACCAAAGCCTTTGGATTTTCCACTAGAATCAGTCACCAATTTTACACTCAGAGTTCTACCCTATTTGCTGAAAAGTTCCTCCAATCTTTCCTCATCCATGTCATCTCCAAAGTCTTTGACATAAAAGTTAATGAATTCCTTAGCTTTAGCACCAGTTCTGCTTCCCGTTCTTTCCTTGACTTGAATCTATCAACACTTTCAGTCGTTGAAAAGCAAGCCGTTCATCTTCTCCATGGCCCTATCTGGGTCTCAAAGTGTACAAATACGTAGCCTTTAGAACCATTCTCATCACACACCACCTTGCCGGACAAGATGTTTCCAAATGCTGAAAAGGTGTCATAAAGTGCCTTGTTGTCTATGGATTTATCCAGGTTTTTAATGAAAACATTCCCAACTCCTGATTTCCTCAGTGAGGGATCCCGCTGAGACCCCATGATATGGATGGGTTTGCCTTTAATTACACCAAAGTTCATGGTATCCAGGGCACGTTGAGCATCTGCCGGCTGCTGGAAGCTGACATAGGCACAGCCCAGGGAGCACCTGGTGATCATGTCCCCGCAGACCTGGATGGAGAGCACGAGTTCGGCCCGGCTGAACTTCTTGTACAGCATGGCTTCGGTGACGTCCGAGTGCAGGTCACCCATGTACAGGAAGGCCATAGGGTAACTGCTGGCCTCAGTGTTCATGTCCCCACCCCACAACACCCCGAGCCCGGCCAGGAGGAACTCTTTCTGGAACCCAGGCGCGGACGGACTGGAGCCACACGCGGGCGGGTGGGAGGAGTGGGACAAAGGTCTCCTCTCTCGACGCCCGAGCTCTCAAACCAAGCCCCCGATACGGCGGTAGCAGTCTCTGCGCGCGTCCACGTCCGTTCTTCGGCTTTCACTTGGAGGGATTATTTATTTTCAGAATTTTTTTTTTTTTTAGGGCTGGGTGGGAGGCCGCAAAGCACCGAACCTCGGGACAGAAGCGGAGAGAGACCCATCTGTCATTTCTGATTGGTGTTGAGGTGGTACTCCAGTGTTGTTTTGACTTGCCTTTTCCAATCAAGAGTCATTTAGAGCATTTTTCATATGACTATAGATGTCTTCTCAAAACTGCCTGTCCATATCTATTGAAAAATCATCAATTGAGGATATGGTTCTTATTTTTAGTAACTTGACTCAGTTCCCTAAATATTTGAAAAAAGAGGCCTTTATCAGAGAAAGGTGTTACAAAAATTTTTGATATTACTTCATCATCTATGGTACCTTTTACCAAACGTAGTTTCCCTATTATCTCTTTTCACTAGGTATATTTTTGCTTTTGCTTTGTCTGACATCATGATCCACAGGTTGGTATCCTTTCCTTTTTTAGCTGAAGCCTAATAGATTTCATTCTATCTCCTTATTTTAACTCTGTTAGTATGTGTCCTCTTTCAAGTGTGTCTCATAAATAATATGTTGTTGAATTCTGATTTCTAATCTATCCACTTCCATTTTATGGGTGAACTTATCCTATTCATATTCAGTTAAAATTACTAACTCTGTTTTCTCCTCCATCCCATTTTCTCCCTCTCTCTCTCTCTCTTTATCCTGTCCCTTCAACTTTGCTTCTGATCATTGCTTCTCTAAATGTGCCCTCCCATTTTTCATCCCCCTTTTCTGTTACACTTTCCCTCCTATTATTGGGTAAAATAGTTTTCCATATCCATTTTAGCACATGCACATACATGAGTACATATACACATATATGTATGCATGTGTGTGTATCTCCTTCTTTGAACCAATTCCAATGAGAGTGAGGTTCAAGCATTGCCCACCACCCTCCAATGTTCTCCTTCATTGTAAAAGATCTTCTTTGTATGACACTTTCATGTGAGGTAATTTTCCCCATTCTACCTCTCACTTCTCCCTTCTTCTTGTGTATCCTTCTTTCGCAATCATTCATTTCTTTTGAGTTCATCCCAACATAATAGACTCACACCTGTCCTTTGTCTGTGTAGACTACTTCTGACTTATATAATAATGAAAAAGTTCTTAGGAATTACATGTATTATCTTCCCACACCAGAAATGTAAACAGTTTAATTTCATTGAATCTTTTATGATTATTCTTTCATGTTTAACTTTTTATACTTCTCTTTCATCTTGTGCTTGAGTATCCAATTTTTTAGTCAGCTCTGATATTTTCAACAGGAATACTTAAAAGTCCTCTATTTCATTAAATGCCCCTTTTTCCTCTTCAAGAATTATATTCACTTTTATTGGATAGGCTTTTTTTTGTTGTATTTGTAGCTTCTTTGCCTTCCAGATTTGCAATTATTCAGTATTCAACTTACTTTTAATGCTCTTTTTATTTACACTATTTTAATCACTGTGTATTTTATTTCTCCAGTTCTACTTATTTTGTTTGTATCAGTTCATTCAAGTCTTCCTATATAAATATGAATTTCTCAAATTTTTCATTTCTATACAGTAATATTCCATTAAATCATATGAGACAATTCATTTAACCAATCTCCAATTGATAGGTATTTAATTTGTTTCCTTTTTGCTACCACAACTACTGCTATCAATATTTTGGTATACTTAGAATGGTTCTGTCTATCTTTCACCTTCTTGTCTTATGTGTCCATAGGAAAAGAGCTGCTATAGCCCAACAGTCATCACCTGGAGTCCAACCTAGTGAGGAACTTCAGTGTGTTGGGCTAGTCTGGCCTGTAGATGGTGGCCCTGGGGCTATACCTGAGACCTTTCCACCTTGTCAGGTTCCATTGTGACTTGTCTTCTCACCTCATCCATGTTTTATTGCAAGTCTCCTTACTCTTATCTCCTTAGCCTCTTTTACTTCCTTCTCTGAATTTACTTTGTCTCTGCTCACTCACCTGGACATTTGCAATAGACAGTCAATTAGTAGTTATTAAGCACTTGCTATGTGCTAAGTCCTGGGGATACAAAGAAAGGCAAAAAATAGTCCCTTACCCTCTCAGAGCTCAGTCTAATGGGGGAGATAACATGCAAACAAGATATTTAGAAAGCAAATTGGGGAGTAATTGCAGAGGGAAGGCATTTAGATTAAGGAGGACTAGGCAAGCCTTCTTATAGAAGAAGGGACTTTAGCTGAGGTTTGGAGGAAGCCAGGGAAGCTGTGTGTAAAAAGGAGATGGGAGAGAGTATCAGACAATGGAGGACTTGGGTGGGAAGGAGGTGGGGTAATCCAGAGGTAGCATACAATGGAGGGTCAGGCTAGGTTAAGGGTAACAGATTTGAGTATGAGAGACCAGATTAAGTGGAAAGATTTCAAGGAGAATTCAAGGAGGTTCCCACAGTCTGTACCCCATCAGTAGGCCAAATAAGTTTGGGAGCCTCTGGTCTAGAGAGAATAGAGAAGAGGACCTATCCTCCATATGATTGCCAAACATATTTTGAAAGCATAGATTTGACAATGTCACTACCTTACTTAAAATTTTTTGATGGCTCTTAATTGCCTGAATGGAAACAGATTTAGTGAAGACTTCTCAGGGGTATGAGACTCCTCCCTAGAGTAGAAGAGGCCTTAGACCCAGGTTTCGATTCCTCCAGGGTCAAGTGATTTCCATATAAGTCTATACAGTGCATTAGGATCAGTGATTAGCTATGGTTCACTAACTCTTCAATACCTAATTTGCATATGCACACACACACGCACACACACAAACACAGTCTACAGCCCTCATTCTGGTCTGCCTGATTTGCATAAGTTCTCAATGTCCAATTTGCATGAGTTGTCAATACTTCATTTGCAGATGTTTTCAATGCCTAATTTGCATCTGATGATTTGTACTTTAGTGGGCTTTGTAATTGTCGGGGAGCAGGAAATTTGAACTGGGTTTCAAAAGGGATTGGTTAGTTTTTGTGCCTAGAATGTAAGGCCATGATTCTCATCCAATGAAAATAATGGTCAGCGATGGGAGGGGGATTTCTTCATCAGGGTCTATATAAATTGTCATTCTGCTTCTGTAAGTTGCCTCCTGACTCCAGCTTTACTGGTGAAGGGACTTCCTGCTTGTCACGAGAACCGAATAAAGGAGATTTTCTGTTTTTTACTTTGAGACACCTCTGAGCAGTAAATTTGAGTAAGGGGAGGGAGGGGGTAAGGGGGCGGGGCATGCTATCCCACACATTGCCTTTAGAATAAAATAGAAAATTCTCAGTCTGGTATAAATGGCTCTGAAATAGAATTCCTGCCTTCTTTTCCAGTCTTCCTCCCTGTACCGCTTGCCACCACCTCCTATTACCTCTTTCACATACTATAGCCTGCCAACTATGTCTCGTATACAAAGTTTTATCTCCTGTCCTTTGTATAATGGGCCTCTTGCCAGGAGTGTCCCCCTTTCTTATATGGGTGTCCAGTTTAGGGATGACTTCCTAAAAAGGACTTTCTTCAAACCCCTAGTTCATTCTCCCTTCTACCACCAAATTTGTTACTATTATCATTCAGTTGTTTTCAGTAACTTCTAATTCCTTTAGGGGTTTTCTTGGCAGAGATGTTGGAGTGAGTTACCACATCATTCTCCCGCTCACTTTACTGTTGAGGAAACTGAGGAAAATAGGCTGCAGTGACTTGCCCAGGGTCACACAGCTAGTAAGTGTCTGAGGCTGGATTTGAACTCAGGTCCTCCTGACTTCAGGCCCATCACTCTAATCACCACACCACCTAGCTACATGTTAAGTTCTCCCCAGTAAACTGTAATCTCTGAGGGCAAGGACTGTTTCATTTTGTCTTTGTATCTGAGTGTCTAACTTAGTGCCTAGCACACAGTAAGCCTTCAATAAATGGTTATTGCATTAGATTGTGACCCAGGGTCACCCCTGTCCAGACTGAATACAGCAGAGGTGTATTGAACGGATGGAGGAGCTCCATTAATTCGCATCAAAGGAAGTTGGTCATGGCAGCTCCAGAAGTTGGGCAGTAATGCCAGGCTGGCTTTCCTTAAGAAGCAGGATGAGCCATAAGCATGACTCAGACCTGAAAGGATTGGGGTGTGGTTGTGCTGGAGCCCCTGAGTGCTGTTTCAACATTTAAAGTTCTTCTATGAGGAAGATGGCCAAAGAGAATAGATTTAAGAGTGGGAGAGGGGGGAGAGAAGTTTCAGAAAATAATGGAATGATCAGCCTTGATAAGTTGTGAGCTTCTAAGAGGTGGAAGTCTTGTGAGGTGGTTGGATGGTTACCTAGAGTCTCCCATGTGGTACAAAGCAAACACTGTAGACTTTGAAATATGAAGATGTGATTTTAAATCCAGCTCTGCCATTTTCTACCTATGCAATGATCTCAAGGATTAGGTGATATAGCATTCCTACTATATGGATAAAGAAATCAAGGCTCAGAGAGATTGTGACTTACCCAGGGTCACACAGCCATTAAGTATCACAGGCAGGATTTAAACTTGAACTCAGGTTTTCCATGACTCCAAGTCCAGGGCTCTATGCATTATACCACCTAACTGCCTCAATGCAAGATTACATTTGTTCTGGAACTTAGAGAATTGGCTGTAGCATTGAAAAGTAAGTGACTTATCCAGGATCACACAGCCAAGATGTGTCAAAGGCTGGACTCGAATCCAGGTCCTTGTGACTCACAGGTCTACTCTATCCATAACACCATGTAGAAGAGGAGGAGGAAAGGGGGAAGGAGAAGGAAGAGAGGAAAAAAGAAGAGAATGAGGAGGAAGAAAAGGAAGAAGAAGAGGAAGAGGAAGAGGAAGGGGAGGAGCAGGTAACATCTATAGACACTTTATCTGTGTTATTTCTTTGATCTTCACAATCACCCTGGGAGGTAGAGGCTCTCATTCCCATATTACAAATAAGAAAACAGTCTAGGAAAGGTCACAATGACTTGTCTGTAGTCACACAGCTAGCAAATGTCTGAGGCACCCTTTGAATTTGACTCCACGTCAGGAATTCAAGGTACTGTTTGAACTCTTCTTCTGGACTCTATCCACTCTATAACATCTAGTGACCAAAAAAAGGAACAATAAAAATTCACATTTACCAGGAGTTTTCTTGACAAAAAATCAAATAAGGGGAATAGTTCACAAGTTCTCTCCATTTTCGTGCATGAGGAGATGAAGACGTAGCAACATGAGATGGCCACAAAGCTGGTAAGTAGACAAAATTCAAATCCAGGATTCCTGCTTTGAAGTCTGGGGTTCTTGTCAAAATAGTGCTGCTACTTCTAAGAACTACTAGTGCTATTAAAAATGTAACAAAAAGAAATGTAACAATGGATTGACTACTGCAGTAATGAATTCTCGGTCATTGCTGCATGGCTACTTCCTAGGAATACAGTAAAAGGGATCCCTGGGTAGGGGAACTCATAAGTAAACAGGCAGATTGAGCTAAAGGGAGGACTATCTCTCTTTCCATAGGGACATTTTCTGCAGCTGAGGCTGGAGCCAGGGAAAGTAGAGTCAAGGGCAATGTGTCTAGGACAGGTTGGTCCTAAGGAGGGAGGACTGTTTTGTCCGGGAAGATCCAGCTGAGTGTGGAAGTGACTTGATTGCAGCAGAAGACATAGCTCTAATTTCCAGATGAGCAGAAATAGGCAGACTTAGGCATTTAAAGTCTCAGAAGTCAGCTGTTTGCCTCAAAGCTCAGAGCCCAACTTTTATGTTTCCTAAGTTTCCATGGCTGGTTTTCATAGTTCTTCTCTCTTGAATGTCTTGGAAAGGGTGGCCCTTACCCTCCATGCCTTTGGTAGGGTGGACATTAGCCTTCATGCCATACTTAGGTGGCCTTCAGTGTCTAGTTAGTGTCTACCATTAGTCTCTTCCCTCTGAGATTGCCTCTCATTTGGTGGCCATCTCCAGGCACCTTGATCCATATTTGGCCACTGGACTCAGATGGCCCTGGAGTGAGACTGGTTACATTGCGCAGCCCTGCCTCACTTAAATCCAATTCACTTGCAAGTTAAGATATCACCTTCCTTTTCTCATGGTCCTCTGAGAATGAAGGACAGATAACAAGAACCCCCAATTATATACTTGTTTGTACATAATCATTTGCATGTTATCTTGCCTACTAGAGTGTGAGTCCCTTAAGGGCAGGGGCTGTTTTTGCCTTTCTTTGTATCCTAGCACTAAGCACAGTGCCTGCCACCTTGTAGGTGCTTAATAAATGTTGTTTGTTGCTATTGATGAGGATGATGAAGACAATGATGCCCTTGTCTTATATGGGAATGTGAGGAGATGACAAATATAATGATCCTGTCCTTCTGTGTCATAGCCTGCACCTCACCTGTTTTCTGATTTAAGGCAAATTTGTGGCCATCAATAGTGGAGGAGCACACTTGTGTGCTCATTGGGGAGGGAAAGCCACTCTCCTCACACAAGAAAAGGAAGGAGCTGGCAGAGTCCTCACTGATTCTGGGATAAACACCAAAGTCCATAGCAAGGAAAACAGAATGAGCATGGTTAGAATCACTAGCTATTCTGGAGGAGGTGCCAACAGGATAAACTTAAGTGTAAGCAATGTCTCCTAGGAAATTATGGCAAGGAGACAGTCATTAACAAGAGATAGTGAGGTGAACTGCTTCCTGTCAATAAAAGATGCCTTCCCATCCTGTACTGAGGGAATCTGCCAGTGGTACTAGGAATGGCTGAGTTGTCTCGTAGTCCACAGGACTTCCTTCTTTGGAGGGCTTCAGCTCTTCCTTTGGGGTTTATTTGTTGTAGCATTACCCCTTGGCAATGTGGGTATCTACATGAGCCTGAGCCCTGAGCCATGAATCTCAGCTCTGAGAAGTAGAGCTATATAGCCCCAGGATCTGCAAAGAGAAGTAGGTGTTGATGGAGTGTGTGTGGGTAGTTACTGTCAGCCGATACCCCCATATATATGATCGTTCCTTCTTGCTTTTCTTGCTGGATCATCACTCTTCTACTAAGTATGTGTGGGCATACACCAAGGCCTGTCCTTTCTCTCTTTCCCTCGCTCTCTCCCTCATTCCTCTCCCTCCCCCCATTTAGTTTCTCTTCTTTATGCAGATGAATCCTGAATTTATATATATACAGTCCTCTTCAATCTCCTAATAGCAAAATAACAGTAGTTAATATTTACGTGGCTGCCTTAAGTTTTGCAAGATACTTTACAAACACCAACACATTTTACTTAAAAGTAGGTTGCTACTATTATCTCCATGTTACAAATGAGGAAAATGAACCATCCACAGGCTGAAGGACTTGATCTCTAGTGCCATATTAGGACATCAGTGTATATGTCCAATGGGCATCTCACATGCAAAATTTCCAAAATGGAACTCATTGTAATTCTCTTCAAACTTATTCTTCCTTCAATCTTTCCTATTCGTTTATGATTTCTTGAAATACAGCACTTGCAAAACCAGGTGCTGGTAAGGCCCATTGGGATTCAAATAGAGCCATTTGACCATACTTTAAATCCAAATTACTCTGGCTCTCATTTCTTGGTCAGCAATTGGTCCCAGCCCTAGCCTCACTTGGTCATCCCTTTGGTTTTTATGACTGAGAGTGGGTCTAAATGCAATTGTTTCTATTCTAGCCAGAAACCCTGAGGGACTTTTGCTCGAAAAGGCCATTTTTTTGCCTCACTTCTTAACCTTAATCACTGAATGGACATTGCCTCAGATGAACCAAGATCTAGAAAAAAACCCTGAGCTTAAAAAGGCCAAGGTCTCCCACTGCACCCAGGGCCATCTCTAGTCATCCTGATCTATATCTTGCCACTAGACCCAGATTTTTTTTAAGTGGGTCAAAGTTTATTCTTTTTTATAATTAAAATTTTCAGTTTTTAACAATCACTTCCATAAATTTTAAATTTTCTCCTCTTCAATATCCCCTTCATCCCCAAGACAGCATGCAAATTTATATGGGTTCTACTCATACATTTTTATTAAACATATTTTCACAGTAGTCATATTGCATAGTCACATTGCAAATGAGAGAAACCATGAGAAAAACCTAAACAAAGCAAAACGTAAGAAAAGAGAAAATAGTCTGCTTCATTTTGCATTCTGATTTCATAGTGCTTTCTCTGGATGTGGATGGCATTTTGCATCATAAGTCCTTTGGAAATATTTTAGGTTCTTGCATTACTGTGAAGGGCTAAGTTTATCAGGTACAGTCCTCATACCTTATGACTGTTACTGTGTATAATGTTCTCTTGGTTCTGCTCATTTTACTCAGCATCAGTTTTAAATCTTTCCAGGTTTTTCTGAAGTCTTCCTGTTCATCATTTCTTTTAGCACAATAGTATTCCATTACATTCACATACCACAACTTGTTCAGCCATTCCCCAGTTGAAGGGCATCCCCTCAATTTCCAACTCTTGGCCACCACAAAAAGAGATGCCATAAATATTTTTGTACATGTGGGTCCTTTCCTCATTTTTTATCATCTCTTTGGGACACAGTCCAAGAAGTGGTATTGCTAGGTCAAAGGGCATGTACATTTTTAAAGCCCTTTGGGCTGAGTTCCAAATTGCTCTCCAGAATGGTTGGATCAGCTCACAGTTCCACCAACAATGTATACTCTCCCACATCTTCTCCAACATTTATCATTTTCTTTACTGGCTTTTGAATGGCCATTGTGTGTCTGAGGTAGGATTTGAACTCAGGATTGTCTTCTTCAGAGGCTAGATCCATCCAGTATATGACACTTCTCTATATGACTAGATCTTAACTTTTTAAATTTTATTTTGTCCCTTGAATGATATCAATCTCTCCAGAGAAGAATTCCAGTCCTGAATCATATATTACTAGATCTCATTGATTCCCATGAGGTCAAGTTTGCCTCCTTGTGCTTTTATCTCTAGTTCATCCCTATGTCACCCTCATTTTGTGAATTTATCTAGACACGGCTGAGACTTAGAAAGTTATTACAGGCTCTCTGTAGATACTATTTCAGAATGCTGTCACTGCTATTGTACTAGTATTTAATTCAGTTCACAGCCCCTCTTCACCTAGTCCCAAGGATCTTTCTCATGGGTCTTAACCTGTCTTGCAATGATCTTGACATTCTTCCCTTTGTCTTTCCCGAGGGTCTCTCTGATTTTAGCCTTTGGGGAATCTATCCTGATTCCCACTCCATTTCCCTCTTTTCTGTTGAGCTGATCTGAAGCTCTGATCACCTCTTTGACCTTCTTTACCTGATCTGAACCCTGGACTTACCTTCCCCAGTGATAATTCTCCAGGGAGTCTTCAGTGGAGGCATTGATTTTCCTCAGAAACAGGTAACCTTCCTGATTCTATTGGGAAGGCCTCTAAATTATCCTCATTACATATAATGCTTGCTGATGACTTTAGATAAACATTACTCATCATTTTAAGGCAAACTCCATTTATTCCTATGATCTCTAGTGTTTTTAATAGAAATGGTTACTGCATTTTGTCAAAGATCATGACTTTTAAATGTGGCTTAAAAATACATGACCTTTCTTGGCAGTCATGTCACATGTTGACTCATATTGAAATGCATAATGCTACAATTTCAATCATTTTTCAGAAGAATAACTACCTATTTCTGTTTCTCCTTATACATGTGAAATTGATCTTTAAATGTAAATTTGGGGGGCGGAGCCAAGATGGAGGAGTAGAAGGACACATGTTTACAAGCTCTGAAAGCAAAGCCCATAGAATTAATGTAAAAAGAGACCCCCATAACTTCTGGACAACTGAAAAGTGTACAGAAACGGAGTAGAAGATATTTCCGTGCCCGAGAGCCCTGGTGAACCTTCCCCAGGGTCTGTCGCGCCTCTGAAAGCGGACCCCACCCCAGTGCTGCCCTGGCCGCGGCCCCAGAGAAGCTGACCCGAGAAGGCTTCAGGGACGGAAGCTCCGGCAGCCAGGAAAGTCCCTCCGCCCACAGAAGCAACAGGTCAGTGAGAAAGAAGTCTGGGCTGGATGAGAGGGGGAGCGGAGTGTCTCCATCTCTCGGGCCCCCTCGGGAGGAAGCAGCGGCGGCAGAGACGGGGGCAGGAAGCGGTGGAGGCAGAGGCACAGGCGGCAGCGGAGGCAGCCGCGGTGTTGGCCCTGGGACTCCCCCAGCAGCAGGCAGGAGCTTCATTACTGAAAGTCTCTGCATAAACAAGCTGAGGGAGCTGAGCCTGGGAGACGGCCCTGTCCCACCCTGCTCCACTACTGAAGGCCTCTACATAAAGCCCCTGAGGGAACTGAGCCTGGGAGGTGGGGCCCCCCCCACCCGCTCCGTTCCTGAAAGTCTCTGCATAAAGCCCCTGAGGAAGCCGAGCCTGGGAGGTGGCCCTGCCCCCACCCCAGCACCAGAATTAAAGTTCATTGATTAGCAGCTGGGCGGGCGGCGCGAAAAGCCCATTTGAATCTCAGAGCCCAAGCACTAGCTGGGCGGATCTAGGCGAGGGTGGACAGGAATCTCAGAAGTCAAGTAACTGGCTGGGAAAATGCCTAGAAAAGGGAAGAAAAAATAAGACTTTAGAGAGTTTTTTCCTACAAATGCAAATGATCCCGACATTCGGATCTGATGACGAGGACGTATTCTTGCCATCAGGGAAAGACGTGGAGGGTGGGGCCTCGGTACCCCAGACACCCCAGGGGGATGTCATGTGGGCTCAAAAAGGATTTTGAAAAGCAAGTTAGACAGGTGGAGGAAAAACTGGGAAGAGAAATGAGAGAGATGTAAGAAAAGTATGAAAAACGGGTCAATATTTTGGTAAAGGAGACCCAAAAAAATGCTGAAGAAAATAACACCTTGAAGAATAGGCTCACTCAATTGGCAAAAGAGGTTCAAAAAGCCAATGAGGAGAAGAATGCTTTCAAAAGCAGAATTAGCCAAGTGGAAAAAGAGGTTCAAAAGTTCACTGAAGAGAATAGTTCTCTCAAAATTAGAATGGAACAGATGGAGGCTAATGACTTTACGAGAAACCAAGAAATCACCAAACAAAACCAAAAGAACGATAAAATGGAAGAGAATGTGAAATATCTCATGGGAAAAACAACTGACCTGGAAAATAGATCCAGGAGAGACAATTTAAAAATTATGGGACTTCCTGAAAGCCATGATCAAAAAAAGAGCCTAGACATCATCTTCCATGAAATTATCAAGGAAAACTGCCCTGACATTCTACAACCAGAGGGCAAAATAAGTACTGACAGAATCCATCGATCACCACCTGAAAGAGATCCAAAAAGAGAAACTCCTAGGAACATTGTGGCCAAATTCCAGAACTCCCAGGTCAAGGAGAAAATCTTGCAAGCAGCTAGAAAGAAACAATTTCAGTACTGTGGAAATACAATCAGGATAACTCAAGATCTAGCAGCTTCTACATTAAGGGATCGAAGGGCGTGGAATAGGATATTCCAGAAGGCAAAGGAACTAGGACTCAAACCAAGAATCACCTACCCAGCTAAACTGATTATAATACTTCAGGGGAAAATATGGTCTTTCAATGAAATAGAGGACTTTCAATCATTCTTGATGAAAAGACCAGAGCTGAAAAGAAAATTTGACTTCCAAACACAAGAATGAGAAGAAGCATGAAAAAGTAAACAGCAAAGAGAAATCTTAAAGGACTTACCAGAAGTGAACTGTTTACATTCCTACATGGAAAGACAATATTTGTAACTCTTAAAACCTTTCAGTATCTGGGTAGTTGGTGGGACCACACACACACGTACACACATGCTTGCACACACACATACACACATGCACACACACACACAGAGACAGAGAGCACAGAGTGAATTGAATAGGATGGGACCATATCTTAAAAGAAATTAAGGTAAATGGTGAGAGAGAAATGTAGTGGGAGGAAAGAGGGTGAAATGGAATAGGGTAATTATATGTCATTTAAGAGACAAGTAGGAGACTTTTTAGTGGAGGGAAAAAGAGGAGAGCTGAGAAAAAAAAAAAAACAATTAGTTTACCCTCATCACATTTGACTAAAGGAAGGAATAAAATGCACACTCATTTTGGTATGAAAACCTATCTTACAGTACAGGAAAGTGGGGGAGAAGGAGATAAGCAAGGGGGGGGATGATGGAAGGGAGGGCAAAGGGAGGAGGGAGTAATTTGAAGTCAACACTTGAGGAGGGACAGGATCAAAATACAGAAGAGAAACAATGAGGGGCAGGGTAGGATGGAGGGTAATTCAGTTATTCTTACACAACACGACTATCAGGGAAGTCATTTGCAAAATTACACAGATATTGCCTATATTGAATTGCCTGCCTTCCCAAAGGGAATGGGTGGGGAGGGAGGGATGGGGCGAATTTGGAACTGAAAGTTTTAGGAATAACTGTTTAGTATTGCTGTTGTTACTAGGAAAGAAGACATACAGTTAATGAGGAATAGAAAGTCATCTGGCCCTACAGGAGAAAAGCAAAGATGGAGACAAGAGAAGGGAGGGATGACAGAAGAGAGGGCAGATTGGAGATAGGGAAAATTAGATGCTTGGGGTATTGGGGTGGGGGGGAGGGGATGAAAGGGGAGAAAATTTGTAACCCAAAATTTTGTGAAAATGAATGTAAAAAGTTAAATAAATAAAAAAATAAATGTAAATTTGACTTTAAATTTATCCTTATTGAATTTAATCTCATTTAATTAGGCCTAAGGAACTAACATGTTAAGATCTTCAATATTGTTATCCATTTTTTTAGCCATCCTTTTATCTTTTTCTTATCCACAAATTTGATAATTATGTCATTTATGCCTTTATCGAAGTCCTTAATGAAATATTTTTGGAATGTTTTATTGATTCCTTTTTTTTATTTATCACTGTCATATCCCAATGGTTTTTAGAAAATCAATGAAATAAAATACTTTTGTCTTTAAATAATTGCTCCTCATATGTATGTCTGATGCACTAATATGAACATATATTTTGTAAGGAATATATGGAATGAATTCTCAGTCCTTATGCCTTCCCCCTTGCTCTACTTTGACTTGGCATGATGAGCACCCTTTTACTGAACTAATTCATTCATAGTTTTTAATCATCTAGTATTACTTTTTTTAAATATCTGTGGCAGATCAATTTCCATGTGTGCCTCTGTTTAAGGTCTGAGTGTGTAATGCCCTAGTTATTTAACCACATTGAACACTGATTGATTGAGTTTTTTTTTCTTTCTTGTTTAGGTTGGGATCCCCAATCTCTGGTCCATCGTTAGAAAAACTACCTAACTAGAGATATATGAATTATGAGACATTTATCTGCTTATTTCCTTTTCAAAACTACTCAAAGCAGAAATTTCAGATCAAGGCTAGGATTATTTATTTCCTACATTTAGTAAAGCTAAATTTTGTTATAGATCCCTGGGAATAATATACAGGTATATTTGGGAAGGATAGTTCTCTCTTTCTATTAAGAGGATAAATGAAAGGCACACTTCTCTTAATGTGGTCTCTAATAAACTAAAGCAAATGTTTTCTCCAAATTTCTTAAACAAAATTATATTACCTCAATTGAGGCCTTACTAGTACTGAATTTGATATGGTTCCCATTTAAAGGATTAAGAGAGATTAGGAATTAAATACCAAATTTGGCATTATAATATAAACTCAATCTTTTATAATGCATAAAAAGGCCATGTATTGTATACTTGTACATGTGAATGGTGTTTCTCCTGATGGAATGTAACTATAGTGATTTTACACATGCTCATATTACCTAAAATAGAGATGCCACTGTGAGAGACAGCAGGGACCTACTTCTGGGTGAAGAAAACTTGTGCTACCCTATCATGTCCGTAGGAGCAGGTGGGCATGTTGAGCTCAAACTTACGTAACTAATTTACTTAAACACCCAGAAGGCAAGGGCTATACCATATTTATCTTTGTATCTACACACAGCATAACACAATGCCTGGCACATAGTAGATTACAAATAAATACTTCTTAATTGATTGTTGCCTTGATTGTTTGAAACATTTGAAGATAACTATCATGCCTCTCTAAGTGACAGGATCGTAGATCTAGAGCTGGAAAAACATCAGAATTCATCGAGTTCAACCTCCTCATTTTACAAATGAAGAAGATGAAGATGAGGAGAGGATTAAATGACTTTCCCAAAGTCAAAGTGTTAGTCTGCTCTTCTACAGGATTAAAATCTCCATTTAATTTACCTAAATTTCATGTGATATGAACTCAGGAAATTTCTCACCTGACCTTATCTGGGTACCCTTGACCTATTAACGCCCTTCCTAAAATGTGGAATCTAGAAGTGAGCACAGTACTCCAAATCAGATCTGACCAGGGCAGAGTTCATGAGGGTGTTGACTTATTTTTCCCCTTACATATTTCCCCCCGACTCTCTTAATGTAGCTATATGATACTGTTGATTTGTAATGAGTCTAATACACTAAAATCCCCAACGGTTAAAAGACAAGTTGATATTTAAGCATACTTTCCCCATCTTGTACTTGTAAAGGTAATTAAAAAAAATAATTGTGTGTCTTTATGCCTTTTTTGTAAATGTTAAATAGCAAACACAGATCTCTAGGACACACCACTGGAAAACTCCTTGCATACTGAGCCATTATGATAACTCTCTGAGTTTAGACATTCAATCAGTTTTTAAAATACCTAATCACACTATCACCTATCCTATATCTCTCTATCTTTTCAATTAAGATAGCATAAGTAAGAATATGTAATTATTTTCTAATACTACACACCCAGGGGATATTTCTGTCACCTTAAAACTAAAGAATTTCCTAGGGTAGCTATTTGGGAATCCCATAATTTGGCTAAGTCACCAAATCATGTCCCAAGTACTGACCTAAAAGCTATAGTGATTATGTGCTTGTAAACATGACTTAGCTTCTCTAGGATACTTGAGGTCCTTTTCAGTATATCCTCAGGCTCTTATCAAGTAGTTTGCATATTAATTTCATTATAATTTATAACTATTTTGGTGCCTCCCATTCACCCATGATCTAAATCTCTTTCCTAATTTTATATCACTAACTCAAATATTGGTTATAGATACTTAGTGTAATGAAAAGTGAAAGGTATGGCATGAACAAACTCCAGTCCCATACATCAATCTGAATTTTCAAATTTTACCCTTCTTTTTTTGTTCTCTGACTCTTGTCATCACTGAGACCAGTATTTTTAAAAAGTTTTTTGCCAATCTTTTTATGAAGGCAAAGAGTTAGAAATTGAGAGGACGTCCATCAACTGGGACATGGCTGAACAAGTTGTGGTATAGGAATGTAATGGAATATCATTGTTCCTTAAGAAATGATGAGCAGATGAATTTCAGAAAAATCTGGAAAGACTTGCATGAACTGATGCTGAGTGAATAGAACCAGGAGAACATTGTACACAGAAATAGCAACATTGTGCTATGCCCGACTTCGATAGACTTCGTTCTTCCCAATAATGCAATGATCTAAGACAATTCCAAAAACTCATGAGGGAAAATGGTATACACATCCAGAGAAAGAATTATGGAAACTGAATGCAGAGCAAAGAATGTTATTTTCTCTTTTTTGTTGTTTTTTGTTTCTTGTGGTTTTTCCTTTACCTTCTGATTCTTCTTTCATGACATGACACAGATATGTTTAATAAGATTGTACATGTATAACCTATATTTGTAAATATTTGCATGTCATCTTGGGGAAAGGGGAGAAGAAGAAAGAAAAATTTATACTTCAAAATCTTATAAAAATGAATATTGAAAATTATAAAAGTCTTTTGCCAAAAATTGTTTGGTCTCATAATCTCTGAGTAAAATAGGAAGGAAAGAACAGTCTTTTCTCATTATTTCCTGTGGCCACACATCATATCCTCTCTCTTGTTGAAAATACCTGTGGTCTAATGCTTTCATGGGTTATTCCTGGAACTTATATGTAAAGTATGTAAATACATATATATATGTGTATATATATATATATACACATACACACATATGCATACAAATGCATGTAAATATAACATAGATATATGTATATCTATACACATATATATCAACTTTATATATGAATATAATATATAAAATATGTATTTTATATATGTACATACAAATGTTATATATAATTGCTATATACATGTAAACTTCACATAAGTTTACACATGTGAAACTTTATAAATAAACATTAGTATTTAAATATTACTTTATGATATGATATATAAATAAAACTAGGAATGTATGCTATCTTGACTTATTTATTGGTCTCCAGCATCTCTAGGGACTGATTTTTTTCCCACTACTGTCCTTGTAACTTAAAAATGACAACATCATAGTTTGACACTGGAAAAACTTCAGATATTCTGTTTACATTAGCTTCTCAGGGATACTCCCAAACTCATATTTGTCATTATTTCTGGAGTCTGAAGAATTCATAAAACTGCAAGGGGAAATCAAAGTTTTTTCAAATACAAATTACACCAAAATCTAGACAAACAATATCTATAAAATTATGCTCACCTATCGGTCTAAAAATTCTTCCAAGAAAAGAAATGTTTATTCTGGTATGATCTAATTTCAATAAAAACATGGCTGTTTGTGATCACATCTTCTATTTCATATCTTCCTTCCTTTTCCTTTTAATTTCTCAAATTTTGTCAAGAAATGAAATAAAGTTTACTGACATACAGTTTGTAAGCTTCATTTTCTTGTCTTAAAAAAGTAACAAGAGAACTTTGGATATTTCTTTTTCCTAGTCCTGTAATGCTGTAGGTTGGAAGAACACCTAACCCAAAGGAGAAAAGAAAGTAGAAAATCTTCCTAAAGAGAAGAAAGCTGGAAGCTCTGAAAAGAAAGTAGCTGCTTGACTTATAGGGAAAGATATATACACATGAACCTGTCTAATAGTGGTCAAAAGAATAAGGATTGAGCTTTGGTCTTTGGTGATTTGAGGAAATGCATATAACAAAAGACATGATAAAAAAAATTGTAAAAGAGTCACCGAATTACATTCAGGTAACTCTTGTGAGTATAAATTATACACCTAGAAAGAAACTCAAAAGCATTGCTAAAGTATGAAGATCTTAGCAGAAAATTGGAGATTTTGGCTGCACAAGTGATATTTCATTCAGATTCCTGTTTGTTTTTTTTCCTGTGGAGTTGAGACTTTATGAAGCCTTGTAATGGAGGCTGTTAGCATTTAAAAAGTTGTTGGGGGTGTTTTGTCATCATTTGTCTATTGCCCCTTTGTTCACTCCCAGAAGCCTTCTCAGTGCCCCCTTCACTTCCTTATTTCTCAATGTATAGATGAGTGGGTTGAGGAGTGGAGTCACTATGTTGTAGAAGAGGGTAAGGAACTTGCCCTGGTCCTGAGAGGCACTGTTCCCTGGTTGCATGTACATGTAGATAATATTGCCATAAAAGAGGGAGACTATGATGAGATGGGAGCTGCAGGTGTTGATGGCCTTCCTTCTCCCTACTGCTGACTTGATCTGCAGCACTGCCTGGGTAATATAACCATAGGAGACCAGGATAAGGACTAAGGGTGTCAATACAATAGCCACTGCCAGCACAAATACAGTGCCCTCAATGAAAACAGTGTTTGTACAAGCCAATCGAATCAGTGCCGGCATTTCACACAAGAAGTGGTCCACCTTGTGGTGTCCACAACGGGGCAGTTTCAGAGTTATAGGCGACATAGTCAAGGAGTTGACCACACCCCCAAACCAAGCAATAGAGACTAGTCCCAAGCAGAGTTTTGGATGCATAATCACCAGGTAATGAAGGGGCTTGCAGACAGCAACAAAACGGTCATAAGCCATTACAGCCAGGAGGAGACATTCTGTACCACCCAGAGCTAGGAACATGAAAAGCTGAACAGCACAGCCTGCGTAGCTAATGGTTTTATCAGGCCCACTCAGGTTATAGAGCAGTTGTGGGATGGAGCTGGTGGTGAAGCAGAGATCCAGGAAAGAGAGGTGGGTAAGGAAGAAATACATTGGCGTATGGAGACGAGAGTCTATTTGGCAGATTAGGATGATGGTTGTGTTACCCACTACTGTCAGAAGATAGGCAATCAAGATGACAGCAAAAAGGACTACCTCAAGCTGGGGCCTGTCGGAGAATCCTAGGAGGATAAAATCATCTTGGGTACTGTCATTGGTTCCATCCATCATTCCTATTATGCCTGCAGAAAAATGGAAACAGAAATAAAGAATGGATTGCCACAGTACTTTGTACTTTATAGCCTAGTGCTTCAAGATATCTACTGAAATCCCAATTACCTGAAATATTTATTTTTCACATTACCCAAGAAAAATGGAACAAATTGTGAAACCAGAATTTTTTGTCCAAGACATACTGACTACCAACATAAAGTTGGTCCATAGTATATTTAAATACTCACTATATGCAAAGTGCTTCTCTAACATCACATTCTCCTTGAGTTCCTCCTCTTAATCTCTCTTGCTGCTTTCCTTCCTTCATATATACATATACATATATATTTATAGATAAATAGGTAGATATGTCTCTATAGATACAGATATATCTGCTTCTTATATAATGGATACTACTGGAAGAATTTACACAGTTGTATACACTAGTTAGATGACTCTTCTTTTACTTCACTCTCGTAAACTCTGTCTCACTCCCCAAAGTGCTTTTTTATAAATATTTTTTCTCCTCAAGCAATCTATTATTAGCTCTTATCCATTCATTTTCAGCAAAGTAACTCATTTTACACTTCACCGAAAAAAGTCATTTATCATGAGCCTTACTTTATTCCCCATTCTAAAACTCAAATAACCTCCACATGATCACTCTTCTTACCTCCTTTGCTCATGTTCACAAGGTGAGGTGACTCTTCTCTTTGGAAGATATGTATTTATGTATGGAAAACTATGTATGTATGTATGTGTCTATGTATCTATCTACCTATCTATCTGTCTGTCCATCTCATCCCCTATGACTTCCTCCAAGAGCATGTCCTTTTAATTCTTTCCATGCATAGCTCTTTAATATTGGTATCTTTATATCCATTTCCTTTCTTTTTTGGTTAATTTTTAAAATACAAGGGAGAAGAGAAAAAAGAGGATTATATATGAAATCATTAATCCCTATTGTGTCAGGATTATTTTAAGTGTATGTTAACTTTAATAAAAAACAACAATGCTGTTTATTTAAGTATTCCTTTGAATTTCTTTCTGCTCCTTTCTGTGAAGTTTTAGTTTTTAAAATTTTTCCTCTATATTTTTTGGCATCACTATCAATACCCACACACTCCAAATAAAAACCTTCCCATGTATCAAATAAATATGTTTAAGTCACACAAATTTACCTGCTGGCCCTGTCTGAAAACACCAAGAAGTGGGATAATGGTTTCATCCGTATCCTTTTGGAAACAAGCTTACCAATTACATTTAACCTGAATTTTTAGGTCTTTCCAAGTTATTTTTTCTTTAGATTATCTAAGTAATTGCATAAATTGTGCTTCTGGTTATTCCCACTAGTTTAATTTCATTCAAATATCATCAGGTTTCTTTAAATTCATTCCTTTAATATTTTTTATGGAGTAATGATGATCCTTTGCATTTCTGTACCATTACTTGTTTAACTACTCCTCATTTCATGGGCATAAACTTTATTTCCAGTTCTTTGCTACAGCAAAAGTATAATTCCAAATGTTTTGTACATAAATTTTTAAAAAGTGTAAGTACTTTTCCCTCTGTTTTTGATATCTTTGGATTACATACTTCATAGTGATATCACTGGGCTAAAGGACATACAGTTTTGTTTGACTTCTTGTATATAATTGCATTTAATTGTATATAATTTCAAATTATTTTTAAAATAGGTCAATTTATACCTCCACCAGCATTGCATTACTGTGACTGTCTTCCCTTCCTATAATTGTCTTTTCTTATTATCTTTGAAAATACGATTGAAATAAGCCTGTTGTTTTAATTGGCATTTTTTACTGTTACTGATTTGAAGTATTTTGCTATGGCTGTTGATAAAGGAATTTTCTCTTTTGATAAATGTCTATTTGAATCTTCTGGTTATTTTAGCTATTGGGGAATAGTTCTTATATTTATATATTTATACAAATACCTTAAATATTAATATCAGGTAAATTTTCTAGTAAAGTTCTCTCCCTGTATCACGCTCCCAGATAACTGTTTAAATCTTCTACCTTCATTGATATTTTTTGCTAAAAATTGGTTCAATATTATGTAGTTTAAATTGCTCATTTTCTTTCCCATTCTCCATAACTGTGAAATGCACATCCTTTCTTTTGCCTCCAATTTAATTTACATAGAGACTTATTGTGTTGTATTATTTGAAATGGAGACATGAAGCCAAAATGGTGGAATAGTCGGAATTAATACAGGAAGTGCCACTTAAAAGTCCTCCAAACAGATTTAGAAAATCCTGAGGGGGAAAAATAAGAAAAATCCAGTGAATGATTTGTCTATTTCAGCTTGGTATGAAGAGGAAAGGCAAAGATGTCTATGAATACTGTGGTCAAGATCTATTCAGGATCACAGGGCCTCAAGAGCCTATGAACTTGAGCAAGAGGAAGTCCCAAATCCATGTTACAACCTTGGGACCAGTGTGGGAACAGGTGTCAAGTATGAGCAAATTCCAAGTCAAAAATTCAAAGAAGATTGTGGAGGGGATTTGTGCCCAGGGGTGGAATAGGGAGGCCAAGATAGGGAAGCCATAGGTCATATACTGAGAGAAGAGAATGTTTAGAAGCAAACAGCAGGTGTGTGGCTCAAATCCTGGGAGCAGATCAGAGTCTCCTTTCCAGTTTCTTACCCAGTCTGAAGCATTTAGAAGAATAACAGAAATCACAGACCAATGAGGGTCAAACAAAACTTCTTAGTGGTTCCCAAAGGAGTCTACTTTTGCTTAGATCCAAACTCAGATAAGGAACATGCAGAGCTCTTACCAAGGAAGAAACAATCAGACTTTGCCCAGAATCACTTTAATCTCTAACTGTCCTCATCCTCTTCTTCCCACCTTCACCCCCAACCCCAACCTCAATAACTTCCAGGAGAATATAATACTTTGAAGACAGAAAGTGAATGACAGAAGCATTGAATCTTGGTTTTCAAAAGGAATTCAATGGTTGTACTAGATATCCAACCTTTGAAAGAAGAGGAATACCCAGGTGTAACACACTCAGTAAGTCATTATCCAACCTTTATTAGAAGATATACAAAAAAGAAGAACCACCTCTAAAGAGCAGTTTATTCAGCTTTTCAATAGAATGATTTTTAGAAAGTTTATCCTGAGGTCATACCTAAATAATGAAAAAAGGGTAATTTAAAACAATTCTTAGATTTCTCTAAAAGCCATGAAACTGAAAAAGTATTTAAAAAAGAGATATCAATGGTATGTTTTGGAGGTACTGTGAGGAGATAGATACACAGAAACTTGAGATCTTTGGTGGAATCGGACTGTTATTCTCAATGACCTGTTATGACCTCTTTCCCTTCCTGCCTTACCCTCTTTGAATTATCCTTTTGAAATACCAAGTAGGAGTCTTTAAGTTCTCAGAAGAGTATGTCCTGCTTTATGAAACTCAGGGAGATTATCCAGAATTATACAGCTAGTAAGTGTCTGAGGAGGAATTGAATCCTGGCCTTCCTGACTTCAGGACCAATATCCTTTCTGATACTCTACATCTGAGTAATCTTATTTCCTTTTTTGACTTCACTACAAAATCAGAGTAGTACTGTTCTATATAGTTTGATATAGATATAGTCTAACTCAATTTTAGAAGCATTTAACAAAATATCACATGTACTCTACAAAATAGTACAATTAGAGTATTCTATTTGCTAGAATTACAGTTCTTGAATGGCTTGAATGAAAGTGATTCTCATTGTTTCAACAGCAGTGTGAAAGGAAGTTTCCTTTGGAGTTCTTGAAGGATTTGGATTTCTCTTGGGCTGTTTAAAGTTTTTCAGTGATTTGGAGAAAAGTATAATATCATATTTATCAAATCTGCAGATGACAGAAAGCTAGGAGAATGAATTTTGTTTAGCCAGATAACACTCAAGATCTTGATTAACAAGAACACTGAGTTGAGTTAAATAAACCGAAATTTAATAGAAATGAATGTCTTTAGGGTGAGGATTTTGTTAATTTTTTTATCCCCTTTATTTACCATAATTTCAATGCATAGTAGGCACTTAATGTTTAGTCACTTGGTGAGGTTGATTTAAAAAAAAAAACCCTCAATTATATAACTTTATGTTTATTCTTATTAAATACCATCATATTTTTATTTTTCCCTATAATTTTAGCCTATGAAAATCTTCTCGGATTCTGACTCTGTCACTTATGTTAAATATTTCTCTCAGCTTCATATTATAAGATATATGACATTTTTGTGTATATACCTACGCATCAAAATATCAAATTACAACAGTGATAAAAATATCAAATGGCATAGAGACTGATTCCTAGGGCACTCCATTAGATACTTTCCCCCAAGTTGTCATTGACCAATTAGTGGATATTTTTTGGGTCTGACCATTAGACCAGTTATAAGTTCATTTAACAGTTCTATCATCTGGTCATTTGGGAGATTTGCTCACAAGCAAAGGATGATGTCCAATTTAATTCAACGAACATTTATTAGGGGCCTACATTGAGCACTCTGCTTAGTAAGAAGGATAAAATGTCAAAAAAACAAAACAATGTTTCCCTTAAAGCCTTTACCTTTGAGTGGAAATAGGAATAATGAACCAAATGAACAGTAACTACAAAATATATATCAGGTGAATTCAGAATTATTGAAAATGAAGGAGGGGAGGAAAACAATAAGAGGGAAAATTTAAAATTGGTGGTATTTCCAGAGAATAATGAAAGAAATTAGGTGGTACAAAAGCAGGATATGGGAAGGAAGAATATTCTACCCATCTCACATAGCCTTTACAAAGTCAGGAAAGTGTGTTGGAATATCATTTATGGGGAAAAAGAAGAAGGTAACTTTGGCCAGATTATAAAGCATGTGAAGGTACACAATGGATATTCAACCTAAAACATTAAATTCCAAGCAAAGAAATTCGAGTTGGATCTTAGAGGAAACAGCTACTGAATCTTCTTGAGAAGGGAGCAAACAGTTCTGTACTTAAGAAGATCAATTTAGCAACTTTGTGTAGAAGGAGGGGAGAGTCTAAAAAGGGAGACTAACTAGGAAACTCTTCTGGTAGCATAAGAGGAAGATGTTCAAAGTTGTGAGAGTAGAATGCCCAAGACTTCTCAACTGTTTGGATAAGAAGGGTGAGAGTGGAAAGTAAGAGTCCTAGGTTGTGAACCTACGTAACTGGCATGGATAGGGAGTGGAGTCAAAGAAGGGGCTCTATTTAAGAGAATTAGGAAAGTTAGAGAGAAGGATAGATTTAAGGGGAAATATCAAGAGTTCTGTTTTGGACATATTGAGTTTGAGATAACTAAGAGTCAGTCCAGTAAGGTTAATTGTGATTAGATTACATTAGATAAGATTAGGCATTAGAGGTGAGGAGTTATTTTCTAATGACTGTCTCTGTACCTTTGGTCATGGCATCTCTCCAAAATTCATTTTCTTCCTGGATACCCTCAGCCAATCTCTCCTAATATCCTTTCTAAAGATTGTAATTTTTAAAAATGAATTCATCTGGGACACCTTCCTTGACCTATCCCCACCTAAATTGGCCAGACTTTAAACATTTACAGAATGTGACTGAACTCTAGAATGCTATGTGATGCTATGTAAGGTAAGTGGGATAGGTATTATTACCCCCACTTTATGATGCAGAAATTGTGGTTCAGAAAAGATAAGTCATTTATCAGGGTTAAAAATAGATAGTAAGCAGTGAACCTAGATCTTGAACCCGTATTTTCTGACTGTAAATTCACTGCTTCAGGCATTACGCTACATTTTCTATATATTTTTCTTTTCCTTGAGTATATTCTACAATTAAACACTGAGAACATGATTGTGTAGTTAGGAAACATTTAACAGGTGCTTATTAACTAATAACCTAATACACTTATCATTCAGACTAAGCATGGAACCTGAGATGCAGTTCTTAACGCTGTATTTCAAATGGGACTTTGGTAATTGTAGCACATGAAGGAAAGGATTATCAAGACATTGAGGGACTTTAAAACCAAGTTATTCAAATTATAGTTAAGGGAATTGGGCTAGTTTAATGTGAAGAAGTCAAAACTCAAATAACTATCATTTGAAAGGCAAAAGACTTTTATTCTGAGTTGGTTCAAAGGGCTCAAGAAACACCAATGTTTAGAAGTTACAGAAAGAGGTCAGGCTTTTCAAAACCAGAGCTTTCCAAAAAGTAAAGAGATGATTAAGCACAGGGTGTACAATTCACTATTAAAAGTATAAGATATTGAGATACAAGGTGACTTTTTAAAATGCTGCTGTTTTTTAGTTGGCAAGCACTAATTGCATACCTTCTCTCAAACCTATACTTTAAATATAAATGTAAGAAAGTTTGGTATAGTTGATGGGTCAGACTACTTACCATTTCTGGAAGCATCAGTAGGAGTCAGGAGAGACAAGTAGACTAAGGGATTTATCAGAAGAGCTTCAGCCGTGACTGCCTAACTTCTCGGTCCAAGGAGCAGTTTCCATTTGGTTCTGGTAGGTCAATTGCTAAGAAGGGTTAGGTATGGACATGCCTTCCTTTCAGAAAGCATGAAAGGTAGTGGAGGATGTCTCATCACTTATATGACCCCTATACAACTACAAAGGAGCACCACTGCTGAGTAAAAGCTTTCCTTATGGAGGTAACATAGAATGGACCAGGATCTCCTGAGAATAAGTCTGAAGGGAGTTCAGAGAGAGGCCCTGGATAATCAAGGACAAGGAAGCCTCAGGGACCTAAGAATCTTTCTATGTCATTAGTGTGGAAGTAGAGATGTCCTACATATAAGGATCCAAGGTGAAATTATTTTCAACTTTCTGCTTTTAAAAGCATTATAAAATAAAATATGAATTACATCCTTGGAATTAGGAATTAGGATAGCTGATACTTTTCCCCTTCCCATAGTGTAACAATTTCATTGCTTCAAGGTAAATGTAATCAAAACACAACAGTCACTGGAGATTGAGTAATTACTTAGTCCCTGTTCTCTACCAGGGCAAAGCCAGAATCATCTTGCTGAGGTCATCAATCTCACCTTCCAGAAGGTGATGATGTTTTGTATATAGATCAAGGACAGAAACAAAGGTCTTCAGTAAAAGCCATGAGAACAACAGGATCAATGCTGTAGTAGTAGAAGGATTCTTATTTTTATTCTGGTTGAAGTCATAATGTTACCAATGTCTTTCCCAAATGACATCCTCTTAGGCAATTTATAACAATAATACTTGAGAATATATTACCAGGATTGTAGGAGAAAGCAATTAGAGGCAATAGTTTATGAAAGGCTAGATTGATGAATTCAGTTTCTCTTTTAGATTTAAAGGGAAACTAGAAGCTTGGAAAAGGCACTGAATTCCTATGACTATGTATCCTTTGAGTATCTTATACACAAGATAATAAACTCTGACATAAATAATCTCTTAGAGGCTATGTTTACAAAGTGTATTGAAAAGTCCACTGTCTCAGGAATCAAAATACCTAAAATAAAATCCTGCCTCTGATAATTACTATTCATGCGACCTTTGGTAATTCACTTAATCTCCCTGGAACTGTAAATGTAACAGTTGAATTAGATTGCTTCTAAAGCCCGTTCCAAAGCTACATCCTTGAGTTCAGTCATCATACTGATATAGGCCCTCATTATTTCTCAGAAAAATAATTTCTATAGCTTCTGTAACTGGACACTTTGTCTCTTCTATATTTACTAAAGTGCTGTCTCTAAAAAATAAGTCTAATCATGTTCAATCCCTTGATCAATCAGTTCCAGTGGCTCTCTGTTACTTCTAGGGTCAAATACTGATTTCTGCTTTTGACCTAGAAAGCATTTTACAACTTTGTTCCAATCTGATATTCCAGTTCCTTTCGTGTGTTCTCTGGTATAGCTACATCAGCCTACTTGCCTCAATCATGGCTTTCTCTCTTCTTTCCCGTGCCATTATATTTACTGTTGTCCATGCTTGAAATACACTGACTCCTCATCGCTACCTCTTAGAGTTCCTAGTTTCCTTTAGACTTTAGCTCAAGCACTGTCTTCTACAGGAAGATAATCTTTCCTACTCTCCACATCTACTAGTATTCTGCTTCAAACAAAATTACCCTATACATATTTTATGTTTATTTGGAACTCTTACACATTGTTTCCTCTAATACATTACAAGTTTCTTGTTTAATTTTCATCTTTCTATTCAGAATACAGTCCCTTGCACGTTGTTTTATCCTTCATAGACAATAAATGCTTGCTGGTTCACTGATATTCTTTTATCACTTGTCTTTAATTTTATTTGTGTCTTTTGTTTTTATGCCACAGTCATTTCTCAATCATACTCCTCTCTAACCTTAAAAGAGCATTTTCTCCCTTGTAACAAGGTAAAAGAAGTAATGAATGATTTCCAATCTCTTGAACCCTTACAGACCATCTCTTTTTCACTACCTAATCTCCCCTCTTTTCCTCATCTTGACCCATTGGTGAACCATTTCAACTACACATTACCTACCTCTTTTGAGTCTCCATCCCCCCTATCATTTTGTTGATTTTATCTTGTTTTGGTATCACTTCTACTATTTGCTTTTTCACTCCTACATACATGTTGCCAAATGAAGATGGAGATGGAGAAAATAACTTGACCATTTTAACTGGTCCACCATAAATTTATTTTACAGAATCTCAAGTGGGCCTTCACTTGCTATTAGGCAATCCTTTTTTTTTTTTTTTTTTGCATGATTCAACTCATTCCCCCACTCTCCACAGCGACTCTTATTCTTGTTTTTCTTCCTTCCTTCCTTCTTCTTTCCTTCCTTCTTTTCTTCTTTTCTCTCTTTCTTCTTCATCTTCTTTTTAATTAAATAAGCATCTATTTAGTGCTTTCTCTGCTCAAGCAATTGTGTTATATTATAGAGTTACACAAACAGAAGCAAAATGTTATCTAATCTCTGTTTAGCTGCTAAAATTATTTTGTTTCTAAAATCTATTCATTCCATCAAGATTCTATTCAATACTCAATTCTCTGTTTTTATTTAGAAAATAATTTAACCAAAAAAGCAATACATTAATTATACATGAGAAATCACACAAAATATTTTCATATTAGTCATTTTCTTGCCAAAAATGCAACAAAAATAAAGTGGAAAAACTATATTTCAATTTTCACTCAGAGTTTACTAGGTCTTTCTCTGGTAGTGAATAACATCATGAGTTCTTTGGTACTTTCTTAGATCATTGTATTGATCAGAGTAGCTAAGTTAATCACAGTTGATCATAATTACAATATTCTGCTTACTTTGTACAAGGATTTCCTGGTTCTGTTCACTTCACTTTGCATCAGTTCATTTAGGCCTATGCATGTTTTTCTGAACCCCTGCCCCTATTGTTATTTCTTATAGTGCAATAGTATTCCGTAATAGTCATATGCCACAACTTGTTTGGTCATTCCTCAATGGGTATCCCCTTGATTTCTAATTCTTTGTCACAAGAAAAAGAGCTGCTATAAATATTTTTGTACTTATATATCTTTTTGTTTTTTTCTTTCATCTCTTTAATGCACACACTTAGTGATATTGCTGAGTCAAATGGTCTCAACAGTTTTTTAGTCCTTTAAGTATGATTTCAAATTGTTCTCTAGGATGGTTGGACCAGTTTACAAAACTAACAAGAGTTTATTTCTGTACTTATTTTTCATCATTCCATCTGGCATTTATCATTTCTGATTGATGTGAGGTGGTACTCCCAGAGTTGTTTTGACTTTTATTTCTCCATTCAAGAGTCATTTAGAATATTTTTCATATGACTATAGATGTCTTCTCAAAACTGCCTGTCCATATCTATTGACAATTCATCAACTGAGGATACGGTTCTTATTTTTAGTAACTTGACTCAGTTCCCTAAATATTTGAAAAAAGAGGCCTTTGTCAAGGAAATGTGTTACAAAAATTTTTGATATTACTTCATCATCCATGGTACCTTTTACCAAACATAGTTTCCCTGATCATCTCTTTTAACTAGGTATATTTTTGCTTTTGCTTTGTCAGATATCATGATCCACAGGTTGGTCCCCTTTCCTTTTTTAGCTGAAGCCTAATAGATTCCATTCTATCTCCTTATTTTAATTCTGTTTGTATGTGTCCTCTTTCAAGTGTGTCTCATAAACAATATGTTGTTGAATTCTGATTTCTAATCTATCCACTTCCATTTTATGAGTGAACTTATCCTATTCATATTCAGAGTTATAATTACTAACTCTGTTTTCTCCTCCATCCCATTTTCTTCCATTTTATCCTTCTCTCTGCCTCTCTGTATCCTATCCCTTCAACTTTCCTTCTGATCACTGCTTTTCTAAATATGCCTTCCCCCTTTTCATCTTCCTTTTCTGTTATACTTTCCCTCCTATTATTGGGTAAAATAGATTTCCTTATCCATTTTAGCACATGCATGTACATGAGTACATATACACATATATGTATGCATGTATGCATGTGTGTGTATCTCCCTCTTTGAACCAATTACAATGAGAGTGAGGTTCAAGCACTGCCTACTCCCCCATGTTCTCCTTCATTATAAAAGATCTTCTCTGTATGCCACTTTCATGTGAGATAATTTTCCCTATTCTACCTTTCACTTCTCCCTTCTCCTAGTGTAACCCTCTTTCGCAATTATTCATTTCTTTTGAGATCATCCCAACATAATAGACTCACACCTGTCCTTTGTCTGTGTATTCTGCTTCTGACTGATGTATTAATGAAAAATTCCTTAGGAATTACATGTATTATCTTCCCACATCAGAAATGTAAACAGTTTAATTTCATTGAATCTTTTATGATTGCTCTTTCATGTTTAATTTTTTATACTTCTCTTTCATCTTGTGCTTGAGTATCCAATTTTTTATTCAGCTCTGGTGTTTTCAACAGGAATGCTTTTAAGCCCTCTATTTCATTAAATGTTCATTTTCCTCTTCAAGGATTATATTCACTTTTACTGAATTGGCTCTTCTTTGTTGTCATTGTTGCTTCTTTGCCTCCCAGATTTGCAATTATTCAGTATTCAACTTTCCTTTAATGCTCATTTTATTTACACTATTTTAGTTGCTGTGTATTTTATTCTCCAGTTTTACTTATTTTGTTTGTATCAGTTTATTCAAGTCTTCCTATATTTCTATAAATTTCTCTAATTCTTCACTTCTATACAGTACTATTCCATTATATCATGTGGGACAATTCATTTAACCAATCTCAATTTGATAAGCATTTAACTTGCTTCCTTTTTTGCTACCACAACTACCGCTGACAATATTTTGGTATATTTAGAATGGTTCAGTCTATCTTTCACCTTCTTGTCTTATGTGTGCATAAGAATACCAGGTTATCAAAGGTTATGAAGTGTTTACAATGACTTTTTAATTCTAAATTGTTTTCTGGAATGGTTGGAGCAAATCACTGCTCCAGTAATATTATATTAGTTTCATCTCTTATAATCTCTTCAGTATTAACCCTTTTCATCTTTTGACTTTATCAGTTTGCATGATGTGAGGTGAAAACGCAGAGTCGTTTTACCTTGTATTTTTCATTCTGAATTTTTAGAATAAGTCTTCATATAGTTGTTGATTGTTTAAAATTCTTCATTTGAAATCTATTCATATTCTTTGATCATTTATCTATTGGAGACTATCTCAGGAGGCAGTGTAGAATAGAGGAAAGACTGATGACTCCATAGTGTCTGGGTTACAATTCTGACTGATTCTTACTATCTGGGTGACTGAAGACAAGTTATTTAGCCTCCTTTGATCTCAATTCCCTCATATCTAAAATAAGAAGTTTGGACTATATGGTTTCTGATATTTCTTCCTTCTCTATATCTATGTTCTTTGTGTAATATATTTCTATCGGGTTTTTTTTTTATATCTTTGATATCAGATTTAGAACAGAAACAAGCTGAGAAAAGATTTTCCCCCAAATTGACAGTTTCCATTCTTGGTCTATCCACACTGATGCTATGCAGACAAAAGTTTTGAAAATTGTGGAGAACTAGACATTTTTTCTGGTTCTTATGACCTTTCAAATTTCTAAAATATAGGAATTATACATAAAAGATGAAGTAATGGCAATTTTCCCCCAAAACCACAAACCTCAAAAACACTAACAAGGCAAAATTCCAGTGAACTAACAGAGAAAGCTACTAATCACTTTCTTCTAGTTTGCTCAACTCAGTACAGCCTCCTGTAATGTCCACTACTTTCTTACAGACCACAAGTTTTCAACAGAACACAATTCCAACATCCTCTCCCAATCCTAAATGTTCCCTTCAAAATATAAAGAATAAAAGTCTGTTCAGATTGAGACAGAAGCATGCCAGGAATTTGCCTAAATACAGTTCATCCAGAGAACTAGGAAACAAAGGGTTCTGAAGCCGGATCAAGATATATTGGTGTGTGCCATTCCCTTCAGCCTGAAGGAAAGAGTTCAGCATACAGTTGAGGAAAGTCCTACTTCTGTCAACCCTAGAAGGCACTTAGAACAGAAGCAAAGGCTGAGGAGCCATGAATGCCCATTGTGGGAAAAAGTTAAAGCAGCTTTGAGATCTGTAGAAGTAGAAAATATTCCTATTTGATACTGTTGAAAGTGAATCATCTCCAAGTTCCTTTTCAACTGTGTTCTCTGAACAACTTCTTCACAATATAATTGTAATGGAGGGAAAGAATAACACATAACCTTGGATTGTCAGCGAAGGTAATTGTGACACATACTTGAGAGACTTGATTTACTGAATTCAACTCCCTTTGGTTTAGAGAAGTTGAGCTTACTGTGCAACCTTGGAAAAGACACTGAAATCTTGTGATTACATGTTTCTTTATTTAAAAAAGTTCAGGAAATTCAACCTAATCTTGAAAAATCTTTTACAGTTTGTGTGTATAACATATCGGAAAGTGCATTGTCTCTGGAGTCAGAGCACTTAGATTCAAATCCTACCTCTGACACTTAGGATCCATATAACCTTTGTCCATTTAACCTCCCAGGGAATAGGCTTTGTCATCTGTGAGAGAAAGCAGTCATACTAGATGGTCTCTTTCAAAATGCTGTCTATTGTCTTATATAACCAAATAGTCACTTAGAAGAGAGTTCAGGAAGATTGATTTCTGTGACTGAATTCATCAGCTACATAAGTTAAAATAGTCTGGCTGTCAACTCTTGGTGAACATGGGCTAGAGAAGTTCAGATGTGAATTCAAATGAAGCTATGCTTTGAGATCCCCGGAAAAATTATTTTTCTAGAAATATAATTTACTTTCTCTGTTTATCTTCATTATTTGTCTTTTACCCAGAATAATAAGGAGAAATCGCTAAAAGCTCTCCTCTGATACATTTAGTGACACATATGAAACATACTATTGGTCATCTGGAAGTAGATACTGGGAAATGCAGCTAAATTTAATGAATCCCAGTGTTGCAAATTCCTCTGTCTCTTGAGGGTATTAGCAACTTCATTAGCTACTCAATTCCACTACTTTCCTTCTACTCCCACAATAATTCTCCACAAATAACTTTTTAGGCTACATCTCCACATCACTATAACATGATATAACCTAGGTAATTCAGTCAAACAGCCACTCAATCAAAAGAGTCATTACAAAATTTTCACTGATTCTTTTTGCTTAACTATCACTTCACAAGTAACCCTCTATTCTCAAGACAATTTTCTTTTATAAACAAGAAAGCATAATTAAGCACAACAAACTGAAAAATTGACCTCATCTGAAAAAAATGGACATTCTTCACTCATATTCTACTCCTTTGCCAAAATTTTCAATCATGAGTCCTCTGGAGTCAAGATTGGTGCTTAATTTCATCTAAGTTCTAATATCTTTTAGTGCTCTTTTCCTTAATATTACTGTAGCCTTCATGTACACTATTCCCTTAGCACTACTTATTATATGCTGAATTAGTTCAGTCTTCCTAATCTTCTCTGAATCAGTCATATTTGTAATTTTGTATGAAACAAATTTATTGCCTTCAAATATGAGCATTTGCTTAGTTGGTCCCTGATCAAGGAACACTTCGTTTGTTTCCAATTTTTTTTTCCCCTAACATCAGGAATGCTGCCATGGTAACATGGTAAGTTAGAAGCACTTATGGCCTGTGACTCTATCTTTGCCCTCCTTACAATTAGGGTTTTAACATGAAGGGTAATTGGGAAGGGGCTGTCTTTGGTCAAATGGTATGAATAATTTAGTTACTAAAGAACATGGGTCTAAATTATTCTTAATTATTGAAGAAATTCAAAACTACACTAACAATATCTGTCATCACAGGCTCTCCAACATTAATGATTTCTTTTATCATGATGGCCAATTTAATCTATATGAAGTGAAATTTAGACTTCTTTAAATTTATTTTTTTCTTTCATTGGTGCTTTGGAAATTTTTTCATGTGATTATGGATGTTTTACATTCATTGTTATGAAAATTATTTATATCTCCCTCATGGTAGCCTCATTTCCCATGGATTCAATTATCATCTCTATGAGCATGACTCCCAGATATACAACCTGTCCTGGATGCTCTTCTGATCTCTAGTTTTGAGCCTATTGCATACTTGTACCGAATCTCTCAGGTATCTCAAATTCAACATGTATAGTGAAGAACATATTTTTCCCTTTGAAATGCTCCCTTTTTCTGAATATCCTGATTTCTGCTGAAGATACCATAATTCTTTTAGTCACTCAGGTAACTGTACAGTAATCCTTGCTCTGTATTATTCCTTAAACCCCCACATCTAAGCACCTGTAACATCCTATTGATTCTTTCTCCATTCTTTCCCTTCTCTTCAATAAGGCACCAATTCAGATTCTTATCACTTCTCTCAGAAAATATTATAATAACCTATTAAGTGTTATAATGCCTGCCTCATGTCTTTCCCTCTCTGATCTATCTTCTGTATTTGCCAAAGTGATAACTCTAAAGCATAGTTCTAAGCACCTGATTCCCCTGATCAATGAATTCCCGTGACTCTCAATTTCCTACATTTTTCATACATTGTTTTTATATGTTGTCTAGTGCAGGAAGGAAGGAAAAAGAAAAACATGGAAGAAAGAAGGAAGGAAGTCAAAAAAGAAGGGAAGGGGAAAGAAAGGAATGAAAAAGAGGAAAGGAAAAAAGGGAAATAAGGAAAAAGGAAAGAAAGGGGAAAAGGAGGGAAGGAAAGAAAACAAGTATTTATTAAGCACCTCATATGTGTTAGGCACTGGGCTAAACATCTTGAAAATATCTCTTTTAATCCTCACAAACACCTTGTGATGTAATTACAATTATTTCCATTTTACAGCTAGGGGATCTGAAACAAACTTGCACTGAGTCTTAAAGGTAGTAAATGACTTAGGTCTAATTTGAACTCAGATCTTGACTCCAGAGCTTTTTTTTTTTGTTCAGTCATCTGTCCTACATAGCAGGCTCTACTTTATTTTTTGTCTTTGGATCTTTAACATTGACATTAATGCCCAGAACATATTAGTTACTTAATATGCACTTGTTGGGTGATTAATTGATTTATAACTGATGTCTACTTATCTTTTTCCTTTAATAGGCTTTATTGATGGCTTTAGTTTTTATTTCACAGTTATTTACAAACTATAATTCCACCTCACTTTAAGCCATTGAATCCTATCTTATAACAAAGCAAAATAACTTAGCAAAATGAAACCAAATACTCTTCCCCGGATAATTTACATAAAATTTCATAATCAAAATTCATTTCATTCCTACTAAAGCACTTAGTACCTGATAAGTGCTTATTAAATTTGTATTGATCATTGATTGATTGAAGGAAATCAATATTTTTGGTTGATCATTACAATTACTCAACATTCCATTTCATTTTATTGCTTATTTATTTATATTATTGTCATCAGTATATAATTTATTCTCACAGTTCTACTTATTTTATTCTGCTTCAGTTCATTTAGTCCTTCCTATATTTCTCTGAATTCTTTATATTCATCTCAAAAATGTAATTTTATACCCTCTATCTATAGTAATCTATTTAGCGATTCCCAAATCTATACACTTACTTTGTTTCCATATTTTTACCACCACAAGTACTCTTCTTAATAATTTTGGGCTTTTCTGTTTTTGGCCTCCTTGTTATATCTACAAAGTAATGGCATCAATATGTCAAAGAGTATGAACAAATTATAATAACATTTCTTCCATCATTCCAAATTGTTTTCTAGAATGGTTGAAACCAATTACAACTCCACCAACAATGTGTGTTTGTCTGTCTTATTGTAACTCCTCCAGTATTAACCAGTTCTACCTTTGGTGATTTTTGCTGATTTGCATGGTGTGAGACTATAATCAGTCATTTTAATTGATATTTTCCTTTATAGATGAAGTGGAGTAAAATTTCATGTAATTGTTGATAGTTTACAATTCTTCATTTGAAACTGTTCATGGACTAGAAAAAAATGATGAAGTTGGAAGAATCAGTATAGCACAACTTTCTCCACAAGTACATTAATAAAGATTTAAATGGAACTCCAGACCAAACCAAGATCATAATTTTAGACCATAGAAAAGTGACCAGAACAGGAACTGTGGAACAGGGACCAACTACTAGTTCTGTCACTTTGGCCTAGAATAGGATGAGAAATCCATTCACTTGCCTAGGTAAGGCCTAACCAGAATTTTCTCTTTCAAAATATGTTCTGTGATTTACACCAACAGCTGAAACCAGGGAAGAGCTATCATTCTCACCAAAGGATAGGATTTTAGATTCAACCTGAAGGATCAGAACAGAGGGAGAATAACAGTGCTAATGCTCTGAGTCCAAAGTTGAGTAGATGTTCAATCCCTAGGTTCAAGGAACTGGGGTAGTACAATTGTGTTACCTCAATGCAAAATAAAGTCTGAAGCCCAACAGTGACCAGATTTTATCAGACCACATGGAGTCCAATAAAATTTTCAGCTTCCTTGCCTTCATCTTTGACACTTGAGGAACATAACATTTTATCATCAAAAAATATGGTGTCAGTGATCATCCTTCTTGGTGCATGTGCTTGGATCCCAATTCTAAAATAGCATTTCTCTTTAAAAAACACATTTCTCCCCAGCCCTAAAACACTGTTTCAGGCAGTTTCTCTCCAGCCCAAGGATACCACTTGCCCCAGCAACAACCATTATCTCCCTTCCTGCTACAGTAGCCAGTTGCACCTATAGTACTTATTAGTCTGAACCAGCTGTGTACTTGCTGATTTGGCTGTTCACTGGGTCATAACGACATTTATTACTCACTGGCCAGTCATATACATACATATACATATATACATATATACACACACATATATATCCTAGACTTAGAGATATGTATATCCCTTACATTTATCTTGTCTAACAAGGCATTGATGAGAGTAGCCTGGGTATTTTTCAGTCATCCCTGACCATTAGTTGACTTAGTGACTTTTCAGGCGTAAAACTATATCTCCATGCAGCCCCAACCTGGGCTATTTCCTGATGAATTCTGAGTAAAATTGCTCTTGTTGTTTTTGTGTTTGGCCTTCGTTTTCGAAGAAGACCATGGCATCGCAGAAATGATGACAAGTCTTGCATTTGACTTTATTTAGAGTGAGGGAAGGCTGTGCAAGATCACCAGCCTCACTTTCTCTTCCTGAGCCATCTGGGTCCAGTGACCACCTCTTCATCAGGATGACTGAAGACAGCCCAGCATGCAACTGAGAATGAGAGAGTTTAAGTGACCTGCCCAACTTTACCCAGACAGCAAGTAGAAGATGTAGAATTCACATCCAGGTCTTTTGACTCACAATCTAGCCCTCTTTCCAGGCACTACAATGTTATTAATTGTTCTCATTTCAATTTTTGAAATTTACATTTTCTGAAGTGCATTTGGAGAGAGTAAGATGTGGCCAAAACATCTCACCAAGTCACATTAATGAATGTATCCTAGTTAATCACATTTACAAAACAGTCAGCTTTACCACTTGTTTACCTGAATAAGAAAGTTCTTTGGCAACCTGCAGATAAGTTCAGAGATCTGTATTAGAACCCTTTGAAAAGGATTCTATAGCAGGTCATGGAGACAAGGGAAGTGAAAATGGTTGGCATCTCAGGAGGATTAATTCCAATTAGACAAGAGGAAGAATGATAAAACTTCAAAGACTGAGAAATTGGGAAGTGTTCTCTGTTAATCTTTGTCAATCAGTGAATTATTTTTTTTCTTTTGGAGTGCCTACTGCAAAAATAACATGCCTTTGTGATAGTCCAATTAAGATAATCCTCATTTTACAAACAAGAAAACTGAGGCTCAAATAGGTTAAACAAATTGTCCCGAAGAACAAAACTTATAAGTGGTAGACTTGGAACTTAAATAAACAGTGCTCTTTGTGCAACATACCTCCTAGGTTTAAGGTTATAACATTAATCTATAATACAGTTTGGGAATATGGAAGATTAGGTAGTCCCAGTCTTCAAATAACGTAAACTGTAGAAGAAATGTGTAGAATAGAGTAGCACAAAGAGTATAGAACAAATTAACACAAGAAAGAATATAACAAAATAATTAAAACAATATGGCCAGATAAAGCATAATCATTAGAGACTAAAGGAGGGGAATAATTGGAGTAATAATAACAATTATTGGGAAAGCTCTTTACAGTTTTCGTAACCTTTCATGAATATCACTTAATTAATTGAGTTCTCAAAATTTGCTCAGAAGTAGGATGAATTCAATCATTTCTTAAAGTCCCATTCATTTTTAAGACTCTCTGGAAAAATAAGAAGAATGGTTTATGTATTTAGTTTTCCTGAGTTTTTAGTAGAAAAAAACTGAATATATTGGGAAAATAGCAACAGTAATAGAGAAGGGAAGAAATGGAGAGAGAAATAGGGAAAAGGAGAAAGGTAGAAGAGAAAGATGTAAAGGAAGAGGGAAAGGAAAGTTGATTTGAGCTATAAGAGGAAGAATGCTGTAAGGTTCAGGAATGGTGTGAGTGATGTCTGGGGCCTGTGTCAATATAAGATTTGTGTTGGAGAGCCACTAACCCATGTCCTACTAATCTAGTCGACATCTTTATGATTGATGCTATCAATATAAACTGCACGGTGATGAACTTAAGTGAAACATAAATTGGTTGGGGCTATCAAGACAGAGTTACCAAGAGAGTCATGACAAATCCTTTGACAATCTCAGAAAATTCTTCTTAAAATCTCAGTTGCACATTGATAGCTGAAAATTTAAAAAGTATGAATTTTAAGTATTCGAAAAATAAGGTGACAACTAATAGATAAATAAAGGGTGATAGACAAAAAATTTCTTAACCTTTGCCTTTTGGAATATTGAATCATGTGCAATTCTCATTTGGCTCCTTCACCAAGAATTTTTTCTTTCAGACTATTTGTAGAATATTTTCTTTGACCCAGGAGCTCTGATTTTTGGCTAGAATGTTCCTGAGACTTTAAAACTTGTTTGTACTTTTTGAGGGGTAACCAGTGGGTTCTTTCTATTTCCACTTTGCCTTCTGGTTCTAAAATTGGGGGAATTAGGTTTTTATTTAAGATTTTTTGAAATGTGATATTTAGGCTCTTTTTTTGACCATGACTTTCAAGTGGTCTGGTGATTCTTAAATGATTTCTCCTCAATATCTTTCCATGGAAGTTGTTTTTGCTATGGCATACTTTACATTTTCTTCTTAAGCAATCTTGAATGTACACACACACACACACACACACACACACACACACACACACACTCCTTATTGTCTCATAGAGTCATTTGCTTTTATTTAATTTTCTAAGTTTCAGGGCGTATTCTCCTTTGGCAAGATGTTAATTCTTTCTAATTCTTCTTTAACTTTCATTTCTTTGCTATTTTTCCCTAGCTCTCTCTTTTTATTTATAAATGCAAGTGTATTTATAATTCTTATTTTAAAGTGCTTATTTCCTCTCTTCTAGGAATTCTTGTTGAACTCGTGCCCATGCTCTGTTTTCCTTTGAATTTTTGCTTTCAACTTTTTTGGAATCTTTCTCTTCTTTTTGGTTTGTGCCTTGATCATCCCTTGAGATTTTTATGGTAAGATTATTATTTTCTTTGCTCATTCTTCCAGCCATCTTTCTGACTTTAGGCTTAATGTTAGGAGCAGTTTCTACACAGTTCTGGAGGAAAGATTTGGACTCATGCTTTTGATTCTTTCTTAGCTTTTTGAGTGTTGTCTTATTGCTGGATCTCAGGGAGAGCTCAGGTTGAAGACTTGCACAAGCTGTCAGTGTTTTCAAAGCAATCAGTTTTAGAGGAAAGTATGATTCCTTTCCCCTCAGTCTGAGTTCTGAAAATTCTTTATTTGCTTTTGGGTTAGATCAATAGAAGACTGATATTTTACTCACCTACTATTCATCAACTGGGAACCTTTATTTGTTCTGAGTGACAAAATTAATGCCTTCCCTTTGGTCTAGAATGCCTACTTTAGTCATTCTTCTGCATGGCTCCTGCTCTGTTCCTGGGGTTGGAGTCATATCATTGCTGTTTGTTTCTGAACTTCCTTCTTTCAATTTTGTGTCTATGACTGCTCCCTTCTCTGGAACACTACCCATAGGTGCAGGGCCTCTTTGCTATAACCAAGAAGTGATTAGTTCACAACAAAGCTGCAAGTTTGTACCTCTTACCTCAGTGAACAGTCTCTTCTCAGACCTGGAATGCTACTCACACTTGATCAGATCCTGTTCCTAGTGTCCATAGACCTCCCTGTCTTTTTCCCTGTGCTGATGTGGTCTGGAAAAGTGACACAGTGATTTTTTTTCTTGAATTTACTTAGCAGGATTTGGTCTGCTAGTTCTATTTGTATGGGTTTTTTTTTTTGGGGGGGCAGGTAGACCTCTTTGTATTGCTTCTTACTACCTTATTGAGCATCATCTTCAGTCATTCTGATTAATATCTTCCTACTAGACCCAGATGGTGCAAGAGGAGAAAGAGAGGTTGGTGACTTTACCTTACCTAACTTAAATTCAATTCACTTGCATGCCATGGCATCACCTCGCTGATGTCATTGTCCTCTTTGAGAATGAAGAACAAACAACAACCTCTGTGAGTAGTATTAGGAGATGCGCCACAATTGAAACTGACCAGTTGGATAACACAGTTCTTTCATTTCTTCCTTCCTTGTTTGCTTCCTTCCTTTCTTCTTTCCTTTCCCTTTCCTTCCCTTCAACCACATAGGGCATCAGACCCATACCTGTAGGTGATTTGTCCAAAGGAATAGAAATTTTGATAGCTGAAAACTGACAAAATATCTTGGAGTTTACTTGTTAGATTTCTTTCTTTACAGCCATGCCTTAAACCAAAATCTCTCTGGTTCTCATTGATTAGACAATAATAAGTACTAACCCTAGCATCACTTTGTCATTGTTCAATCCCGTGGCTCAGAGTGAGTGTAAATAGCAATTGTTTCTGCTTTGGCCAGAAATCCTGAGTGTCTTCTTCCAGATTAATTTTTTTTGACTAGGTAAAAGAGGCCATTCTTTGCCTCATTTCTTACCTATCCTTAATCATTAAGGGCATTGTTTCAGTCAAACTGAGACCTATTAAAGACCTTAACTTAAAAAGACCAAGGTCTTTCACTGCATCCAGGTCCATCTACAGTCATCTTGTCTGATATCTTGCCACTGGACCCAGATGGTTCTGGAGGAGAAAATGAGACTGGTGTCTTTGCATAACCTTCCCTCACTTAAATCCAATTCGCTTGCATGACATGACATCCCCTCCTGATGTGAGGTCCTTTTCAAGAAGGAAGAATAAATAACAACAGCTACTCTACTATCAATTTCACAAAAAAATTGGAAACCTTTGGAAAACTATAAGTCCTCTCCTTTAGTCAAAATAATTTTTTAATGACAAATAAATTAACATATATATATCAAATTACTTTCAGATAATACAAAGAAGAGGGGGATTATTTTCACCAGCATGTTTTTAAAAGTAGTATCAGTAAATCAATCACACAGTTACATAGTTTCTATTTACAAAAGTGAAACAAAGTGCTTTTTCAATCCAGAGAATTCAAATTTATCTTTCTTTCCTTATGGGAAGAATCTAGGAAATCAAACATTTTAATATGAACCTAGCTTAGGTGATCTTTCTCATCGTATCAGGAAAAAGAGTCTCTGACTTCACAAGTCCTCCTTAGCACTATAAGTTTTCTTCTTCCACTGTCATGAAGAAAACCTTGGGAGAGTAGCTTCTTTTTATGGTGATTTAGGTGGTATTCTTGGAGGCAGAACATATACAACAGAACTCCCGAGCAAAAATAATCTAATTCTTTCTTTCTGTCACTGCTGTTAGGGTCAAAGGAGCTGAGTCGCAAATGAAGAAATAGGGTCGAATGATCCCTGATAATACTTGGTTGAATGTATAGATGTGACTTTCTTCTGTGATGTTGTAAAAGGATACTTCCCCAGCTTCACAGTCTAAGAAAACTCCAATTCCTTTTGGCCGTTTCTCTTGAAGAATTGGAACTGATGGGGATGCAAGAACCATGTAATCCTTCCCTTCCAGCAGCCACAGTGCCCAGATTCCATTGTCAGGGGATGGTGTGGCATCCCCTTTTCGCAGGGCTGTATCCAGGCAAACTCCTAAACCCCACTCTGTCTTATCTCCCATAGTCACTACCCAGTAATGTTTTCCTGAGGTGAAACTCTCCATACCCAGGACACAAGGCCATGTGTCAAATCTCTCTGAGTTGTTGGGAACTTCCTGCCATACATTTCCATCCCAAATGCTTTTTTGATCTTCAGTCATGTGAAGGCTGGGGTGAGCTGTGGAAGGATCCAACCTGACATTAACTGTGGGGAAAAATATAGAAGTGATAGAATGGGACACCATCTTTCAGAATAGATTGGACTAAACTACAGGATGTAAGGGCAAGGGTTTCAGTATTTGTATTTCTCCCTTTCTCATCATACAGGAGAAAATGCAAAAGCTGAGCTTACTCCACAAAACACTTGACACATTCTAGATTCATATAATTCCTAATTATAACCCTTTTCCCCTCCTCAGAAGTCCTTATGCTACCATGGGCATCTCTACCTTCCCCTATCCTTTAAGTCCCCCTAAATTCCTTTAATGATGTTTCTGATCAATAATTATATATTGCTATGAAAAATATTCTAATTCCAATATTATCTGATGTTTAAAAATAAAATGTACCATAACATTAATGTAGGCCCAGTTAATTTAGAGTTTGTCATTTCTCAGAACTTCACTTTCTTTCTTTGTAAAAAGAAAATGAAGATTTGAGCTAGATGATCTTCAAAGGTACCTTCCAGAAAGAAATCTGTGACACTATTATTGCTATTAAATTACTGAATTTACCTATAAAGTATAAAAAAAGTCTTTTGTACTAATCTCTAATGCACATATAATCACAGAGGTTTTATCTTCCTTGAACATTCAAATATTGAAAAGTATATGAACATATTATATATATATATGCACATGTTATCATATGGATATGCACATCTCATATTCTTCTTTTTCTATCAAGAGGTGGGTAACACATTTCATCATTAGTTATCTAGAATCATGGCTGGTCATTACTCTGATCAGAGTTCCTAAATCTTTCAAATTTCTTTGTCTATACAATATTATTGTCATTGTATAAACTGTTCTCTTAGTTTTCCCTCAAGTCAATTCAACAAAAATTTTATTCAGAGCCTACTACAGGTCCAATGTAGTGGCACACATAGACTTGCATAGAAATAATGAAAGTTCTCATTGGAATTATTACTATTAGGAGCTAATGTTGATTACTTTTTGGCAAAATCTTGTCAGAATACCTTGCAGCTATTTGGTTACTCTTAGTTGGTCAGAAAAATTAGTTGGAAAGTAAAAGAATCAGTGGATCAACAAGTTTTTATATCTATGCAACACTAAGAAAAAGTACAGTTGACTATCCAATTGTATACTGATTTGAACTAGCCAACTTTTGGAATTGTGTAATTTTCAATTTTTAAATTGGATTTTTTTTCCAATCTACAAAAAACTTTCCTTTTCCCCCACCCCTCCCTAAGTTGAGAATGAAAAGAATACAAAAATCCAGTTATGAACACCTATAATCAGCAAAAAATTTTCCACATTGGTCATGTCTAAAAGGATGTATGTATACACACAAACACATATATAATGAGTGTGTCTTCATGAGTACATGTATCAGTACATGCATACACATATTGACAGGCATTCACAAGTGTATAACAGTACTTACAATTGTGTTGTGTGAATCTTCTATACATGCATTCATGCATGTGCATAACTATATGAATATATGACATGTATATTAATATCATCATGCATGCATTCTTCAGCTTAAGTCCTTTGCCTATCAGGAGATGAGTAACATGTTTGGTCATTAGGCATCTGGAATTCTGGCTGGTCTTCACTGTGATCGGAGTTCCTAAGTCTTTCAGGATTGTTATTATTGTGTAAATTGCTCTCCTGGTTCTTTTTGACTTCACTCTGCATCAGTTCATCAGTGTATTCCAAGGTTTCTCTAAAACATCCCCTTCACCATTTTTTATAGTTTCATAATATTCTAGCCCATTTCTATACCATAACTTGTTCAGTCATTCTCCAGTTCATGTATATTCCCTCAGATTCCTATCTTTGACACTCTTTTGAAAGAGCTATAAATATTTTTGTTCATGCTTATTTAGAGTTTGTTTTACTTGAGACTCATACCTCCTTTAATCTGCAATTCCTCACATTCCCCTTTCTCCTCTTTTCCTATTTTCCTATTGAATGAAATGTATTTCTGTATCTAATTGTGTGTGTGTGTGTGTGTGTGTGTATTCTCCTTTGTCAGGTTCAGATGAGAGTGAGGTTGAGGTGGCACCTGCTCCTCCCTTTCTCCTTCCTCTCATCTTTTTCTTACACCTTGATTATGCAAAATAATTTTGGAAACTTCCTTTCCTTTCCCTCTCTGCGCTGTATTCCTCTTCTCCTTCCTTTCCATTCTTCTTTTAAGATCAAGACCTAACAGTCATTCCAAGGCCTTTCCAATTGGTCCTTCTTTATGATCCTTGAGAATGATAGGGTTCAGAGGAGAAATCTCTACTGATATTAGAGTGTTAGCAGTTTATCCTTGCTTAGTCACATATGATTATTTGTTCACCTTTATTTTTTTTTAATGCCTATGTTAGAACTTCTAAGTTTCCGGTCTTTTTATCAGGAATGCTTGAAAGAGTTCTATTTCATTAAAAGTCTTCTTCCTACCTCTGCCCTCTGCCCATATTTAGTTTTGCTAGATAAATTATTCTTGGCTATAAGCTTACTATCTTTTGCCTTCTGGAATATTATATTCTAAAACTTCCATTCCCTCCTAATAGTGGCTGCTAAGTTATATGTGATTCTGATTGTGACTCCTTGGTACTTGAATTCTTTCTTTCAGTCTATTTGCAGCATTTTTTCTTTGACATAGAAGTGTAGGATTTGGGGCATAATGTTCCTGAAAGTTTTAATGGTGAGGTTTCTTAGAGAAGTGACTGGTAAATTCATTCCCACTTTGCCTTCTGGTTCTAAGAAATTTTGGCAGTTTTTTAAAGAATTCTTCAGATGTGATATTTAAGCTTTTATTTTTTCCCCCTTGGTCATGGCTTTCAAGTAGTCCAATGACATTTTATTTCTCTTCAATCTTTTTTCAAGGTCATTTTTTTTTATGACACATTTTTTTTTTTACGTAGTCTTTTGACCATGGAAAATATTTGATCGTGTAAAACATTTCTGGTTGTCTTATGTCATCAGTTTCTGTTTGGTTCAGTCTAAGTTTCAGGGAGTTTGTAACTTGAGCAAAGTTTAATCTTTTGTGCCAAGTCACCAATTCCTTTTCTAATTCTTTCTTCCATAACTAATTTCAGCCAGGGAAGCTAGGTATCTCAGTGGATAGATAGTACTGGATTTGGTATCAGGAAGACCTGAGTTTAAATCCAGTAGTTCTTTTGTCATTTTCTTGGGTTATTAAGTATTCTATTGTTTTAGAATGTTAGGGACAGCTCAGGCTACGGACCTATGCAAACGTTCAATGCTTCCAAACTGATCAATCGGAGGGAAAAGTATGATAGATCTGAGCTTTGCAAGTTCCTTGCCTGGGTTTGGATCTGAGCAATTTTTGACTTCTGCTCGACTCAGCCACTATCTTTCTGCTCTAATTGTTCCTTCACAGGCTTCAGATTAGGCTAGAAGTTGGAAATGATAGCCTGTTCTGCTTCTTTGATCAGAATCACACCATTTCTAATTGCTTCTGAACTTCTTCCTTGTTCAGTACATAGGATGGGGCCCTTGACCGCTATTTACCCTTTTTATGCTATCCCTAGATGTTGGTCTCCTCCTCAATCTGCCTGAGATCTGTCACTCAGATCTGGATGGTGACCAACAAAATTGACTCATTGTTTAATTACAAAGCTGTTCTTACTCCCTAGGCAAGCTCTTGGTATTCTGGGAAAGGTTGAGGACCTCTTCCTGCTCTGGTGCATAGTTTTTCCCTGCATATTCTATTCATTTACTCTATTTATTTATAGGATATCATGTTTCTGACTAGACTTATAACTCTCTATCTCTCTATGCTGACCTGGGCTGAAAAAAGAATTACTCACTGTGATTTTCACTGTGATTTTTTTTCCCCATTCAGATTTTATCTAGTGCATTTTCTAGTTCTCTTCTGAGAAGTTGTGGAAGGGAAAATTGACCTATACTTCCTGTCACTTCATCATATTGGCTCCATCTTGCCATTCTTTTGGAATGTGAGCACAGTGAGTTGTAAGTGACTTGTTCAGTCATGTTAGACTCTTCTTGGCCTCATTTGGGGTTTTCTTGGCAAATATACTGTAGTGGTTTGCCATTTCCTTCCCTAGTTCATTTGATAGATAAGGAAACTGAGGCAAACAGGGTTAAGTGACTTTCCCAGGGTCATACAGTTAGTGTCTAAAGTCTGATTTGCACTAAGGAAGATAGATGAGTCTTCCGTACTCCAGGGCCCCTACTGTATCCACTGGGCCACCTAACAATGAGATTTGTGGTATAGTGGATAGAGCATAGGGTCTGGAGTTAGGAAGACATGAATTCAAATCTTGCCTCAGATGCTTACTAACATGTTTTTGAGAGGTCTGCTATACTAATAGATAATAAAAATACTGAAGATGTAGTTTTCTTAGATTTTAACAAAGCTTTCATAAACTATCTCATAATATTCTTGCTGATAAGATGCAAAGGTATGGATTATTCAAAAATGGATTTAGAGCTGGTTGAATATCCAGACTCTAAGTGTGCCAATTAATAGTTTAATGTCAATATACTTAAGGTATGAATGAATGCTTGTCAAATTTGCAGATAACACTATGAATTGGATCACAGAGATCCAAAATGAAAGCTAGAGCAACTGTCACACTATAAATTATTTGGTATCACAAACAATTTCACTCGTTGAATTCAGATAGATGAAATTCCAATGATGTTAAATGAGCCTTAATCATGAATCTAGAAAATCAACTTCATGAATACAATAGGGACACTCAACTGTTATTCTGTAAAAGATCTGGGGTTGTTCATGAACTAAACATTCAATATGAATAATCAGTGTTATATGGAAGACAAAAAAGCCAATACAAGCATGGACTGCAGTAAGAATGACATAACTTCCAGGAAATAACAGGAAGATAATAGTCTTATTGTACTGTGCCCTCATCAGACCTGAAGTACTGTGTTCAGTTCTGCGTACAAAGGTTTAAAAGAACCCTGATAAGCTTAAGAGCATTCATAATGGAATGGAGAGAATGGTACAACATCTTAAGTCCATGTTGTATGAAGATCAATTGAAGAAATTAGATATGTTTAGCTTGAAGAATGTATGACTCAGGGTTACATGAGAACTGTCTTCAAGTACTTAAAGGGATCTTTTGTGAAAGAAGGACTAGTCTTATTCTGTAAGGTCATAGAGGACAGACCCAGAAAAAATTTGTGGAGTTACAAGGGGGGAAATCTAGGCTTGATCTGAAATATGTATTGACAATTAGAGCTGTCCCAAAGTGTAATGGGCTTCTTAGAGAAGTGGTGAGTTCTTTTTCATTGGTGATCTTAAAGGAGATATTGGATGATTGCTGTATATCACAATCTGGGTTCTTTTCATGTAGACATAGTATGAGGTTGCTAAGGTCCCTTCCAACACCAAAAATTTAATCGTGTGAAAAAATTCTAGTCAGGCAGGAAATTTTAATATCTGGGATATTGCCCCAATTCTGCCATTAACTAAATACATTAGTCAAGACATATATTCCCTGAGATTTAGTTGTTTTTTTAATAAAACAAAAAGGTTGGATTAGCTGATTGCTAAGGTTTCTCTTATCTCTAAATCAATGAACTTCCAATATTATATCTGTATTTAAATTAATTGACTGTTTAATTGAAACATCAATTACTCAGTGATTTATAAAATGTTAGAGTGATCATCTCTCTAGTACATGTATTTTCCAAAACAGATAACAAAAGTCTAGAATGGTGAAATAAATTGCCCACAGTTACATAGTTATTTAGCAACAGAACTAGAATTCCACAGAATCAGAGTCTCCTGACTCAAGTCTAATATCCTTTCCACTACAACGTACTTGATTTGGCTGACCATTTTTTCTTTTTCTCTACCTGTTGCTGTAGTTATCACCCGTAGGTACTTAAGATCAATTCAAAAGTCTTTTTTTGATTATATTCTATAGTTCAAACATATATCTAGTTCTAAATAACCTATCCAAGTTTTTCTACATGAGATTTTACTGTACAAAATGCCAAGCAGATGATGGTAATTTTGAATGACTTCAAAATCCAGGTCCCTCCACCCTCACAAAGCTACAGTATACCTTGATACTTCTTGAACATCATCATCATTCCAGGTACATAACATATTGTCTTCAGGTCTATGGAAATGAGTTCTGGCTCCTGGAATTTTATATTCTCACTCCTAAAAAGAAACAGTTTCCCATGATTCTTCTGACTTTTCATAGATCAGTGCATTCTCCTCTCCCACGTTCTTACTATCTCCTTCCAGATTTATCCATATCATATCTAACCTTCATGTACTCTGAACAAAAGCAGAATGAGGACTTACCTTCTCAAGATGTCTTTAACATTCTGGAGGGGAAAGGAAGACAAAGAGTGGTGAGAGGGAAACATCAATTGTATTGTAGCAAGAGAAATAGGGTTAAGGCTATCTCAAAAGCATTCAAAATTTCCTGAAAGATGAGATCCTGATGCATAGAAACAAGGAGGGATAGAAAAGTTACTTTTATGAATTTTGGTACAAAAGAGATACCACAATTTCTTATTCCCTCCCCCTTGTCCTTCCATATTATGTGAATCAATTCCATTATATTGGAACAGTGAAAACTTTACTCTGGGCAAACAGGCAACTTCCTATGGTTCTAGATCAATGAACATAGCTCCTGGGGAAGAGGGGGAGAATGGTACTTCTCTGAGCTACCATGAGAAGAATGTATGGCTTCCTAAATGCCACAACTCTAAGAGGCTACTTAAGCAGGGACCATCAGAGATCTAGACAGGGTCAAACTGTTAATAAATTTTCATGGCTCTGATAACATCAATCTCCTGCTCAAGAATTTAAATGGTTCTTGTATTGTTTGTGGAATTAAATAGAAATTTAAGGCCTTTCATAATCTGATTTAATGCAACCTTCTAGCCTTATTTGACATTACTCCTTTTATGTACTCTACAGTTCAGTAAAACTAGAATAGTCTTATTTCTATATTCTGTTCTCTTCTGCCTCTATGGATTCACAATGGCACATGCCCCAGGAACTGGAGTGTTTTCTCAGCATGTTTCTGCTCACTGACGTCTTTTCCTTTATGCAAGACTCAATTCAGTAGCCCCCTTCATCATCAACACCATTATCATCTACATTTATGTGGCATTTTATATAAATGTTATTATTATACCCATTTGGTCATTGAGGAAAGTGAGGGATACACACACAGAGCTTTGTTGTTCAGTTGTTTCAGTTGTGTCTGCCTCTTTGTGACCCCGTTTGGGATATTCTTCGTGAAGATATTAGAATGATTTGCCATTTCCTTTTCTAGCTCATCTTACAGATGGAGAAGTGAGGCAAATAGGATTAGGTGACTTGCACAGGGATACATAGCTAGTGTCTAAGGCTGGATTTGAACTCAAGTCTTCTAAGTGAAAGAACTGAGGAGGTAATTTGACTAGAATCATGTGACTTGGTTTTACTGAAAGTAATAGAAAGGAATTCTTGAGTTTTGACCACTAGATCTCAACTTTAATATTGATATTAATGGTTTGTGCCACATACATTAATATTATTGCTAAGGGATATCTTTATATTATGAAGAAATAATTTATGATATACATCTGTATGTTCATTAGCTAAGCATTCTACCATAGTTTATATAATCATGACTTTTTTAAGTCAATTTTTCTAGAGCAAAAATCTGTAGCTGGTTTTTGGAATAAGCTTTATAATTATGCTAAGACCAAAATCAAAGTATCCCAGGAGTTTTGACTCCCTGACTTATTTTGGTTACAGAAGACTCAATAGCTGGTAGAAGTAAGAGGTATCATTTAGAAATAACAGCAACATTATCCAGTCAGCTGAAAGTAATCTCTCCCTTATTGAATTTTCTTCAAATTAAATTTCTCTTTTGTTCCTCTCATATTCTTTCTTGAATTGTACTTATCTGTCTATATTCAATTCAATTCAACTCAAGAAGCTTATACTGAACATGCATTAGGAACTATGATAAGGCTCCTAGAATATGACAAAAATGAAACGTTTCCTGCTGTCAAAATATTTACATTCTTCTAGGGGTATACTACATATGTATGTGTATATGTATACATATGTGTATGTATACATACACACATACTTATACATATATACACACGTAAGCATATACATACATGTGTGTAAGTACAGAATAGAAACAAAGCAAATTCAAGGCAGTTTTGGGAGAGAGTGAGAAAACTAACATCTAGGGGCATCAGCAAATGCCTCTTGATGGAGGTATCATTTGATATAAGCTTTGAATGGAACAAGAGGTTACAAGAAAAGGAGGTGAAGAGAGAAAACATTCCAGATTTTGAGGAAGCTTGTGCAAAGGTACAGAAATAGAAAATAAAATGGAACATATGGAGAACAGAAAGTAAACCTGTTTAAACAGACTAAAGACCATAAAGGATAGAGTAGTGTGTAATAAACCTGGAGAAAGAATCTGAAGCTAGATTTTGACAGGTGTCAAATATCTCACAAAGGAGTTTGTATTTTATTCTGGAGACAATGGAAAATGGCTAAAACTTTTTTAAGAAAAGTGACATGGTTGGATCTATACTTCAGAAATAACAATTTTGAAGCTATAAACAGTCAATTGAATAAGGGAGACACTCTGTGCCAGGAGATCAATTAGGAGCCTACTGTAATAGTATAAGAAAAACACAATAAGGACCTGAATTAGTATGGTGACTGTGTGAATGAAAAAAGGGGAAAGATGCAAGAGATATTATAGAAACTGAATATATAAGACATGGCAACTGATAGAGTGTGGGAGGTGAGAAAGATTGAGGACCTGAGGTTAACTTTCTGGTCAATATTCAGGACAGAGATGAATTATGTAGATTTGGGAATCATCTGCACAGGGATAATAGTTGGACCTACAAGTTCATCTAGTGAAGAGAGTACAAAGAAATAAGAGAATCCAGGACAGAATCTTTAGCTATGCTAATGTATGTGCTTGGGATGCAGATGCTGATCAAAAGGGACTGACAAGATTTCGGTGATCAGACATCTACTAGCAGATCAGGAGATCAATGTTATTATGAGAACCAAAAAAAGAAAGAATGTTTATGAAGAGGTGGTGATTACTAGTAACATACACTGGAAAAAGATCAAGAAAAACAAGAAAAGGCCATTGGGATTAGTGAGAAACAATTTCCACAAAACAACAGAGAATGAATGTCTAAAATTGTAAAGAAAATATTTATCCCTAAGAAGAAATATGAAAAGTCCTACCTTTCTCCTTATCAGAGATTAGGGGCCCACAGTAGTATATTGCATATATTTTCTGTTTGATTTTGCAGATTTTTTCCTTTTTATATCTTTCTTTAAAATAATTCTTTGTTATAATGGATAGCTCTTTGGGAAAGTGGAAGTGAAAGGATACTGGTAGGGAATTTAGGTAATATAAAAATAAAGGATATCATAAAACGTATTTTGGGGAAAATAAATGTTGGACAATCTTGGAGTGAGCTGTTTCAGTTGAATGGGGAAATCGGAAGCTAGATTGCAAGGAGTTGTAATGTAATGAGATATGAGGAGGTGGAGTTAAGGAATTTAGATAGTGTTTTTCTAGGAGATTGGGTAGGAGAGATGAGAGATAAATATTGGGAGGAGAGATATTTGATAATAGCTTGAGAAGTTGACAGCGTCATGCAAAGGGTTTTTTTAAGGAATGGGTTATTCCAGGAGGTTAATAGGCAGCAGAATGGGTGGCATTAGATAAAGAGAAATTAAGAAATACATACAAGGCATAATTGAAGTTCAACATCCCTGAAGATTATAGGCAGAGATGGGACTGAGAGAACAAGTGCAGGTAGCCATTGACAAGGATATGGACCAACTCTTTCTCAGACATCAGAGCAGATGAAAAGATAGTGGGAGGCAAAGTAGTGAGAATTTGAATTAAAGAGAAGAAAGAGCTCATAAAGTATATAATGTCAAGTTTCTTGATAAAATATGAAATGAAATCCCAAGATTTTAAACATGTATGATTGCTAATATTGAAATAAAGAGGATTCTCATGTCTTGGGGGAAGATAATGGATTCTTTTTTTAAACTTCTGGAACTGAAGGAACTGGTGGGACAACAAAATGAAGAAATCTTTTGAACAGTTAGAGATGGAGTCTGGCAATTAAAATTTGGAAATCATCTGCACAGAGATGATTTATTGAAATCCTGAGAGAGAATAAGTTGTCTATAGAGAAAGGAGTACATCTTGAGAAACACAAACCTTAAGGGTATTTGAGAATCAGACAGAGAATAAAGTGATTGGGAAGGTAGGAGGTGGATCAAGCTAGTGTTATATTTTTGAAGACTAAAGGAGAGGGGGAAAATGGTTAATAGGGTCAAAAGGTAATTCAAGGAAAACAAGGATTGAAAAAAGTCCTCACATATGCAAATTTTGGCTAAAGTATCCTACAAGGCCAGCTCTTGGGCTTAGAACAGATCAAGTGACACATATAAAAGCAGCAGAGATTAATGAGGTCATAGTGACACACTCAGCGGGCTAGCTAAGACTATGTCATCGATATTACTGGTTGTGTTGTCATGGTGACATCCCCATCAGCACTTAAATAGATGGGTTGAGTATTGAGTTTTGTGAATATTCATAGTGGGATTGAAAATAGCCTCTGACCCATGCTCCCTTCCTGTTTGCTCTCCTCACTTAGGTCTCTGCCCACTGCTGCAATTACTACTTGCTCTTTGCTCCATATCTTGTTTGCCCATCCAGATCACAAGCCCATGAAACTTGAGGTTATGTGGCCCTCTGTTTTACAACCTCACCATATAGCACCTACTGCAGATATTCTAGTCCAATGTGCAAAAAAGAAGTAGGTTTAAGTTGTAAATTAAGAAAATCAGACTAATCAGAACTTCCTTAGATCAAGGACTGCTCACAGTGGAATGGATGATGAGACCTTGTGGCGGAATGCATTTATCTGATAAAAAGTAGAGATTATTGATACCTAGGTGTGATGTTTAAAATAAAAAGTAGAGATTATTGATACCTAGGTGTGATGTTTAAGTAGACAGAGCAGTATAGTAGGAATGCCACTGAATGAGTACCTAATACACCTGGTTTCTAGTCCTGGCTCTCGTCTTAGCTGGCTAAGTGACCATAGACAAGTCATTTTCCTACTAGACCTCTGTTTCTTCATCTAGAAAAGGAGAAGATTATTGAACGAAAATCTCTTTCAGGCTTAGAATTTCTTGTTGCATTTTCCCCATTGACTGAATGTCAGTCACTGAAGTGTACACTTTAAGAGCAACAACTTTTTCATGAGTTTGGGGGTGTAAAATATCACTCAATACTTTATGGAGAATAGGAGATATGGCTATATCTTTGCTCCTTTCAGCTCTATGATTCATATTCATGTCTTAGTATCCTGTTCCTCCCTCTAATTCTCTCTAGAATTCACCTCCTGTAGGTCCAAAGCTGTGCATTGACTACATTTCTCCAGCTCCGCAATTAAATTCCCCAGGGTTCGACTCTGCTGAGCCAGTTTGGCTTTGCTCTCCTTCAATTTTTGTATGGTCACTCTCTCCTCCTGTTCTAATTTGCGCAGCTGTTGATGCTCCTCCAGAGCCAGAAATCCATGCTGTTTCTGAAACTCCAACATGAATCGATGTTTCCACAGCTCTACCTTTTCCTGTAGAAACAAAAATGGCAGAGGGTAAGCAATTACTGTGTGTTCAAGGACATGGACAAGCCTGAATATACTCCAAGCAGAACCAGTGAGATGGTAAAAAGATGAGCTCAACTGAACTGAGAGGAGAGATTAAAGGAGCTAATTTTTGTCAACTTGAGTAAGAAAAGGTTATGCTATTGTATCATAACAATTTTTGAAACAAGATGTCATAATAGTATCAGATGATCTACACCTCTAATGAGGAGAGAACAAGAAATGAAGAAAATAAGCTATAGCATGAAGGCAAAAAGAGTTTTTTGAGAGTCATTGAATTTGTATTAGATGACAAGAAGAATTTGAGAATGGATATCTTTCAAATGAAAAGAAACCTGAATATTATTCCTAATGTGACTTGGATATTTTAGGAATGAGCCTGGAGCAAAAAATGACAAATATGACTTTTCATCATCTCATCTATTCATGTTTTTACATTCAATATTATAATTTTTTCACAGTGATGATTCTTTTATGCATTGAGTGATGACTTCCTATTGGGAAGGATGCTGGATTGGTTACTTAGTGCCTCTGTAACCTTGGGGGCAAGTTACTTAAACTCTCTGGGCCTCATATTCATAAGACTAGATTTAGAACTAGAAGGAATTTCAGAGGTCATTTAATCCAAATCTCATTTTTATTGATTGAGGCGCAGAAAAGTTAAATGACTTACTAAATGTCATGCACAAAATGGCAGAGACAGGATTAGAGCCAACTCTCATGATTCCAAAATTCTTGCTCTTTCTGCTACAGCACATTAATTTCAGCAGTTCAGCATTAATTAAGCACCCACTATGTACTAAGCATTGTGTTAGGCAATAGGAAACAAAGATAAAAATGAAATAATCCCCATCTCCCTGGGTATCAATGTGAGCCACACCATTATGATAGGATATTAAAGTTCCTCTTCACACCCTCAACAAGACTTTATGAAAAGGACTGAAACATGGAATTCCTCTTACCTTCCAAATGACTATTTTTTTCCCCACATTGGTTTCCTGGTTCAAAACTTCTTCCATCTCCTTCTTCACATGTTCTAAAGCTGACTGGACCTTTACCTATAGTAGAAAACCAGCTGGTAGATTCCTTGGCAATGTCCAGGGGCCAGGATGAAACTCTAAGTCAGGAAATGGTTCCCAAGTACAGCCCATAGTCCTCTAAGGAGTCATGGCAGATTTTAAAGAGATCCATGAATTTATATGAAAACAATAATTAAGCAAACACATCTTCTGTATAGGTAAGTGTTAATCAATTCATCTATAAACATTTGTTACATGCCTGCTATTTGCCAGATATTGTGTTTATTATTGAGCAAGGAAAGTCAAAACATAGTCTCTGCTTTTGAGCTCACAATGTGATAGGGGAGACACTTTACAAATAACTGTGTATAAACAAACTCTATGTGGGACAAATAGGAAATAATCAACAGAAGAAAAGGCTCTAGAATTAGTTGAGAGATTGGGAAAAGCTTCCTGTAGAAAATGGGATTTTTTTCTGGAACCTAACAGAAATCAGGAAATCCAGAAGTTGTAGACGAGAAAGAAAAATATTCTATTCATGGAGGATAGAATTGAAATTGCTTAGATTTGGGAGATGGAGTGTTTTGTATGAGGGATAGAAAGGAAACCAGTGTCAGTGGAATAAAATGCACATATGAGTGTGTAAAGTATAAGATTGGAAAATTAGGGAAAACCAGGCTATGAATGATTTCGAATGCCAAAGGATTTCATATTTCTCCTAGAGGTGATAGGAAGGCACTACAGTTTATTGAGTAGGGGAGTGACATAATCAGACCCACATTTTAAGAAGATCACTTCAATAACTGAATTTGGACTGGGGTAGGGAGAGAATTGCTTCAGGCAGGTCAAAAAGCAGCTTAATGCAGTAGTGACATGAGGGAATGAGTACCTCCACCACACTAGTTCAGTGGCTCCTAATTACCCTCAGTCCTCAGTTTCATCATCTGTAAGGCAAGGTTGATAATTTGCTCAGAGGACTGTTGTAAGAAAGTGCTGCACTAAACTATAAAATGCTATGTAAATTTAAATTATTATTACCATTTTCTATCATAATCATTTTTTGACTGAGGGTTTAGAGTATGAGTCCAATTCTTCAACAATATGAAAAGGTAAGGTAAATATAGAGCACAACCCCTATGAAGATATATGTAGTCCCACATGGAGTTTACAGTTTATTTGGGAAACAAAGAAATACCTAGAAAATGAAATAATACAAAATAAAGTGCTAAATATGTTAGAGAATATAGAAATCAGAGAAAAGAGAAGAGTTATTTCTTCCTGATTTCTTCTCCATCCCTTTCTTACCACCATTGAACCCTTCACAGTAGTAAAAAATAAAGTAAAAAAAAAATTAGAGCAAAGCTAACTGATTAAAAAAACCACATTTTAAAACAGACATAGCATTTTACATCTGTAGTGCTTGGAATATTTTTTAAGAAAGAGGAATGAGGGTTATTTTGAACTCTTACCCTCCAATCATTTAATTTATCTAATTAATTATTGAGCCCTACAACATCTCTCACATTGTACCTATTGCATTGCCATCCCACATTCAATTCAACTCAACTATTACAATAGTCTCCTAACAGACCTTTCCATCTCTATATTTCCTTTTTTTCAGTCTGTATTTACTGATGTTTGCAGAGTAATTTTTCTTGTATCTATATCTGGCCATGTTTGCTTAATAGTGGCTCAAATAAGTGGCTATTGCCTCCAAAACAAAGTTCAAACTTTTATTCTTGACTGCTCTATATACTTGCCATGAATATCTCTGAGATGGGACAATTTCTTTAAGGAATAATTGGCAAATTCCCAGGATACTAGACCTCTAAGCAGAAATTTTAGGAACTTTCACCCTAGTGATTCCTTTCCCTCCCCCTTCTCAATAAAATATTGAAAGTGAAAATAATTTCACAAGACATTGGTCAAAGTTCTTTTATTCAGATGAGTAACTCAAGATATAAGAAATATTTGGTAATTATCATTATCATTATTATCCATGTTTATGGATTATGGGAAAGTCCCTTTGTGAGTCCATAGATGGACTTACAGAGTTAGCTTGAGGGATCCTATCTACAAAAAGTGATGTGAACCAGGCAGAAATAATGTTGCCAAAAATGGAAGCATGAAGAGGAAAATAACATCAGCTTCACGACTATCCTGACTAAAGGAGATTATAGAATCATAGAATTTTAGGAATGAAATAACTTACATTTTTAGACTTGTTTGAAGTTTTTAAGGCCTTCTCACAAAAAAGTCTTGAAAGATAATTTAGCATGAATATCATTTTCATTTTATAGATATGAAAACCGGGAATAAAAAGGGTTAAAAATTACTTAAGGTAATAAACATTAGAAATAGAACTTGAACCCAAGGTCTTGTCTCCAGGCTCAAGACTTTTTTCCCCATTTTAACAAATTATCTCTCAGGAAGAAACCTAACATCCCCTCTTTTATAAGAGAAATAAGGACTAGGTTTTATCAATGTCAGTAATACCCTGCTTATCTGGAAGCCAGAATGTGGGTGGCCTCAGCCATTTGGAATACATCCAAGAAACAGAATACGAATGACAAAGTTCTCTGTGGAACCAAAGTAGTCTCAAGGAAACCAATAAAACTTTATGAACTTTACTTAGAGTCCCCTAGAATTTTCACTGAAAAAATACTGGTCTTATTTTACACACAATTGTAATGCTCCAGGTCAAAGAATCACAAATTATAGAGTCAGGAAAATGAAGAACGACAGAACTACTATAGTCTGGGGCATTGAGATCAGAAAGAAGTGAAAGTTCGTAAGTAAACTAAAATGGAAAAAAAATACTATGAGAAGCAGATAAAAGTCTGGGACTATTGATGGTAGATGCAAAAATGCCCTATACTCTCCATAGATCCTGAGGACATGACTGTATAATATCAGTGTGAAAAAAAATATACATTAATGGCTCTGAGTCACTAATAAGAAATTGATATTCAAAGTCTGTACGAGAAGGGAGGGGATAAAATGTAACAAATTTTAAAAAGACTTTTATCAAAATGGTTATGATACAATCAGTCCATACATAATAAGCAATAACTACTGTGGAACAATTCCTGTGTTGGGTGCTGGAAATTTGACACAAAAGTGAGGAACAACTAGGGGAAAGGAGGGAAAACATTCTAAAGAGAGGGATATTTCTACAAAGGCAAGCTGGAAAATCATATACAGGAATAAGTCTAGCCTGTCTGGACTATACAGCATGAGGAAGAGTAATGTGTAATCAGCTTAAAAAGATAGTCTGGAGCCAGATGGAAAAAGTGTTGAAATACCAAACAGACAAGAACTGGATTTTTTCTTAAGGGAGAAGGGGAGATATTAAAACTTTTTTAGATAGAGAAATGATGTGGTCAGACATGTGTCTAAGAAATATCAATCTGGCTTCTCTGAGTAAGATGGATGTGAGAGGTAACAGACCAGTAGTAGCCTATTGCAATGGTTTAAGCAAGTGGTATATATTTTGGAGGCAAAAGTAGAGAAGCTCTTTAAAACAAGACCTGGAGCTGGTTGTGAGCTCCTTATTACAAAATTCGGATATAAATTGAAGAAAGTAGGGAAAACCAACAGACTGTATAGGTATAATTTAAATAGCATCCCTTATAAATAGGAAGTAGAAGTGATGAATAGATATAAGGAATTATATATGGTACATAGAGTGCCTGAAGAACTGTGGACAGAGGCTCACAGTATTGTACAAGAGACAGCAACAATAAACATCCCAAAGAAAAATAAAAATCAAGAAAGCAAAATGATGAGCTGTGAGCTCTCCCACCCAGTGTGCACTCGCCCTCCCCTGCCTCCAGGTGTGGCACCACCTCCTCTCTCTTAAGGGTTTAAACTTGCCACTTCAAAGTTCGCCATGGATGATGATATTGCTGCTCTCGTTGTTGACAATGGCTCTGGCATGTGCAAAGCTGGCTTTGCCGGAGACGATGCCCCTCGGGCCGTCTTCCCCTCCATTGTTGGGCGCCACAGACATCAGGGTGTGATGGTGGGTATGGGCCAGAAAGACAGCTATGTGGGGGATGAGGCTCAGAGTAAGAGAGGTATTCTGACCCTGAAGTACCCCATTGAACATGGTATTGTCACCAACTGGGATGACATGGAGAAGATCTGGCATCATACTTTCTACAATGAGCTCTGTGTGGCCCCTGAAGATCACCCTGTGCTGCTCACAGAAGCCCCCCTGAACCCCAAAGCCAACAGAGAGAAGGTGACTCAGATTATGTTTGAGACCTTCAACACCCCAGCCATGTACGTTGCCATCCAGGCTGTTCCGTCCCTGTATGCCTTTGGTCGTACCACTGGTATTGTGATGGACTCCAGTGATGGTGTGACCCACACTGTGCCCATCTATGAAGGTTATGCCCTTCCCCATGCCATTCTCCATCTGGATCTGGCTGGCCGTGATCTGACGGACTACCTCATGAAGATCCTGACCGAGAGAAGGTACAGTTTCACTACCACAGCTGAGAGGGAAATCATGCGTGACATCAAGGAGAAGCTGTGTTACGTCGCCCTAGACTTTGAGCAAGAGATGGCTACTGCTGCATCCAGCTCCTCTCTGGAAAAGAGCTATGAGCTCCCTGATGGTCAGGTTATCACCATTGGCAATGAGAGGTTCCGGTGCCCAGAAGCTCTCTTCCAGCCATCTTTCTTAGGTATGGAATCCTGTGGAATCCACGAAACTACCTTCAACTCAATCATGAAGTGTGATGTTGACATCCGTAAGGATTTGTATGCCAATACCATATTGTCTGGTGGTACCACCATGTACCCAGGCATTGCTGACAGGATGCAGAAGGAGATTACAGCCCTAGCTCCCCGCACAATGACAATCAAGATCATTGCCCCACCTGAGTGCAAATACTCGGTCTGGATTGAGGCTCCATCCTGGTGTCTCTTTCCACCTTCCAGCAGATGTGGATCAGCAAACAGGAGTATGATGAATCTGAGCCCTCCATTGTCCACCGCAAATGCTTCTAAATGGACTGTGTGGTTTTTTTTGTTTTCATTTTTGTTTTGTTTTGTTTTGTTTTTTGTCAAAAGGGTTTGACATGATAATTGCCCAAAAAAAGAGATGAGAGTGGCATGGCTTTATTTGTTTCTTTTTGTTTTTTGTTTTTGTTTTTTGTTTGTTTGTTTTTGGCGCTTGACTCAGGATTTAAAAACTGGAACCGTGAAGGTGATGAGCAGTCTAAGTATGTTGGAGGCAAACATCCCCAAAGTTCTACAGTGGTCTTCAGGACTCGTGATTGTACATTTGTGTGTGTGTTTTTTTAATAGTCATTCCAAATGTTGTATAATGCATTGTTACAGAGTAATGAGCTCCATAAAAGGAGTTAAGTAACAAATTCAGATGGGAAGGGGGGAGGGGAAGGTACTAGTATTGCTTTACATGTAAATTAATGTAATCCTTTAAAAAACTTTTTGTATCTTCCACCTTAATATTTGTTCCTTTTTTTTAAAATTGTCAACCATATTGAATGGCCCCCTAAATTCCTTCCTTGCCCCCAACATAGATGTGAATGAAGACTTCACAGTCTCCCTGCGAGTTTTATGAGATTGGTGCCAGTACTTGGGGGAGGGAAAGAGCTTTACCTGTACACTGACTTAAGACCAGTTTAAATAAAAGTGCACACGTTAAAAAAAAAGAAAGAAAGAAAGCAAAATGACTATTTGATGAGACTTTCCAAATAACTAAGGAAAGAAGGAAGGGAAAAAGAGAAAGGGGAAAATGTAGCCAACTGAATGAAGAATTACACAGAACAGTAAAGAATAAAGAAGGATTTCTTAAATGAACAATGTAAAGAAATAGGAAAAAACAATAGGATCGGAAAGATAAAAGATTTCTTCAAGAAAATTAGAACTATATAAGAAAGATTTTAATATCATCCAGACATCCTGGAGAACAAATTTAAGTGGGCCATAGGAAGCATTGCTAATTATAAGGTTAATGGAGGTGATAAAATTCCCCCTGAGCTATTTAGAGCTCTAAAAGATGATACTGTTAAAGCTGCTTTTAATATGCCAGTAAATTTGGAAAACTTAACAGTGGCCACTAGATTGGAAAAGATCAGCTTATGTCCCAATCCTAAAGAAGAACAATGCCAAAGAATGTTTAAATTACCAAACAATTGCTCTTATTTCACATACTAGCAAAGTTATGCTTAAGATTGTTCAAGCTATGCTTCAGCAATATGTAAACCAAGAATTAACAGAAGAGCCATCTGGTTTTCATAAAGACAGAGGAACTAGAAACCAAATTGCCAACATTTTGTTAAATTATGGAGAAAACAAGGAAGTTCTAGTAAAAACAGACAAACAAAAAATAACCATCTACTTCTGTTTCATTAACCACACTAAAGACTGATTGCATGAATCACAACAAAATGTGGCAAGTCCTCAAAGACACAGGAGTACCAGATCATCTTACTTGGTTTCTGAGGAATCTGTATGTAAATCAAGAAGCAACAATTAGAAATGAACATGGAGAGACTGATAAGTTTAAGATTGGAAAAGGAGTATGCCGAGGCCGCATATTGTTACCTTATTTTTTAAGTTATGTGCAGAGTGCATCATACAAAATGCCACGATAGATGAATCAAAGGTCAGAATTAAGGTTGCCAGGCAAAATATCAAAAATCCTAGATAAGCAGATGGCACTTTGATAGCAGAAAATGAAAAATTAAGAAACCTCTTGATAAGGATGAAAGAGGAGAATGTAAAAGATGACTTAAAGGTTCACATAAAATAGAAAAAAATATAAAACTAAGATTATGATAGCTGATCCTGTCACTTCCTGGCAAATTGAGAGAGAAGAAATGGAAGTTGTGTCCAATTTTATATTCTTGGACTCAAAGATCTCTGCAGATGGCATCTGAAGTCATGAAATTAAAAGATGCTTGCTCCTTGTAAAGGAAGCTATGGAAAATATAGATAATATACTAAAAAGTAGAGCCATCACCTTGCCAATGAAGGTTTGTGTAGCCAAAGCTATGATTTTTCTAATAGCAACATATGATGTAAGAGCTGGGCTTCAAGGAAAAATGAACATCACAGAACTGATACTTTCCACTTATTGTACTGGAGAAGGCTTTTGACAGTCCTGTAGACTCTGAGGAGATAAAATTAGTCAACACTAAGAGATATTCATTCAGACTCTTCATTCATCTCTCGAACTCCTGAACATCTATCTCTAAATGCCCCATTCAGTGTGATCAAAATAGAATTCATTATCTTCCCCCTTTAACCCACCTCTCCTTATAAGAAAACAGAATTCATCTGAAAAGATCCTGATGGTGGGAAAGCATGAAGGCAAAGGGAGAAGGGAATGGCAGAGGATACGAGGAATAGATAGTGTCAGGGAAGCAATAAACATGAGCTTGGACAGACTTGTGAGATAGTGGAGGATAGAAGTGTCTGGCATAACCATAGTCTGTGGGGTCATGAAGAGACAGAAATGACTGAATGACTGAACAGCAACAAAGGCAAGAGTTGATGTAGACCTGGACTAGGGTGATTGTGTGTGTGTGTGTGTGTGTGTGTGTTCATCTTTCATTGCCAAAGACCGTGCCATCAAAGAAATGATGACATGATTTGCACTTGACTTTGTTTTGCATGAGGGAGGGCTGTGCAAGTCATCAGCCTCACTTATCCTCCAGAGCCATTTGAATCCAGTGACCAGATATTCATCAGGATGACTGGAGATGACCCAGCATGAGGCAATTGGGGTTAAGTGACTTGCCCAAGGTCACGTAGCTAGTGAGTGTCAAGTGTCTGAGGTGTGATTTGACTTAGGTTCTTCTGACTCCTGCACTGGTGATCTATTACTTGCATCACCTAGCTGCCCCCACTAGGGTGATTATGGTTTGAGCAGAGAGAAAAGGAAAGTTGTGAAAGATGTTGAGGAGATAGAATTGGCAATACTTGGTAATTGATTGGATATGGGGGTGGAAGGGTTAATGAGAGAATGAAGCATTAAGGACACCTTCTAGGTTGCAAATATGTGAAAAATGGTGATGTCTTCAATGAAAAGCAGTTAAAAGGAGAGGTGTTCTAAAGGGGAAAGATAATGAATTCTATTTTAGACACACTAAGTTTCAGATATCTGTGGAATATCTACAGATAGACGCTCAGAAGCTCAGGAGATAGATAAGGTCAGAAAATATAGAGATATATGCATATATGCACATATATGTATATATGTATGCATGTATACACACATGCATAGATACATGTACATGTGTAGAGAGATCCCATGGAAACTGATGAGGTCACCAAGTGAAAAACTATAAAAGGAGAAGAGGTAGAGAAGAGTCTTGAGGTACATTTATGCACAGAAGTTAGGACATAGATGATATGCCTTCAGAGCATATTGAGACGGAAAGGTCCAACACATAAGAAGAGAATCATGACAAAACAATATCACAAAAACCCAAGCAGGTAAGAGTATTTGGAAGAGGAATTGATCAAACATATAAGATGTAGCAGAGAGTTCAAGAAGGGTGAGAGCTTTAAAATATGTCATTGTATTTATCAATGAGGAAATCGTCGATCATCTTGAAGAAAGCTATTTTGGTGGAAGGGTAGAGTTTAGGCCATAATGAAAGAACTTGAGAAATAAGTAAGAAGTGAAAAAGTGAAGGCAATGAATCTAGGCAGTATTTTTAACCCCTAGAAGTTTGTGATTAAAAGGAGGAGGGATATAAGATGGTAGCTTGAGAGGTTGGCAATCTCAAGTAAACCATTTTTATGTCTTCTTTATAAATATGGGGGTGTTCTGGTCTTATTTATTGACAGCAGGGAACAAATCAGTGAATAAAGAAAGGTTGAAAATTAGGACAAGAGAGAGGATGGGAGGGAATAGGATCAAGAGCAAATGGAAAAGAGGAAGAAAAAAAAGAATAAGTGCAAATAGGAGAAGTGGATCCCACACAGGAACCAAATGAATAACTGGAGTATATATTCAGGAGATATGTTGAGAACCAATATCAGAAATTAAGTCAAAGACTATCCTGTGGAGCAGCACATTGAGAAACCCAGGTATGAATCACTTAAGTTCTTTGAGACTGTTTCATTATTTAAAAATTATGGATACTAACTGTTATCTATCTCATAACCTTGTTGGGAGAAAAACAGTTTGTCATCTTTGTATGTGATATTACCAAAAGATCACTTCTCTACTTCCCTTGGTTTTTAGATGTGACTATGAAAAAAAATTAATTTCCTTCACTAGAAGTAATATTAGTGTTACATTGAAATCTATATTTATTCATTTGAACTATAAATCACTTCAAAAATCCTAAATTCTGTTCCTAGGAAATTCTTTCCTAACTCACAGTAACAGCACACACACTTTATCCTGCAGCTACTTTAGAATTTTTTTTACCCTAGAACATGTCCTCTGATTTCCTGCCTTGGTCTCTACTTTGGTTTTCCTTGCACCTGGAGCATCTTCCTTCACCTCCCCTGTCAAATTCTTGCCCATCTTTTAAAGTCAAATTAAATGCCACCAAATCCAGTAAGTTTTTCCTTATTTCCCCCAAGAGTAACAAACTTCACCTTCTTATCACACACTATTTTGTTTCCTGCCTTTCTAACACATTTTTGCAATATTGGATGTAATAAGCACCTACACTTACACTACAAGTACATTATAAACTCCATAAGGGCAAGAGATCTAATATCTAAATTTTAAAAAAAAATCTCCTTTGGCACATAAAACTATGCTTTTCACTCACCAAGGACTCATAAAGGTTGTTATGTTAAATTGAACTCCTCTTTCCAGTCCTGATCATGTCTTAGAGAGAGGGATATATTTCTTACCTTATAGTTTCTGGTAGCTTCCTCTAGAGAAATGGTCTTGTGGGTTCTGTGCTCTGGGGAAGTGTCACAGATCCAGCACAATGGGATTTGGTCATCTTCGCAAAAGTGGATCAACTCCTCTTTATGAATCTGACATAACCAGGTTTTCTTTGTACTGGAGCTTAAACTCAACTGCTTGATGCTCTCCACCATGCTGGCCAGTTGTCTATTGGGACGAAAGCTACCCTGTTGAAATTGACTCCGGCACTGGGGGCAGGAGTAGACGTTCCCTTGAGAACTGTCTGATTTCTCACAGAATTCAGTGATGCACTGAAGGCAGAAACTGTGGCCACAGTCCACACTGACTGCATCCTTCAAGAAGTCCAGACAGATTGAACATTTTGCTTCTTCCTTCAGTCTCTCTACAGGAAAACTTGTAGCCATGGCTGCTGCTTTTCCCAACATCAACACACCCACTGCCTGGCTTTTCTGATAGCAGTTGTTATTTCTAACCAACCTAACTATACTGGTCCCTCCCTTATTTTGAATAAAGGAGGGTTATGATCCAATGTGCATAGAAAGACAGGGACATTTGGAAATTTGAGAAATATATTTCTTTCATGTGTTTCTTTCCATGTCCCCTAGACAAATGCCAAATTAAGTCATACCATTGAGAAATCAATTCTGTTCATTTTTAAAGACCTCCACAACATTCCATTTATCTCCTCTGGCAATGAAAACTTTTGACATTCATAATCAATATTTTATATTTCACTGCAAAGGCTCAATGAAGATATAAGATATTATATTATCCCATTCTTGGTGGAGATAAATAACTGATTACAATCTTTTCTATAATGCCTTTGCATCAGCTTAATTTTTTTTTGTTTTCAATTAATTTAATTTATTTTATTATTTGTATTTATTTTTCCTATTATTTATTAATAAATACAGTGTGCTGCAATGGACAGAGCACTAGATCAAGTCTTACACAAACTTATACGCATTTGCTATTGCTATTATTGTTAGAACCTTAGTGAAACTTCTTAAAGCTGGACAGAATAAATACAATTCCTTTAAATTTTCTCCACTCTGAGGACTTGACTTTGCTATCTAAATTGTTAAAAAGACTCAAAACAAATCCTGGAAAGGCAGAGCCAGCAAAAAGACACAGTTAAACATTCTTTTAGTCCAAGAAACTTAAAGAATAAGCAAGAAACTTAGAGAATTAGCAAGAAAGAAATCTCACTTAGGTGAAAGGGGAGCTCAGTTCAGGGAGGAATTGTCACAGCAAGCCAACAGCAAGCCACCTCAGCAAAGCAGCAGGAGATCCTGAGCTCCAGTGTGATGGAGCAGGCAAATGCTAACACCAAGAATCCACATATCCTTTTTTAACATCTGAATATATAGAAAGGATTTTAATATCTCTGATATATATGTGTGTGTGTTTAAGAAATATACTATTTATAATTTTAAGGATAGTTACATATATTTCTGTTTTCTGATCTTTTGGCAGAAATGGGGATAGTATTTTGCCAAAACAGCTTTTTATGCATTTGATAGTATAGAATTTTTATTGATTTTATTATAAATATGGTTATGTGTACAGTTTTGCTAGTATTAAATAACCTTGCTCTACTAATAGAAGTAAATGTGCATAGTCATTAAAATATCATGTTTAAGTCTCTTTTGTTTAAAATCTCTTTTTCTTGTTGCTAATTTGGATATTTTATATTTTTATAAATATGAGTTTATTTTGGTTAAGTTGTTGGTTTTATAGGTATATATGTAGATAAAATAGCTTGTAATAACATCCTATGTTCATTTGTTACTATGATTTCTCTCTTTTTTTTAATTTTTAGTAGTGGCAAATCCAATGTCACTCTCATCTAGTTGGAGAGATCTAGTTGAGAACTTTTGCTTGAGAGGGAGGATAAAATTTTTTTGGTACATAAATATTAGATATATTTAATATCAAACATATACATAGTTTCCTTTTTTACTTAGTATTTAAGTTTTCCCATTACATATGAAACAATTTTCAACATTAGTTTTTTTTTTAAATTATGAGTTCCAAATTCTCTCCCTTCCTCCCTTTAGACTTTCACTCATTGAGAAGGCAAGCAATTCAATATAGGTTATACATGTGCAATCCTTCAAAAAATATAACCATAATAGGTTGTGAAAGAAAACACAGACCAAAAAAAAAACTCAAGAAAAATAAAATTGAACAAAAAGTGTATGACTCAATCTGTTTTCAGATAGCATCAGTTCTTTCTCTGGGGATGGATAGCATTTTCCATCATAAATCCTTCAGAATTGAAGGATTCTTGCATTGCTATGAAGAACTAAGTCATTCACAGCTGATCTTTTTACAATATTGCTGTTAATTTGTGCACATTACATGTCATTTGCCCATGCAAGTCTTTCCAAGATTTTCTGAGAGCATCCTGCTCCTCATTTCTTACACAATAGTATTCCTTCACAATAGTAAAAATACAATAGTATTCTCTCATAATCACATACCGTAACTTGTTCAACCACTTCCCAATTGATGGGTCTCCCCTCAATTTTGAATTCTTTGCCCCCAGAAATGAGCTGCTATAAATATTTTTGTACATATATGTCCTTTTCCTTTTTTTTTGTCTCTTTTGGGATACAAACCAAGTAGTGGCATTCCTAGCTCTAAGGGTATGCATGCTTTTATACCCACTTGGACATAGTTCCAAATTACTCTACAGAATTATTGAATCAGTTTACAGCTCCACCAACAGTGCATTAATTTCTCATTTTTCCCACATTCCCTCCACCATTTGTCATTTACCTTTTTGCTCCCATTAACCAATCTAATAGGTATGAGGTAGTACCTCAAAATTGTTTTAATTTGCATTTCTACAATCAATAGTGAGTTAGAATATTTTTCTATATGTCTATAGATAGCTTTCATTACTTTTCTGAAAACTGATCACATTTTTGTTATTAGTTAGAGAATAGCTCTTATTTTTTATGAATTTGACTCAGTTCGTTGTATGTTTGAAAAATGAGGCCATTATCATAAAAACTTAATTCACAATTTTTTTTCAATTACAGTTGCTGTCCTTCCTCTTATTCCCCCCCATTTATTCTTTTCTCACTCTCCTTTCACCCTGTCCCTCTTCAAAAGTGTTTTACTTCTGACTAAACTCTCCCTCAATCTGCCTTCCCTTCTGACTGCCCCACACTTCTCTTATTCCATTTTCCTCATATTTCCCTGTAGGGTAAGGTAGATTTCTATTTGCAATTGAGTCTGTATGTATTTTCTCTTTGAGTCAATTATGATGACAGAAAAGTTCACTTACTCTCCCTCAATTACTTCTTCCCCTCCATTGTAAAATCTTTGTCTTGCCTTTTTTATGGGGAATAATTTACCCATTCTACCTCTCCCTTTCTCCCAGGACATTCCCCTCTCACCACTTTGTTTTATTTTTTAGATACTATCCCTTAAAATTCAGCTCATACTTGTGCCCTCTATAAATATATACTTGTTCTAATAATGAGAAGTGTCTTAATGTCTCTTTGAATTTCCATTTTTCATTGAAGACTTATACTTGGTTTTGCTGTGTAGGTAATTGTTGGTTGAAATCCTAGCCCCTTTGCCCTTTGGAATATCATATTCTAAGCCATCTGAAACTTGAATGTACAAGTGGCTAAACTTTATATTATTCTGTTGCTCCATAATACTAAAATTATTTCTTTCTGATTGCAATATTTTCTCCCTTAGCTAAGAGCTCTAGAATTTGGATATATTATTCCTGGGAATTTTTATTTTGGGATCTCTTTCAGGAAGTGATTGGTGGATCCTTAAATTTTCTATTTTACCTTATGATTCTAGAATATCATGGGAGTTTTCTTTGATAATTCCTTGAAAGGTGATGTCTAGGCTCTTTTCTAAAAAGTATTTATTTATATTAAGTTTTCAATGATCATTTACATAAATTTTAAATTTTCTCTCCTTCCTCCCTTCTTCCTGCCCAAGATGGCATGAAATCTTACATGGGTTCGACACAGTCATTCTTATTGAACACATTTTCATATTAGTCATGTTGCTTAGAAGAATTTTTAAAATAGGGAGAAACCATGAGAAAAAAAACAAACCACAACAAAATGTAACACAAGAGAAAATAGTCCACTGCATTCTGTGCTCTAACTCCATAGTTCTTTCTCTGGATGTGAATTGCATTTTGCATCAAGAGCTCTTTGGGAATGTTTTAGATCTTTGCATTGTTGTGAATGGCTCAGTTTATCCTAAACAAGACTTGCATATTATGGTGGTATTTAATGTTCTCCTGGTTCTGCTCATTTCACTCAGAATCAGTTCATATAAGTCTTTCCAGGTTTTTTTCTGAAATCCTTCTTTTCATCATTTCTTATAGTACAATAGTATTTCATTACATTCATATACCACAACTTTGTCAGTCATTCCTCAATTGATGGGCATTTCCTCAATTTCCAGTTCTTAGACATCACAAAAAGAGCTGATATAAATATTTTTGTATATGAGAGACCTTGTCCCATTTTTATGATCTCTTTGGGGTATGTCTCTAGAAGCAATATTGCTGGGTCAAAGGGTATACACACTTCTATAGCCCTTTGGGCATAGTTCCAAACTGCTGTCCAGAATGGTTGCATCAGCTCACAGCTCCACCAACAATGAATTAGTCTTCCAACTCTCCCATATTTTCTCCAGCATTTATCATCTTCCTATTCTGTCATGTTAGCCAATCTGATAGGTGTGATATGGCACCTCAGAGTTGTTTTGATTTGCATCTCTCTAATCAATAGTAATTTAGAGGGGGCAGAGAAGGTGGCGGAGAAGGATGGACTACTCCAGCTCTCCCTACCTAGCCCATAAAATAACTGTAAAAACCAACATTAAACAAACTGTACAGTAGCAGAATCCACAAATTGACTGAGTGAACCAGATTTCCATCCCAAGACAGCCTAGAATACTGACAGGAAAGACTGATGACACCATGCTCAGAGCAGAGCACAGCCCAGCCCCATTCACACAGCATGGGCAGGATTGAAGGAGGCTTCAGGGTATGGAAGCATGGGAAGCAGCTGCAGTTCCCAGATTTCTCAATGCACAAATGCCAAAGAGAGTTTCAAAGGTGAGTAAGAAAGCTATTACACCTGGATGAGAGGGGAGCACCATCTGGTCCCAGTTCCAGTGGCAGCAGCATCTACTTTTGGAATCCTCAGCATAGAGACTCTGGGAGAATCAAGCAGCTGATCTGGGTCTCAGTCCTGAGAGGCTATCCTGGGGTGAGGAGGAGTACATACGTGGTGGAGCTGGTGGTAGCTGTGGAGAGGGAACCCTACTTCAGTTCAAGGGCAGAAAAGAGTGCTTGTCGTTGCTCACAGACTACAGTACAGGCCAGAAGAGGAGCAAATACCTCCCCCTTGATTGTGCCACCTTGGAGGAACTGAGAATTTATACATCCCTGGAATATACCCCCCACTTCACAAAGGACTCAAAAGTCAATTAACAGGCTGGGGAAATGCACAAAAAAGGGGGAAAAGTAAGAATATAGAAAATTACTTTCTTGGTGAAAAGGTATTTTCTTCCATCTTTTCAGATGAGAAAGAACAAAGCATAGCATCAGAGGAAGGCATAAAAACCGAGGCTTTTACACCCAAACCCTCCAAAAAATATGCAGTCATCTCAGGCCATGGAAGAGCTCAAACAAAATTTTGAAGATCAAGTAAGAGAGGTGGAGGAAAAACTGGGGAAAGAAATGAGAGCGATGCAAAAATATCATGAAAAACAAGGCAACAGCTTGCTAAAGGAAACCCCCCAAAAATGCTGAAGAAAATGATACCTTTAAAAATGGACTAACCCAAATGGCAAAAAAGGTGCAAAAAGCCAATGACAAGAAGAATACTTTAAAAAGCAGAGTTGGGCAGATGGAAAAGGAGGTTCAAAAGCTCAATGAAAAAAATAGTTCTTTGAAAATTAGAATAGAGCACGTAGAAGCTAATGATTTTATGAGAAACCAAGAAATTATAAAACAAAACCAAAAAACATGAAAAAATTGAAGACAGTGTAAAATATTACATTGAAAAAAGAGCTGTCCTGGAAAATAGATCCATGAGAGATAATTTAAAATTTATTGCTCTATCTGAAAGCCATGATCAAAAAAGAGTCATCTTCCAAGAAATGATCAAGGAAAATTGCCCTGATATTCTTCACCCAGAGGGCAAAAAAGAAATGGAAAGAATTCACTGATCCCTTTCTGAAAGAGAATCCAAAAGGAAAATTTCTGGGAATATTGTAGCCAAATTTCAGAGTTCCCTGGTCAAGGAGAAAAGCAATAATTCAAGTACTGTGGAAGTACAATTAGGATAACACAGGATTTAGCAGCTTCTACACTAAGGAACTAAAGGACTTGAAATATGATATTCCAGAAGTCAAAGTGACAGGATTAAAATGGAATTTCAATGACACAGAGGACTTCCAAGCATTCCGTTGAAAAAACCAGAGCAGAATAGAAAATTTGACTTTCAAATACAAGAATCAAAGAAACATGAAAAGGCAAACAGGAAAGAGAAGCCTTAAGAAACTCATTAAAGTTGTACTGTTTACATTCCTAAGTGGAAAGATGTTATTTGCAACTGATGAGAACTTTTTCAGTATTAGGCTAGTTAGGGAGAATATAAATATGTACATGTGTATGGGTATGTATGTATGTGTGTGTTATGTATGTATAAGTATGTATATGTACAGACACACACATACATACATACACACACACACACACACACACATATATATATATATGTGTGTGTGTGTATATATATATATATGCAGAGGGCACAGGGTGAGCTAATTATGGAGGGAGAATACCTAAAAAAATTCACTGTTGAAAGGAATGTACTAAGAGTAAGAGAAAGGGAGAGGTAGAATGTAGCAAATCATTTCATATAAAAGAGAGAATTAAGTGCTTTTGCAACGGAGGGGAAGAACAGGGAGATGAAAGGAAATAATTGAGCCTAACTCATGGAATTTGGCTTAAGGAGGGAATAACACACACTCCATTGGATATAGAAATCTATTTCACCCTGCAGGAAGGCAAAAGGGAAGGGGATTGGAGAAGGAAGGTAATAGAAGACACAGCAAATTGAGGAAAGGGATAATCAGAAGCAAACACTATTGTGGGAGGACAGGTCACAGGAGAGAGGAATAAATGAAAGGCAGGATAAGACAGAGGGAAATGTGGTTAGTCTTTTACAACATAACTATTATGGAAGTGCTTTGCATTTGTACACATGTATGACCTTACATGGAATTGCTTGTTTTCTCAATGAGGGTAAGTCAGGAGGGAGGGAGAGAATATGGGACCCAAAGCTTTAAGAATGAGTGTTAAAAATTTTTTTAGCATGCAACTGGGATTTAAGATATGCAGGCAATGGAGTATAGAAATCTATTTTGCCCTATAGGGAAATAGAGGGGAAGGGAGATGGAAGAAGGGTGGGTAATAGAAGGGAGGACAGACTGGAGGAAGGGGTGGATGGAGTGCATGCTGTCCTAGGGATGGAGGTGGGGGTGAGAAGGTGAGAAAATTTTGAATTCAAATTCTTGCAGAAGTGAATGTTAAGAACTGAAAAATAAACAAATTATGTATTTAAAAAATACCAATATACAGCATTTTTTCATATTATACATAGTTTTAATTTCTTCCTTTGAAAACTACTTGCTTGTATCCTTGAACCATTTATCAATTGGGGAATGACATATTCTTGAAAATATGACTCAATTTTCTATATATTTTAGAAATGTGGCCTTTATGAGAGACTCTAGTTGTAAAAACTATTTCCCAATTCTCTGTTTCCCTCCTAATCTTGGTTGCATTGGCTTTGTTTGTGAAAATTTTGCAATTAATGTAATAGAAATTATCCATTTTGCCTTTCATGATGTTTTCTATCTCTTGTTTGGTCATGAATTTCTGCATTTTCCATAAATCTGACAATTAACTCTCCTTTCCTCCCCTAATTTGTTTATGGTATCAGCCTTTATACCCAAATAGTGACCCCTGTTGGACTTTAGTCTTGTGTACAGTATCAGGCATTGTTTAGGCTCTTTTTTGTTCATGGCTTTCAGGTAGTCCACTAATTTTTAAATTCTCTCTCCTGTATCTATTTTCCAGGTCTGTTGTTTTTCCAATGTGAAATTCTTCTATTTTTTTTTCATTCTTTAGGTTTTGTTTTATTGTTTTTTAAGTAAATGCATTTATTGGGGATAACACAACACATCAAGCACAATACATCTTGAATGGAGATAGAACTCAAGGAAGGCCTCAGCTTAAGGAGAGCCCCCAAGGGAGAGGAGGCAGCCCCCCATTTTTTCTTGTTTCTTGATTTCTCATAAAGTGATTAGTTTCAATTTGTTCCATTCCAGTTTTTAAGGAATTGTTTTTTCCAGTGAACATTTGGACCTCCTTTTCCATTTGACCAATTCTGCTTTTAAAGGCTTTCTTCTCCTCATTGGGTTTTTTGACATCTTTTATCATTTGGTCTAGTCTAGTTTTTAAGATGTTATTTTCTTCAATATATTTTGGGTCTCCTTTACCAAGCTGTTGACTTTTTTTATGATTTTCTTACATCAATCTCATTTTTATTCCCATTTTTCCCCTCTGCCTCTCTTATTTGATTTTAAAAATTCCTTTTTACTCATCCATGGAATGAGAAAAATTCATATTTTTCTTGGCATCTTTGTATGTAAGAGCTTCGATTTTGCTGTCTTCTTCTCAGTGAGTATTTTCATCTTCCTTGTCACCATAATAACTTTCTGTAGTCCGACTTCTTTTTCATTGTTTGCTCATTTCCCCAGCCTATTGTTTGACTTTTTAACTCTTTGTTAAAGTGAGGACCTACTTTCAAAATGGAGGGTGCATTCTTCCAAGTTTCAGGGGATTTGTGCAGCTGTTTTTAGAGGTACATTGAACTAATTACAAAAGTTGGTGCTGGTTTCATTAAAAAAACATAAAATAGATAAACCATTATTTAAATAAAATTAGAAAACCAAATTACCAGTATCAAAAAATGAAAAGCATGAATGCACTACCAATTAGATGAAATTTGAAGAATGGCTAAGAAATATTTAGCCCAATGATATGCCAATAAAACCAATGATGTAAGTGAAATGATTGAGTACTTATAAATATTAAATTGTCTAGATGAAGAGAAGAGAAAGTAGAATAATTTAATAACATTATCTTAGAAAAATAAATTGAAGAAGCAATACCCCCAGCACTACATGGATTTGCAAGTGAATTCTACCAAATAATTTTATGATTTTGATATCTAAACTAGGAGAAAAAACTAAAGGAAACTACAGAACAGCAAATATATTTCCGTAATGAATACTGATGAAAAAATTCTAAATCATAGCAATATATCACATAAACTCTATGGTCAGGTAGAATATACGCAAGGAATGCAGAGCTGATTCAATATTAGGAAAATTAAAAGCATAGTTGACTATATCATGACAAAATCAACAAAAATCATGTGATTAGATCAATAGATGCAGAAAATGCTTTTGAAAAAATACAACAGGGGCTTAGGGGGCAGATCCAAGATGGCAGAGCAACAGCACAAACTTTCTAGAGTGCTGCCCCCAAACCCAGCTAAGTATCTGTAAAAAATGACTCTAAACAAGTTCTGGAGCTGCAGAACCCACAGAATGACTGAGTGAAACAAAGCTCCAGCCCAAGACAGCCTGAAAGGTCTCTTGGGGAGACTGAATCTCTCACACCTGTGGTGATTTCCAGACTTCATGACCCCAAAACGCTGAGAACAAATTGCAAGGTCAGTGGGAAAAGCCTATGGGACCAGTGCAGGAGAGTGAAATGGTCAGGCCCCAGCCCCAGGGCTGCTGAATAGGAATGGGATGACAGAGGAATCTTCAGCAGCCAAGGTAGCAGGGCAGAGACAGAGAGTGTTTCTGGAGCTCTAGGCCCATAGATTGTGGAGGAACCCAGCAACTGACAGTATACACTCCACCCCGACTGAAGTCAGAGATCTACTTTGAAAAAGAGCTCAGAAGTCAAGTAAATGGCTGGGGAAATAAGCAAAAACCAAAAAAGGAATCAGACTATAGAATCTTACTTTGGTGACAAGGAAAACTAAAATTTTCAAACAAAAAAAGTGAAAGTTCTTCCATCCAAAGCCACCACAAAAAAATATGAATGGGTCTGAGGCCATGGAAGAGGTTGAAAAGGATTTTGAAAATCAAGTCAGGAAGTAGAGCAAAAACTGGGAAGAGATATGAGAGTGATGCAAGAAAAGGATGAAAAACGAGTCAACTGCTCCTAAAGGAGACCCAAAATTGCTGAAGAAAATAACACTTTGAACAATAGATTAACCCAAATAGCAAAAGAGATCCAAAAAACCAATGAGGAGAAGAATGTCCTAAAAAAGCAGAATTGCCCAGATGGAAAATAAGATACAAAAGCTCAGTGAAGAAAATAATTTCTTAAAGATTAGAATGGAGCACATGGAACCTAATGACTCTATGAAAAATCAAGACATTATAAAACAAAACCAAAGGAATGAAAAAATAGCAGGCAATGTGAAATATCTCATTGGAAAAAAACAACTGACCTGGAAAATAGATCCAGGAGAGAAATTTAAAAATTATAGGAATACCTGAAAGCCATGATCAAAAAAAGAGCTTAGCCATCATCTTTCATGAAATTATCAAAGAAAACTGCCCTGATATTCTAGAACCAGAGGATTAAATAAATAATGAAAAAATTCACCAATCACCTCCTGAAAGAGATCCAAGAAGAAAAACTCCTAGGAATATTGTAGCCAAATTGCAGAGCTCCCAGGTCAAGGAGAAAATATTGCAAGAAGCCATAAAGAAACAATCTGAGTATTGTGGAAATACAATCAGGATAATACAAGATCAGGCAGCCACTATAGCCCCCCCCAAAACTAATGATTTAAAAAAATACTGAACACCTCCAGATAGGGAACTGATGGATTCAGAGTGCAACTTGAAGTATATTTTTTCCTTTTTTTTCTCACCTTTTTTTAACATGGGAAATGTGGAAAATGTTTTGCATGACTACATATTATATAGATAGATAGATAGTGACTATATGATATATACATAATATATAGTCATATATTATATGTGTATTATATATGTAATATATTTCATATGCATATATGATGTGTATATCACATGCAATGTATATAATAATGTGATATCACATATTTTGTTTTTTCAATGAATATGAGAAGGGAAAGCAGGAGAAAATATGGAACTAATATAAGAATATTTTTATAAAGAAAATAAAAGCAAGAGTAGGAATCTGCTAGGAGGAGATAGGAATGGATGGGGATCACTTGTGCAGCTAGAAGGGTTTGCCTTAAGAAGAAGGACCACCTCTTTCTGAGACAAAGGTGAAGGAGAAGATAGTGGCAGAAGACATCCAGGTGATAGGAGATGAAGAGGAAAGAAAAGAGAGCTCTTGGTGAATTTTTCATTAAAATATAAGGCAAGATGCTAGTATTCCACAGTGCCTCTATATTACATTACCTTAATTTTGTTAAAATATTTGATTTGAGCCTCATTTCTAGAATATATAGAGAACTGAGTAAAATGTACAACAGTACAAGTCATTCCCCAATTCATAAATGGTCAAAGGATACAAACAGGCAATTTTCAGAAGAAGAAATGAAAGATATATATAATCATATGAAAAAGTGCTCTAAATCACTTTTGATTAGAGAGGTGAAAATCATTATAACTCTGAGGTACCACATCACACCTATTTGACTGGCAAACATGACAGAACAGGAAAATGATAAATGTTGGAAATGTGAGAGAGTTGGAACACTGATTCATTGTTGGTAGAGCTGTGAGCTCATCCAGCCATTCTGGAGAGTGGTTTGGAACTATGCCCAAAAGGCTACAAAAATATGCATACCCTTTGATCCAGCAATATTGCTTCTGGGACTGTATCCCCAAGAGATCACAAAAATGAGAAAGGGTCCCACACATACAACCATATTTATAGCATCACTCTTTGTAGTTGTCAAAAACTGGAAATCAGGGGGATGCCCATCAATTGGGGAAGGGCTGAATAAATTATGGTATATGAATGTAATGGAGCACTATTGCACCATAATAAATGATGAACAAGAATTCTTCAGGGAGGCCTGGAAGGACTTGTACGATCTGATGCTGAGCGACAGAAGCAGGAGCAGAACCAGGAGAACTTTATGCACAGCAACAACCACAGTGTGCAAGAGTTTGTTTTTGTTTTTTTCTGGTAGACTTGGAAATTTGTAACAATGGAAGAACTTAAAAAAAAATTCCCAATGGTCTTTTAAGGCAAAATGCCTTCCACACTCAGAGAAAGAGCTATGGAATTCATTCACAAAATGTAACAGATTGCCTGGCCCCGCGGCCCTGAGATGAGCAGATCTGAGCAGGCTTCAGGGATGGAATCTCCGGCAGCCACGAAGGTCCCTCCTCCCACAGGCACTACAGGTCAGTGAGAGAGACTTCTGGGCTGGCTGAGAGGGGAGCAGGGTGTCTCCATGACTTGGGGCCCCTCGGGAGGCAGTGGCAGAGGCAGCGGCAGAAGCAGTGGCAGCCCAGGGCTCCCAGAGCAGGCAGGAGCTGCGCTCCATTACTGAAGATCTCCGCATAAAGCTCCTGAGGGAACTGAGCCTGGGAGGTGGCCCTGCCCCCACCTGAGTACCAGAACTTAAGCTCACACTGAATAGCAGCAGTGGCCACCACTGAAAGCCCCGAGTCTGGGGAGCAGCATTTGAATCTCAGACCCCAAGCACTAGCTGGGCAGATCTAGGTGGGGGTTGAGAGGAATCTCAGAAGTAAGGTAACTAGCTGGGAAAATGCCCAGAAAAGGGAGAAAAAATAAGACCATAGAAGGCTACTTTCTTGGGGAACAGATGTTCCCACCTTTCATTTCTGATGAGGAGGAACAATGCTTGTCATCAGGGAAAGACATAGAAGTCAAGACCTCTGTACCCCAAACATCCGAAATAGATATCCAATGGGCTCAGGCCATGGAAGAGTTCAAAAAGGGTTTTGAAAATAAAGTTAGACAGGTGGAGGAAAAACTGGGAAGAGAAATTAGAGAGCAAGAAAAGCATGAAAAATGGGTCAATACCTTGGTAAAGGAGACCCAAAAAAATGCTGAAGAAAATAACACCTTGAAAAATAGGCTCACTCAATTGGCAAAAGAGGTTCAAAAAGCCAATGAGGAGAAGAATGCTTTCAAAAGCAGAATGAGCCAAATGGAAAAAGAGGTTCAAAAGCTCACTGAAGAAAATAGTACTCTCAAAATTAGAATGGAACAGATGAAGGCTAATGACTTTCTGAGAAACCAAGAAATCACAAAACAAAATCAAAAGAATGAAAAAATGGAAGAGAATGTGAAATAGCTCATGGGAAAAACAACTGACCTGGAAAATAGATCCAGGAGAGACAATTCAAAAATTATGGGACTACCTGAAAGCCATGATCAAAAAAAGAACCTAGACATCATGTTTCATGAAATTATCAAGGAAAACTGCCCTGACATTCTACAACCAGAGGGCAAAATAAGTATTGAAGGAATCCACTGATCACCCCCTGAAAGAAATCCAAAAAGAGAAACTCCTAGGAACATTGTGGCCAAATTCCAGAGTTCCCAGATCAAGGAGAAAATATTGCAAACAGCTAGAAAGAAACAGTTCCAGTATTGTGGAAATACAATCAGGATAACACAAGATCTAGCAGCTTCTACATTAAGGGATTGAAGGGCGTGGAATAGGATATTCCAGAAGTCAAAGGAACTAGGACTCAAAGCAAGAATCACCTACCCAGAAAAACTGAGTATAGTACTTCAGGGGAAAATATGGTCTTCCAATGAAACAGAGGATTTCAAGCATTCTTGATGAAAAGACTAGAGCTGAAAAGAAAATTTGGCTTTCAAACACAAGAATGAGAAGAAGCATGAAAAAGTAAACAGCAAAGAGAAGTCAGAAGGGACTTACCAAAGGTGAACTGTTTACATTCCTACATGGAAAGACAATATTTGTAACTCTTAAAACTTTTCAGTATCTGGGTAGTTGGTGGGATTATACACACACATACACACACACATGTACACATGTGCACGCACACACACATACACACATGCACGCACATACAGAGACAGAGAGCACAGAGTGAATTGAATAGGATAGGACCATATCTTAAAAGAAATTAAGGTAAATGGTGAGAGAGAAATGTAGTGTGAGGAGAGAGGATGAAATGGAGTGGGGTAAATTATCTCTCATTCAAGAGGCAAGCAGGAGACTTTTTAGTGGAGGGAAAAAGAGGAGAGCTGAGAAAAAAACATGAAGTTTACCCTCATCACATTCCACTAAAGGAAGGAATAAAATGCACACTCAATTTGGTATGAAAACCTATCTTACAATACAGGAAAGTGGGGGAGAAGGAGATAAGCAGGGTGGTGGGGATGATGGAAGGGTGGGCAATGGGAGGAGGGAGCAATTTGAAGTCAACACTCTGGGAGGGACAGGATCAAAAGACAGAATAGAAACAATGGGGGGCAGGATAGGATGGAGGAAAATACAGTTAGTCTTACACAACATGACTGTTATCGAAGTCATTTGCAAAACTACACTGATATGGCCTATATTGAATTGCCTGCCTTCCCAAAGGGCATGGGTGGGGAAGGAGAGATGGGGAGAATTTGGAACTCAAAGTTTTAGGAACAACTGTTGAGTATTGTTCTTGCTACTAGGAAATAAGAAATACAGTTAATGGGGAATAGAAAGTCATCTGGCCCTACAGGACAAAAGAGAAGATGGAGACAAGAGAAGGGAGGGATGATAGAATAGAGAGCAGGTTGGTGATAGGGAAAATTAGAATGCTCGGTGTATTGGGGTGGGGAAGGCGAGAAAAGGGGAGAACATTTGGAACCCAAAATTTTGTGAAAATCAATGTGAAAAGTTAAATAAATAAATTTATATTAAAAAAATAATGTAACAGATCATGTTTGTGTGTGTGTGTATTATGTTTTGATTTGTTATATGATTTCTTCCATTTATTTTAGTTCATCTATACAGCATGCCTATAGTGAAAACGTATTCAATAGGAAAGTATGTGTAGATCCTATATAGAATTATATCCCATCTTGGGGAGAGAGGGGAGTGATGGAAGGTAGGTAGGGGGAAAAAATGCAAGTTTTATGGTAGTGATTGTAGAACATTAAAAATAAAATATTTGCTTTGTAACTATTGTGAAATTAAGAGCCAGTTGTAACCAAACTCTCCTTCTTGCTATTCCTGGCACACAAATTTGATGTATTGTCTCCTTGCTTTTGCACAGGTCTATAATGTACTCCTTCCTTACTTTGTAATATTCTCTGTCCCACTCACCCTTTAGCCTAAGGACATGTGTTTTCAACGTGGTTGGTTGAGACCTCTTGTAATATTTAGTTTTCTTTAGATAGGACTTCCTTTGTGTGGCCATTCTTGATTCCTTGAGATGCTAATGCCTTCTCCAAAAATTACCTTTCATTTATTTTGTATATGTGCTCATCTTATCTACTTCATTAGAAAGCAAAATTCTTGAGCATCTAGAACCATATCTAGCACATGGAAAGTACTTTTAAAATGCTTGCCTTTGACAAAAATAGTGAATTAAAAAAGAAAACCAGACCTAAGGAAAAGAAAAATAATCAGTCATTCTTGTACATTCTGAAATCTAGTCTTTACCCTGCCCTCATTCTTCAAGAAACTCCCTTCAGCCTCAACTCATCAACCTGATATTTACAACCTTCATGATGTGCCTTCATTTCCAAATAAGAAAGATTTCTATAACAACTCTAGTCATCACGGAAATAGGAAGATTTAATCTATTGGGATATCTTCTCTGAACCATTGTTTCAGTCACTAATTATTTTGCTGTTTCTCCATATTCCTTGTGTGGTAAATATGAAATTCCAGGAGTTTATAATTTTTAAAAAAATTATGCTCTCAGAGACTTATTAAAATGATAAATCGGTGACTAATTTTGCCTTTTTGTGCTTTGTTTTTTCTTGAGGGATATATATAATGATTCCTTGGAAGGTTGTTTATCAATCATCTATAGCTAGTTATTTCTGTTCAATACTGAATTTAATCCCAAATGATCTAGTGGAGCTTGCCTCACACCTTCATGATTTCATACATTCATGTATTCATTCTATCAAGTTTTTTCCAAAGCTTTTTTTTTTCTTCTGTGCAAGTAGGCCTCAACCAACCATGTTGAAAACACATGTCCTTAGGCTAAAGGGTGAGTGGGACAGAGAATATAAAAGACTCAGTTTGACCCATCTACTCTACTTGAAAGATCAAAGTACATTCTCAGATAAGTGATCAATCAATCAATAACCATTTATTAGGTCTGTTGTAGAGGTTATCTAGATGGAATCTGTCTTCGACACTATCTCTAGTAGGTGGCCATCCAGTATCTAATGAAAAATACATAAACTGTGTTTCCTTTTCATGGTTGTTTGGATGTCAAATTTCTTTCGTGAGGGGATCTCCCAGTAATGAAACTTCACTACAAACACAGAGTAAAAACCATTTTGCAATTTAGTTTTAAACAGTTACCTAGGGATATTAAGAGATTAAGTAATCTGACCAGTATCTCCTGGTCTGCTATTATGTGTGGGGATTTGAACCCATATTTTCCTGACTTCAAAGCCATCACTGATTCTGTCTATCATGACTCATTGCCTTTCACCTTTTACATAGGAGAATGATTACATTGACCCATTATCAGGATGATATATTAGCTGATATTTTGATAAAACTTTAATTTAAATTGCACCAGTTTTAAATTGAGCAATAATTTCTTGCCCATCATGTTATTAATATTATATATTTGCAAAGCAGTTAATTGAAATTAAAATTGTTGTATGTTCTCAGATTACAGTTTTTCTGTGTGAAACCAAAACTGATTAATATGGAGATAAAACCTGACCACCCTGATCTCAATAGTAAAATATTTCATGTAGTATCAGTAAACCGCACAGCAACTAAATTCTCCCTTTTTTGCAATAAAAATACTTTTATATTATCTGCAGATTATTTACTTATACCTTTTCATTTTACAAATATGAAAAAAACAAGGCTTTGTTCGCTAATTTGCTCAAGGTAACACAGGAAGCTTGTCAGAGACAACATCTGAACCCTTGTCTTCTCAATTCACTATTCAGTACTCTTTGTGTATCACAGTTTCTCCCTCGATAAATCCTGAATTAAACTTGCACCTTAGAGGTTTCTGTTACACTACTTGTTTAAATTTTTAATTCACAGAAGCAGTAAATCTAACCAACGTTAATTTAACATGATTTATTTTCATTAAAATGACTAGTTATGTGACTGAATTTACAGACTTATCATAAGATCATAGGATCAGTTCTAATGCTGGAAGAGGTCCCAGAGAGTTTGACCATGTCTAAATTTGAGAATATTAACATTGAGAGAATAATCACCAGTAACATAGTCATCTTCTGGGTGTTGTATTAGCATTTAAAATTTTAATTTTTGTTCCGCAATGTTGTCTTTGGGGACCATTGTCTCAGTAATATATAGATTTCCTTTGTATTGTTTCAAGGATTATCTGGGGGGAGGCAGAGTTGTATATAATAAGAAAGGGGAACCAATTCTTCAAAAAACGCTACCTACTTGAAAAGGAAATTCTAACTTGCCCCACCCCCTTTCAGCCATCAACAGATAATATTTGATTCTCCTCCTACTCAAGGGAATATAGCACTGGCACAGGAAGATGATGTTGCAAAGGTTACCGGACTGGAAATGCAGAATTGCACTACAATATTTCCTTTCCACATTTGTCCTGCATCTGTTGGATGAAGAGATCTTCCCTCTTTTCCAGGTCTTTTACAGCTGGTGGAGAATGAAGCCAAATAAGCAGGTAAGGGAAAGGCATGTCTGTATGGGTGGTATCATAGGTGAAGATGAAAGGGTTATGGTTGTTAAAGGAAGAATCCATAGATTTCTCCAATGATGACAAAACCTTGAATCCTAAGACTTGGAGGGAATCACTTCCCTGACTCCAGGCAGGACAATATGCAATCATTATTTGCCACCTGTTTATGGACAACCAATAAAGCATTTTCATGGAATTATTATTTAATGACCACAAAATCATAGCATAGTAAGTGGAAATGGGCCTCAAAGATTCTCCTTTTTTAGCAATACCTTCTACAACATACTACTGAAGTGGATTTTTTTTTATATTCGATTTGAGTACTAGATAGAGAGGTCACTCACAAAGCAGACCACATCATTTTAAGAGAGCTAAAATGGTTAAGAAGCGTTTTGTCATTCTGAGCTGCAATTTGTCTCCCTGCAACTTTCAGCTATTGATTTTAGCATTCTGTCTTCTGGAGTCAAGTAAAAAAGGGTGAATGCTATGTGACAGAACTTCATATTTTAGAATGCAGTTATCCTGTCTCCTTCAACTTCCCAAACCATTGCTTTACGTTTTTTTCTTTTACTAAAAAAGCTTCTTCAATCATTTCTGATATAACACAGCATCAAGCTTCCTTACTATCCTTGTTATCCTACTCTGAATATGTTCTAGCTTGCCAACAGCTCCCCTTAAAATGTGAAAATCTAATACTGAACATATCAACCATAAAATCCATCTCGTGAACCCAGAAGCTATACATTATACTGTTATTACTGTAACCTAAGTTTTTGTTTTGTTTTGGTTTGGTTTTGGCAGTCATCCCTCATTGTTGATTCATAATGAAGTTGCAATCCACAACAGCCCATTAATCATTTTCATAGAAATTGTTTTCTAAGTATATTTCTTTTATGTGGCATATGTAAAGTTCATTTTTTGAACTTCAGAATGTTTTCAAATTAACACAGCATCATTTTAGCATGCCAAGAAATTTTGTACCAGATTTCCTTTATGAACTAGCATGCTGACTATTCTTCTCAACTTTGTGTTATCCAAAAATCCCATCTTTAGTTGGTCATGCAATCAATTTCACATCCATTTTATTGCAATAACATCGAGCCCAAGGTTTTATATATTGTCCAAAAGGATAATGTAAGAAAATGTCAAATACCTTGATGAAATCCAGATACACTATGGTGACAAATTTTATCTATCTTTTAATCCCAAGCTCTCATCTAATATCGTTTTCTATTTAATGATATATATGTATGTGTGTGTGTATATATATATATATATATATACATATGTGTGTATACAAACATATCTATGTTATCTCTGTCTTATCCCAAGTATTTTTATATATAGATTGAAAAGAAGGTTTTCTGAATGGAGTCCCATGACACACCACTGTAGGCTTTTTTCCAAGATTATGTTTGTGAATTGGTCAATACTCTGGGTATGGTCATTTAAAACATATACAGATCTACCGAGTATACCATGATCTAACCCAAGTTTCTCTTTTTCAAAGAAATATTTTAAGAGACAAGGAAATTCATAAGCACTATGTTGACAAAATATTTCTTGTTTAACAATATATTAATTCTATTGGCAGAAAAAATCATAAGATTCATTTGCATACTTTGTTCCTAGTGAATCTGCATTGGCTCTCAGTGACCCACCACTTATCCTAAGAAACTATTCATTTAAAAATCCATTTTAGAAAAATATCCATTCTAGGATTTGTATTTTGGGGCTTAATGTCAAGCTCATTGTTCCATAGTTCTTGAAATTCTTTTTAAAAATGGAAAATAGAAACATCTAATTTCTAGTCTTTTTATATTGCTTTTCCTCAGTGCTTACTTAACATGTTTGATGCACGGTTGGCATTTAGTGAATGTTCATTGATTGACTGGTTATTGCTTGTGATTACTCAAAAATTTAGACTAGTGCCCCTCAATCACCTCTGCAAATATTTTTGTCTTGTAATTTAACTAAGCCTAGATATGAATAAATTTAGAGATTAAGATTTTCTTTACTGACTCCTCACATATTTTACATTCTCTCTTAGAAGTTTGTTATAGGTTGTCCAAGTCAGAGATCATTCTGTTAGGTGATGAAGTAGATAAAGTGCAACATTTGGGATCAGGAAGACCTAAATTCAGATCTGGATTCAGATACTTAGTTTTGTGACCTTGAGCAAATCACATAATCTCTGTCTGCCTTAGTTTTCATGTCTATAAAATGTGAATAATAATAGTACCTATCTCACAGGATTGGAATGAGGATCCCAAAGTAAGATAACTTAGATAAAATATTTTCCAAACCTTAAAGTACTTATATATCATGTTTATTATTATTAATATTACTATTAGTTCAGCACAGTGCCTGACACATAATAGGGACTTAATAAATGTTTATTGATCAGTTGTTAAAATCATGACAAGTAATTCTGTTTTTATTGTTATCCATTAACTTCATACTGACTGCTTTCAAGCAGTGGGTTAATTCCTTTCTCTGTGTTGTTCACTTTTCATCGATCTCAAGTCATTTCTTACAAAGACTTGTAACCTTTCTGACACTATTCTAATACTTACATGGTACTTCTTTATATTCATCCTTGGTTATTCTGTCTTGTACATATTGTTGCAAATCTAAGGTAGTTTCTGTTGGGTTACTTCAGTGCCTTTTTTTGAAATAATATTTTATATTTTCCCCAATTACATGTTGAAACAATTTTAACATTTTTTTCAACATTTTGAGTTCCAAATTCTATCTCTTCCTTCTTCCCTTCAACCCTCTTGTGGTAAGTAATCCAATATAGGTTCAATCATGTAAACCACGATTTTACATGATTGTATTTACAATTGCATAGATTAGTAACTTTGTACAAGAAGACCCAACAACAAAAGGGGATGAAATAAAAAAAGTCAAAATAGCATGTTTTTGTCTATATCCAGATAATAGAAGTTCTCTCTTTGGAGGTGGATCACCAACAGTCCTTTGGGATTGCCATAGATCGTTGTGTTTCAGACAGTATCTTGCTGCCTCTACATTTTACTTCTCATCCTGATTGCTGATGATAATCTTAAAATTTTCTTTTAGAGAGCAATCTAGGCAGCTTGGGCTAGGTTTCCTTTTAAGAATACCGGACCATTGGATTTGATGGCTTCTCTAAGCTTTTTGAAATCTGCTTCTTTTAAAGTTTTGGATATGCATCTGATTTATGCAACACTTCCTTTTATAATAGCCTACTATTATAGATCCAAAGTGGCCATGGTCAATTTCTCCCAAATTTTATATCAATTATACTTCTATTAGTTTTTCCTTCTTGGTCAGAATTAAATCCAGACATGCTTCTTCTCTCATCACAGAGAACAAAAGATAAGCTTTTTGGTGGAATAAGTAAAAAATTAGTAAAATGAGACTTAGAGAAAATGTCCTAATAGAGGAAGTCTCCAATCATTATTATAACTTGCCTCTGCATCAGTTTTGGGTTTCACATCTTCCACTTCAAAGATGTCAAACTTGCAGCCCACAAACCTCTACATAATGTAACTGGGAAATGTTTAACAAAATAATAGAAACATAAAACAGAGATGATACTAATTCATGATTTTCTAAGACAGTGTGTGATCTGCAAGAATACATTTCTACTTGAGTTTGACATCCCTGGTGTAGATGACTTGAATATAATCTTCAAATACATGAAAGACTATCATACATAAGAGGAATCAAACCCCTGTTTCCTGTCAAAGGGCATTACTAGATGCAGTAGGTGGAAACTATAGGAAGGCATATTTGAACCTTACGTAAGGAAACATTTCCTAACAATTAAACTAATAAAAACAAAATGAACTGGCTCCAGCACTATTAAGTTCCCTGTCCCTGGAGATCTTCTAGTAGAAGATGTATGACAATTTATTGAGGATATTGTAGATAGGACTCATGATATGGGTAGATGCTGAACTCTAGGAGCTCTGAAGTCCTCCCTACTCTAATTAATGGTCTATTATTAGAAGATTTGATAATATCTGTTCTTTTTTCTTTCCTTCAACCAAATATTATCTATCACAGTTCCCCCAGCAGGTATGAGGACATCCATGCAGATATGAATTTTCTTTTATTGCTTTTGAATAATGAATATCTTTCACTATGTTCCAGTCCCAAATCTCATCCCACTCTGTTTTTGATATACCTATGAGATAAGAGCTTCCCATGTTAAAATGCTAAGCACATTTTATTCATTATCCTTTTTCTGTGCATTGTCATATATTTCTTTGAGGAAATATGTATTGTTACTGGTCTTTCCATTTATTTTTTCCAATGAATTCTTGGGCACATGCTCTGTAACTATTCTTTCTCTTGTTGTATCTTTTGTATCCAACTTTAAAAAGATTTTCTAATAATTTTTTCCCTCTCCTTTAATTTCCAATCTAAATCCCTCTGGTTAGGGCATAACTTGTGATCTCAATCCTTTCACTTTTAGTTAGGGCTATTAAGTCCATACTTCTTTTGGGGGTGATGTTTACGATATTGTACACTATAAGAAACCAATGAAGACCGCTTATTGGATTTATGTCTATGTATGTGGTGAAGTGGAAAAAGTGGGAATACAATTACATTTGTTACATATTTCTAGAATTTTTGTTAAGTAATTTTCAGTCATGTCTGACTCTCCATGACTTCACTGAGGTTTTCCTAACAGAGATAATTAAGTGACTTGCCCTTTCCTGCTGCAGCTCATTTTACAGCAGAAGAACTGAAGCAAACAGGATTAAGTGATTTGTCCAGGATCACTCAGCTAGTAAGTGTCTGAGATCAGATTTGAACTCAAAAGATAAGTCCTCCTGATGACATTTCCAGCACTCTATACACTATGTGACCTAAATGTCCTATTTCTATGATATACTGCAATTATAGATTATAGCTATAAGCTATTTTATGTTTTTCAAAATGCTTTTACATTCATTTGTACACTAAACAACAGCTCATTAAATTTCTCCCATATGCAGGAAACTGTGCTGAGTACTGAATACTTTTTTAAAGCAAGAGGTGCATTATTTCTTCTGATCCTTCATTCATAACTCATAAGTGATTGATTTCTGATTGGTCAATTCAATTAAATAGTCAAATATCTGGGTATATTTATGGATATGGTGAGAAAAACAACTGTCTCCCCCCAATTTAAACATTATCAGAGAAGGAATTCTTCACCATTCTTTAGTGTTTCCCCAGTATGTTAGGCCATACTTCCTAAAGACAATCTAAACTTTTTCTTACATTGGTGTTAGCCCCTTTCCTCATATACATTTCTCAAATGCTGATCACTGACACCTGCAGTTGGAAGTGATTGTTAGAAATCACAAGGCCATTCTTATGAAAGAGACAGATAGACTTGAGATAGAATGACAGACCCATAGATAGAAAGATAGACAAAGACAGAGAGAAAATAAAAGTTGATGCAACAGCATCATTGTGTATTGATAGATAGAGTGTGAGACTTGGAATCAAGAAAACATTGGTTCATAAATTGACCTCTGATAGCTTATGAACTGTGTGACTGAATAAGACGCCTAAACAGTCTGAATGTCAAGGTTCAGAGGGCAGTTTTTGTTTTGCTTTTGTTTTTAAATTCCCAGAATACATTACAATGCTTGATATGTGATAGGTATATAATAAATACTTGATAAATTGAACTAAAGTTATAGATGTGTCACAATCTACACGGAGTAAGGAAAAAGTATATAGTAATGTACCCTTACTGTACAGTATTAATGTGTATTTTCATGTAGTTCTTGAACTCTTTCAGGATCCCTATTCTCACTCCCCCTCACCCTGATAAGTCAGGTCCTCAGAGAAAGACTCTTCTCCCCCTTGGTATTTCAGTTGTACTTTTGAGAAGTTGGAGTGACTTTCAAATGTTCTTTGTTTGAATCTCCTTTCTAAAATGTTCTCCCTAACATCAATAGCCAATTGCAGTTAGTATCATCCTTTTACACTGAAATCCACCAATATTAATTGCCCCAGTATCATTAAATCATTTAACATCAATTAAGTTTTACAAAGGGTTATTTACTGACAAGATATAGTAACTTACAAAGCATTTTGTCCCAACTATCTAGGAGTTCATTCTCTTCTGTATTACCCTGGAAGACTGGGCTATTTGTTAAAGAAGTAGCTACAAAACATATGCCCTATCAAGTTCAATTCTTTATTTGGTGTGGATGAATCATTGTTGGTACCTATTGACTGTTTTTATTCCACATCTAAAGTCTAGTATTAGCCTAGGGACTTTGCTCCTCACTGGACTAAGATTTCTACAAAATTTGACATAAACTTTATTAGCTCCTGGATGTCTGGAGGCTTGCTCTCCCAATCTTTAAAAATTCATAGCATCACATTCTATTCTGACACTCCTTTATCTAAGAAAAGGAAAGAATAGCTACACTAGACACAGAAAAAGGCAGTATCTTTGCAGTCTAAGTAGGGAGATAAAATCCCTATCTAAGATTCTTTGATTATCTATTTTTAGTGTTTCCTAGTCTTTAGTCAGAAGCCAACAAGATGGCTCAGTGAATAGAGAACTGGGACATGAGTCTGGAAGACCTAAATCCCTCTCATACGTACTGTGTGCACCTCGGCAAGTCACTTAATCTGTTTTACTTAATCCACTGGAGAAGGAAGTTGCAATCCACTCCAGTATCTTTGCCGAGGAAACCCCATGGACAGTATTGGTGTGAAATGGTCCATAAGTCAGGAAGAGATGGACATGACTGAACAATGACAATCTTTATTCCCTGTAAGTTTCTTCTCAGGTTCAATATTAATGTATCTTCTTTTTATGTGTACATGAAGCAAAGTGAATATTTTTCAATAAATTGTTAGAAAAAACTATTTAGAAAATACAATGTGTAATTGTCTCTCTGGGTGACTTGGAGAGCAAGTGACCTGGGGAGTAAGAAATTTCTATTGTACTGAAGGAGTTTATAATCTCATAATCTTATAAACTCAGGTCCGCCAGCCTTCAGGCCTAATCTTCCATTGATTTCATCACCTAGCTGCCACAGGAATACTATAGGGTGTTTTTTGTTTTGTTTTTTATTTAGAAAACTAGAGAGACATATGTAAGAATCAGGGGAACCTGGTATAGTGGAAAGAGCTCTTTATTTACACGAAGAGAATTTCAAATCATGTTTGGTTGGCCCAGATGACCTCTAAAGTCATACCCAATTTAAAGTCCATTTTCTTATAATAAATCCTCTTTCATTGGGATAAACCAAAGTGATTCAGAGATGCAAAGAACTATTGGAAGTTGATATAGTCCATAGGACACTGGACAATGCTAGAACTTGTTGTGCAGCATTGACAGAGACTTAAGGAAGGCAGCAGAGGACAACCGGAGCCCTCATTGCAACACCAGATCCCTTTAGAAAATGGTTATATTAGCAAGGGATACAAGAGATATACTACTTTATCCAATTCATTGGAGACAGATAGGGGATGGAGAGGAGAGAAGTGTAATCTCTATGAGTTTATGGAGAAGAGGCACCAAATTCACACAACAAGGCAAGAATTACTAAAATTATAGGCTAAATACTGAGTGAAAATGAAACAAACCAAAAAGGCAGAGGGAATGTGAAGTACAGGATGCAGGAAAGCCTACATGAAAACCACAGTGACGCTGAAAGCCACAAGAAGTGTGATAAGTCATCTAGTAATTGCTACAAAGGTCAGCAGGCTGTAATGATCTCTCTCTTCCTTCTTCTTTAAAGAAGGGGCCCAAGTGTTTGGGGCCCAAGTATACTTAATGAACCAGGTTCGGTCCTAAGCACAACATGGTCTCTAGTGAGAGGGGTGAGTGTCCCTTAGTTCATACTCATCTACCCCCATCCTGGTGTTCCCAGTGCTTGAGTTTTGGCTCATGTCGAGGGTGGGGAGCTCTTCAAATTTGGGAGAAGATACTGAAAGTACAATATGAGTTAAGTTTTGGACAGATTTTTCTTCCCTACACACTAGCTGTTGAGCCAGTTATGTGGAGCTGTTGATAGAGCACGTGTCTGGATTCAGAAAGACATGAATTCAAACATAGCCTCCTGTATTTACAAGCTGTGTGACTCTGGAAAAGCTACTTAATCTCTGTTTTCCAGTTTATTCAACTCTAAAATGGGGATAATAACAGCATCTATCTTGCAGGGCTGTGAATGAGATCATAATTGTAAAGTGCTTGACACAGTGTCCATCACACAAAAGGTATTATATAAATGCTTTCTCCTTTCTTCCTTTCCTTTCTTTTTCCCCACATGAAAAACAAATGCTTAACACAAAGCACTCATGAGTAAACATAAAGGAGAGAAACAAAAATAAATGACAATGTTATGGTAGTCTGTAGGAATATATGAATATATTTAAAACTTCACCAAAAGCCTTTTGGTGGTGCTGCTAAATAAGGATTTTATATTTAACCTTGATTCTATGCTGCACCTCTGTCTTTTGCTAAGACAGGCTAGAACTTGGGTTAGTCCTATTTTTAGTGGTCTTTTACTCCAAGGGCATTGGTGGAGTTGGTGAATGTTCCCTTTGTGTCTAGTCAGCTTTGATTAAAGAACTAGAGAACATTGATGAAACTCTCAAACTGATAACCTAACTTCCAAGACTAGACTTGGACATCTTAGGATCAATACAAACTCACCTAAGAACAGAAAGGAATAAATATAGAAGACAAAGCTCAGATTCTAGGATCAAGCTTGCTTAAGTGGTTTTACCAGCAATGTGCATAACATTTTTATACTGAGGTAGAAAGAAGAACATCCCTCTCACATACTCATGAAAGCTACTCTCATCGGTTCTTCAACCTCTAGCTAAATAAGAATCCTGCCTATAATACTCCCAAGAAGTGATCATACAACCATTGCCTGAGTACCTCTAGTGAAGAAAAATTCCAGTTTTCAACAGTGGTAATTGGTTTTGTTTTTCTCTAATATATAATTTATTTATTTTTCAGTTCTTAACATTCGCTTCCACAAAATATTGAACTCAAAATTTTCTCCCCATCTCTTTCTACCCGCACCCCAGGACAGCATATACCCCATCCACCCTTTCGTCTGCTCTGTCCTCCCTTCTATTATCCACACTTTTTCCATCCCCTTTCCCCTCTGTTTTCCTGTAGGGAAAAATAGATTTCTATACTCCATTGCCTGTATGGCTTAATTTCTAGTTGCATGTTAAAACAATTTTTAACATTCATTCTTAAAGGTTTGAGTTCCATGTCCTCTCCCTCCCTCCCCACCCACCCTCACTAAGAAAACAAGAAATTCAATATAGGTCATACCTGTGTAACAATGCAAAGTACTTCCATAATAGTTACATTGTAAAAGACTAACCACATTTCCCTCTGTCCTATCCTGCCCTTCACTTACTCCATTCTCTCCCTTGACCTTCCCTCCCACAATAGTTTGGTTATGATTATTCCTTTCCCCAATTTGCAGTCAGTTCTGTTACCTTCCCTCTCCTATCTCTTTCCCCTTTGCCATCCTGCAGGGTGGAATAGATTTTCATATCCAATTGAGTGCATGTTTTTCCCTCCTTAAGCCAAATTCCATGAGAGTAAGGCTCAATTATTTCCTTTCATCTCCCCCATCTTCCCTTCTTTGTAGAAGCTCTTTCTTCCCTCTTGAATTTGATACGATTTACTACATTCTACAACTCCCTTTCTCTTACTCCTAATACATTCCATTCAACAGTAAATTTTATTTTTTTCAGCATTGTCCCATCATATTCAGCTCACCCTCACTCTCTATATAAAATATATGTATATCTATCTATATATACATATATGTATATATGTACATGTACACACATACAAACATGTATACATATATACCAATACATATACATATAGACATACACATATGTACATATACGTACCTACACAAATATAAAATACACATACATACATAACCATACACACCAAAATATATATATTTCCTCTAACTACCCTAATATTTAAAAAGGTCTGATGAGTTACAAATAATATCTTTACATGTAGGAATGTAAACAGTTCAACTTTACTGAGTTCCTTGAGGCTTCTCTTTCCTGTTTATCTTATCATGTTTCACTTGATTATTGTATTTGAAAGTCAAATTTTCTATTCAGTTCTGGTCTTTTCAACAGGAATGCTTGGAAGTCTTCTATTTCATTGAAATTCCATTTTTTCCCCTGAAGTATTATACCCAATTTATCTGGGTAAGCGATTTTTGGTTTTAATCTTATCTCATTTGACCTTTGGAATGTCATATTCCAAGCCCATCGATCCCTTAGTGTAAAAGCTGCTAAATCCTGTGTTATCCTAATTGTATTTCCACAATACTTCAATTATTTCTTTCTGGCTGTTTGTAATATTTTCTCCTTGACCTGGGAATTCTGGAATTTGGCTACAATATTCCTAGAAGTTTTCTTTTGGGAATTTCTTTTTTTATATATAATAAATTTATTTATTTAACTTTTTACATTCATTTTCACAAAATTTTGGGTTCCAAATTTTCTCCCCATTTGTCCCCTACCCCCACCCCAATACACCAAGCAATCTAATTTCCCCTATCACCAATCTGCCCTCTGTTCTATCATCCCTCCCTTCTCTTGTCCCCACCTTCACTTTTGCCCTGTAGGACCAGATAACTTTCTATTCCCCATTACCTGTATTTCTCATTTCCTAGTAGCAAGTTGTTCCTAAAACTTTGAGTTCCAACTTCTCCCCATCCCTCCCTCCCCACCCATTCCCTTTGGGAAGGCAGGCAATTCAATATAGGCCATATCTGTGTAGTTTTGCAAATGACTTTGATAATAGTCTAACTGTATTTTCCTCCATCCTATCCGGCCCCCCATTGTTTCTATTCTGTCTTTTGATCCTGTCCCTCCCCAAGAGTGTTGACTTCAAATTGCTCCCTCCTCCAATTGCCCTCCCTTCCATCATGCCTCCCACTCTGCTTATCCCCTTCTCTCCCACTTTCCTGTATTGTAAGATAAGTTTTCATACCAAAATGAGTGTGCATTTTATTCCTTCCTTTAGTGGAATGTGATGAGAGTAAACTTCATGTTTTTCTCCCAGTTCCTTGCTTTTTCCCTCCATTAAAATGTCTGCTACCTGCCTCTTCTATGAGAGATAATTTGCCACATTCCATTGCTCCCTCTCTCCTCCCAATACATTTCTCTCTCACCGTTTACCTTAATTTTTTAAAGATATGATCCCACCCTATTCAATTCACTCTGTGCTCTCTGTCTCTGTGTGTGCATGCACGTGTGTGTGTGTATGTGTGTGTATGTGTGTGTGTGTGTGTGTAATCCCACCAACTACCCAGATACTGAAAAGTTTCAAGAGTCACAAATACTGTCTTTCCATGTAGGAATGTAAACAGTTTAAATTTAGCAAGTCCCTTATGACTTCTATTTACTGTTTACCTTTTTATGCTTCTTCTCATTCTTGTGTTTGAAAGTCAAATTTTCTTTTCAGCTCTGGTCTTTTCATCAAGAATGTTTGAAAATCCTCAATTTCATTGAAAGACCATTTTTTCCCCTGAAGTATTATACTCAGTTTAGCTGGGTAAGTGATTCTTGGTTTTAGTTCTAGTTCCTTTGACTTCTGGAACATCCTATTCCACACCCTTTGATCCCTTAATGTAGAAGCTGCTAGATCTTGTGTTATCCTGATTGTATTTCCACAATACTTGAATTGTTTCTTTCTAACTGCTTGCAATATTTTCTCCTTGACCTGAGAATTCTGGAATTTGGTCACAATTTTGCAGAATTTGTTGGGAGTTCTTCTTTACAGGTATTTTATTGGCTGTGGGTTCGGAGCTAGCATATGTGAATCTTTTTACTCCACCGTCTTGGTTTTTCCCCCCCATACTTCAGGAATCTCTTAAAGGAGGTGATTGGTGAATTTTTTTTCTGTTTCTATTTTACCCTCTGTGTCTATAATATCAGGGCAGTTGTCTTGGATAATTTCTTGAAGATGATGTCTAGGCTCCTTTTTTATCATAGTTTTCAGATAGACAAATAATTTTTAAATTCTCTCCCCTGGATCTATTTTCCAGGTCAGTTGTTTTTCCAATGAAATATTTCACATTGTCTTCTGCTTTTTCATTGTTTTGCTTTTGTTTTATACTTTCTTGATTTCTCATAAAGTCATTAGCTTCCATCTGCTGCATTCTAATTTTTAACAAGCTATTTTCTTCAGTGAGCTTTTGAAATTCCTTTTCCATTTGGAAATCCATTTGGAATCCATTTTTAAATCATTCTTCTCCTCATTGGCTGTTTGGACCACTTTTGCCATTTGGATTGCTCTATTTTTAAAGGTCTTATTTTGTTCAGCATTTTTTGGGTCTCCTTTAGCAAGCTGTTGCCTCACTTTTCATGATTTTCTTGCATCACTCTCATTTATCTCACCAGTTTTTCCTCCACCTCTCTTACTTGATTTTAAAAATCCTTTTTGAGCTCTTCCATGGCCTGAGATCATTGCATATTGTTTTTGGAGGGTCTGGATGTAGAAGCCTTGACTTTTATGTCTTCCTCTGATGGTATACCTTGTTCTTCCTCATCCAAAGGGATGGAAGAAAACGCCTTTTCACCAAGAAAGCAACCTTCTATAGTCTTATTTTTTTCTCTTTATTTGGGTATTTTTCCAGCCAGTTACTTGACCTTCGAGTCCTTTGTAAAGTTGAGAGTATACTCTAGCAACCTGTAAGTTCTCAGATCCACCAAGGTGGCACAGTCAAGGGAGAGGACTTTACTCCTTTCCTGCATTGCACTCTGATATGGGAGTAACCACAAGCACTCTTTTTCTGCCCAGGATCTGTGAGTAGGATTCCCTCTCTAGAGCCTCCACCTTCTCCACCCCACCAGTGCTACTCCTCACCCCAGGGCTACCATTCAGGACTGAGACCCAGATTGGCTTCTTGATTCCCCCAGGGTCTTTAGGCTGAGGGTTCCAAAAGTGGATGCTACTGCCACAGTGGCTGCTGTCCTGTGGCTGGGGGTGGGGCCCAGCCAAGTTCCCCTTTCACCTGGGTGAAAGAGCTTCCTTGAACTTTGAAGCTGTTTTTAACATTTGTGGTTTGAGAAATCTGGGAACCATAGCTGCTACCCCTGATTCTGCACCCTGAAGCCTACCCTAGGCCTCCCTGGGCCATGCTGCATGGCCAAAGCTGAGTTGCACTCTGCTCTGAACCCGGTGCAATAGACCCTTCCTGTAGGCCTTTCAGGCTGTCTTGGGCTGGAAATCTCTCACTCTGTCATTTCGTGACTTCTACTGCTCTAGAATTTGTTTAGAGTCATTTTTTTACAGATATTTTATGGGCTATGGGGGGAGAGCTACAGCAGATCTGCCCCCCTCAAGCAGTCCTAATTGTAAGGAAACTTGTTCTTACACCAAGCTGACATTTTAGTTTCTTCAGCTTCAACCAATTACTCCTAATTCTTCCCAGTGGAGCCAAATGGTACAAGTCTTAATACCTCTTCCACGTGATGTACCTTCAAATATTTGGTGATAATTAAAAAGTTTCCTCAAAATCTTCTTACCTCCAAGCTAAACAGAAATGTTTAGCCTTCCTCCAGAAGGCTCCAAGTTTACCAAAGCACTTCCTAAAGAATGCTGTGCAGAATGGCTCACAATTCTTCAGATATGACTTGAATAGGAAAGAACAGAGTGAAACCATGACCTTTCTTTTTTCTGGACAATATATTTTTTATTTCCACTTTCCACTTCATTAGCATTGCTTATTACCTTGCCATATTGTTGACTCATATACTAAATAATCAAATTTATTTTTATATGAATTGCTGTCTAGCTATGCCGCGCATATCTAGTACTTACAAGGTTGCATTTTGTTTACATTTTTGTGTATAACATTTTGTCTTGTTATATTTGATCTATTGACCTTTTTCAATCTTGAGTTTGTTGTCCAGTATATTAGTTATGCTTCCTAACTTTGTACCATCTGATAAGCTTGCCATCTATTCCTTTGTCCAAGTCATGGATAAAAGCATATTAAACTATACAGAGCCAAGAACAAATTTTTGGGACACTCTGATAGAGATCTCCTTTCAGACCCAGGAAACCCATTCTAAATTTTAGCTTTTAGTATCATCTAACCCATATCTCTCCATCTTGTTCATAAGATTAGTGTGAAAGATTTTCTTAAAATTAATTCCTAAAATTTTAGATAAATTATCTCTATAGCATTCTTCTAATGTGTTAGTTAAGCAGTCCCACAAGGAGTCAAGTAATCTACAAGAATATTAAGGCAACTAAATGGCACAATGGAGATAGAGTGCTGGGTCTGGAATTAGGAAAAGCTAATGTCAAATCCAGCATCAGACACTTACTAGCTATGTGACCTTGATACTTAAAAAAAAATTCTGTTTGCTTCAGTTCCCTCAACTGTAAAATGAGGATAGCAATAACATTTACCTTCCAGAGTTGTTATGAGAATAAACTAAGATAATATTTGTAAAATGTTTAGCACAGTGTATATATATATATATATATATATATATATATATATTACCACCTATAATTATAATAATAATTATTATTATAGCTATTTACTAGGTAATATAATTAGTTGAGATTGACCTATTCTTCATGAAGTCAAGAATATTATTTATTCTTCTAAAAGTTTATCCTTGATCCTTTCAATTTCTTCCCTCCACTCCAAGCTTCATCTCTACCCTCCTCTCCTCCAGTCCCAGTAATTGAAGTAAATATCACTGACCTATAGTTTCCTTTCTCTTTTCCCTGAAAATCAGGACAGTTCAGCTGATCTAATCTTATCCATATTTGAAATATTTTTCTTGTTCTTTATGATCATTCAAATATCATAAAGAGTAACTCAGAAAAATTACCTTTACTTGTTCTCTCAGTTTTCTGGAAGGTAACTAATATGGATCAACTGGCTCTAATCCATCACTAGAAACAGATGCTCTCTTACTATCTCCTTTACTGTCTTATTATCTCCCTTAGAATTGCTTTCTAAAGTGCTAGCTAACAACCATCTACATCTTTGAATGTCAATTTGGGGCAGGACATGTGAGGTTCTAACCCTAAATCTTTCCAAACATTACTAGGCTAGATCATTTCAGTAATATATTCTGAGTCTGGAGGCAGACTGGGCACAGACATAGATATTAGGGTTGTAAATGGATGCTATTACCTAGATCTTCATATAGTTAAATACCCAAAGTGATTATAGATCAACCTGAATTCCCAAAAATATTGAAGACCAGAAATTATCTGGAGCTGAGCTCAAATAGTGCAGACCTTCTGGTCCATATTAATCAACAAATCAGTTTCCTGGAATTGGGATACTCATCTACCCATTATTTAGCTTTCATAATAATCATCAATATTTAGCAGTCCAATCTGATAGTTGCAAATGATTTTCAGACACAAATTACGTGAGCGAAGTTCCATCTTAAAGTTTCATCCAGTGGAGCCCTTCTTTTCAGAGTTCCTAGATCATTTGGAAGAAAATATGTGTGTGTGTTTACACATGTATACATATGTGTGTATACACACACACACACATATATATATATACATACACACGCATATGTATTCTATTGTCTAAAATGTTATTAAGCAGAATTAAATATCAGAAATGAGGCAGTATGAATACTCATGAAATTTTAATAAGATTTCATTATGTGACAGTAACTGAGAATCAAGCCCCCTCTAATTCTTTCATATAGCTTTACTAAATGTCTAAAAATTGTCTAATCTATTACAATGATCACCTGCTTAATTCTAACTTTTTAGTATCTCCCACATCTACCACCTCTTCCATATTCACTTTACCGCCAACCATAGATCTTTAATTACTTTATTCTAGACTATTGTGGTAGCCTTTGTATTGCTCTCCCTGTCTCTAGTCTCTTGTTGATCTCATCCATCTTTAATATATGCCAAAATAATCTTTTCAAGGAACAAATTCATCATGTCACTCCTCTGATCAATGGTCCTATATCCAGCTTTTTGAATAAAATTCAAACTCCTTAAACTGGCATTTAAGGCTTTTCCTCTATCTGGTTCCAATGTACTTTTTAAAATTTATTTCACACTGCCTTCCTTCATGAAGTCTACATTCCAATCAAACTCCCCTACTGTTTCTGTCCTAATGTCATCCTTCTTATTCTCCTATGTCATTTGTGCTAGATGCTCCTCATAGCTTAAATATGTACCTTCCTTCTGTTTGCTTGTTGAAATGCTTCTTCGCTAGGCTTCAGTGTCATCTTACTTTCTTCCCTGATTTTCATCTCATGTACATCCAACTGAACCTGACTTTGGTCACCTCAAATTTTCCTGAAGTATTTTGTCTGGGTACTTCTCACATCATTTTTTCCTGTTCCTTTCATCAACCAAACTGTTTACTTTTCAAAGGGGTAACTTGGCTTTGCTACTTTACATTATTCTTCCTATACTTATTTATCTAGATATTATGTCTCTCTTCAGTAGATTTAAATTCCTTCACAACAGGACCCAAGGAACTATATTTTGTTTGTTTTGTTTTTGTGTGTCCAGAGCTTAGCACGCTATCTTACCAAAGTAATCACTTAGTAAATAGTTGTTGACAATTAAAAGTCATATCTGAAATAAACCAACTTTTTTATCTTTATTCTATCCCTGTTTGCTGTATGGAATTATGATTCTGCCTTGGAAATAATAAATGATATTAATCTTTATATTGTGTTTTAAGGTTTACAAAGTACTTCCCTCATAGCAATGCCTTGAAATGACTTGTAGACCTTTTTTTCTTGTAGAATTCTCATAAAGTTCACAATTACATATTTGTATGTGAAATTCTCTTCTATATGGGCCACTCCTTCAAGATTCTTGGATCTGGACCTTTCTTGAGTCCATTGTCTTTGCTATAAGAGGTGCCTAAGGCTGCCATTATTCTTGGGTGACTATATTTCTGCATCTGTCTTCATAATGTGTCTCAGTCACATCTCCACTGATCTCTCGATATTGTTAAAAGCTTTAAGGCTATCATTCCACTTACTATGATACATCGTCTCTCAATTTCATAGAGGCACTGGGAAGACCAAACCCTTTGCCACATGCTCCCTATCGAAAGCAGGAATGGCATGATGATGACTGAAGCCACAGAATGCCTCTGCAGGGGCTCTTGCAAGGAAGGCACTCTAAAGATAATCTAGCTGAACACACTCATTTTTAAATAAAGAAGTGGAAACCCAGAGAAGGAATTGGAATATTTTGCCAAAAGATCTAACATGAGAAGAGAGACTTCCAGGTCAAGTCCTTTACCTATTTATTAACTGTTCTTGACTGACTGGGTCTTGTGCCATCCACTTATATGACCTTATCTCTATTTCACCTTTAGTAAACTGGAATCATGGTATTTTTTGAGAACCACAAACATTTGTTATGAAGATCAAGTATAATAAGATACATTCTTTGAAAGACATAAAGGTCTACTAGTATTTTTACAATTTCCCTTTTTCATCCAAGATACACTCATCTATTTGATAAAGATCCCCAGTGGACTTATGATATTATATTTTCTGTCCTGTATATCAGAGAATCAGGTGGAACACCATTCACATTCACTTTAAGCCAGGAGGGCCCAAAATACAGCCATTAAGTGGAGCTTGGGCAGGGACTTATTGTCATCCAATCTGTGAGCTTCAGAGTGAACTGGGTTTAAGGTTGTGTGAAGGAATGAGAAAGGGAGAAGGCAGGGAGGGAGGAAGGAAAGAAGGAAGGAAGGAAGGAAGGAAGGAAGGAAGGAAGGAAGGAAGGAAGGAAGGAAGGGAAGGAAGGAAGGAAGGAAGGAAGAAAAGAAAGACAGGGAAGGAAGAAGGAAGGAAGGAAGGAAGGAAGGAAGGAAGGAAGGAAGGAAGGAAGGAAGGAAGGAAGGAAGGAAGGAAGAAAAAACAGCAAGTGAACTGGGCAGCTTCTGGCCATCAACATTTACTTTGGAGAGGAGAAGGAAAGGAGAGAATAACCTGAGTTACCCAACTGACTAGATCTGCATTCAGGCAATTTGGTCTACTCACATGGTGCTTGTCTTTCATTTTCGAAGAGGACCATGACATCAGGGAAATGATGATATAACTTAGAGTTGACTTTGATTTGAGTGAGGGAAGGCTGTGCAGGTCACCAGCCTCACTTCCTCCTCCAGAGCCATCTGGGTCCAGTGACCAGCTATTCATCAAGATAACTGGAGACAGCCCAGGATGTAATGTGAGACCCTGGTCCTTTTAGGTTAAGACCTTTTCAGGTCCTCACTTAGAATGGCATAATGCCCATTCAGTGAACAGACTTCTTTAAGAAGTAAATCAAGGGATGGCCTCTTTAATTAGAAAAAAAAAGGGAAAATCAAACTGGGAAGGGATGACCTTCAGGGTTGCTGTTACAAAGATAAACAGTTACCATTGACATTCACTCTAAGCCATCTATAGTCATCCTGATGAATATCTGGTCACTGGACCCAGATAGCTCTGGAGAAGAAAGTGAGGCTAGTGACCTTGCACAGCCCTCCTTTACTTCAAATCAATGTCAAGTGAAAGTCATGTCATGATTTCCCTGATGTCATAGTCCTCTTGGAAAACAACAAACACAAGAGAAGTAGAGGAAAAAATTAGGAAGAGAAATAAGAGTGACACAAGAAAATCATGAAAAGACATCAACGGCTTTTTAAAGGAGATCCAGAAAGGCTGAAGAAAGTAACACCTTAAGAATTAAGCAAATTCAAATGTCAAATGAGGTCCAAAAAACCAATGAGGAGGAGAATGCATTAAAAAGTAGAATTGGCAAAAAGGAAAAAAAAAGATCCAAAAGCTCAATGAAGAAAATAATTCCTTAAAACTTAGAATGGAGGAAATAGAAGCTAAAGAATCTATGAGAAATCCAGAAATTATAAAACCAAATGAAAAGAATGGAAAAAAAGACAAAATTAAATATCTCATTAAAAGAACAACTAACCTGGAAAATAGATTCAGGAGAGATAATTCTAAAATTACTGGATTACCTGAAGGGCATGATCAACAGAAGAACCTAGATATCATCTTTCAAGGAATTATCAAGGAAAATTTCCCTGATGTACTAGAATGAGAAGGAAAAATAAAAATTGAGGGAATCTACTGATCACCTCCTCAAAGAGATTCCAAATGGAAAACTCCCAGAAATAATGGCTCTCTTTCTAGAACTTCCAGATCAAGGAGAAAATTTTACAAGCAACCAGAATGAAACAATTGAAGTGTTGTTGGAACTACAATCTGGATAATACAAGATTTAGCAGTTCCTACACTAAGGGATTGAAGGAATTTCAATATGATATTCTGGAGGTCAAAGGAGCTAGGATTAAAAGCAAGAATCACCTACCCAGCAAAGCTTAGCGTAATCCATGAAGGGAAAAAAAATGATATTGAGTTATATAAAGCAATTTAATGCATTCTTCAAAAAAAAAATACAGAGCCAAATAGAAAATTTGACTTTCAAAAGAAGCAGGAAAAGTTAACCAGGAAGAGAAATAATAAGGGACTTATTAAAGTAGAGTTGTTTACATTCCTACATGGGAAGATCATATTTGTAGCTCATAGGATCTTTCTCCTTCTTAGGGTGGTTGGAGGGAATAGACAGACAGACAGACAGACATATATATATATATATATATATATATATATATATATATATATAGAGAGAGAGAGAGAGAGAGAGAGAGAGAGAGAGAGAGAGAGGGAGGGAGGGAGGGAGGGGAAGAGAGGGCACAGAGTGAATTGAATATCAAGGAATGATATCTAAAAACTAAAATTAATGGGTGAGAAAGAATTGTACTGGGAGAAGGAGAAAGGGAGAGGTAGAATGAGGTAAACTATCTCACATAAAAGAAGCAAGTAGAGGGGACAAGAAAGAAGGTGAAAGGGAATGAGTGAACCTTACTCTCATCAGAAGTGGTTAAAGAAGGCACACCAAATGGAGTATGAAATTTTTTTTACTCTATAGGAAAGCAGGGGGAAGGGGATAAGAGAGAATAGTGGTGATAGAAGGGGGAGTAGATTGTGGGAGGGGGTTATTAGAAGCAAACACTTTTGAGGAGAGACAGGATAAAAGTAAGCAATATGACTATTATGGAAATGTTTTACACGACTACACATGTATAACCTATATTGAATCACTTGCCTTCTCATTGAGGGTGAGTAGAGAGGGAGGAAGAGTGAGAATTTAGAACTCAAAGTTATAAAAATGAATGTCAAAAAGTATTTTTACATGTAACTGGGAAATAAAATGCACAGGTAGAGGGGTGTAGAACTCTATCTTACCCTACAGGAAAATAGGGAAGGGGATAGAAGAAGAGGGGGCAGTGTGATAGGAGGGACAGAAGAATAGGGGAAGGGGTAATCAGTAGCAAAATTCTTTTGAGGAGGGACAGGGTGAAAGAAGAGAGAGAATAGAATAAGTGGGGGTAGAGGGAATAGGATAAAGAGAAATACAGTTAACAATAGTAACTGAAAAAATTGAAGCAAACTTCTCTGATAAAAGTCTTATCAAATTTGTAAAAAAAAATAGGAACCATTTCTCAATTGATAAATGATTAAAAGATATAATCAGTTTTCAGATGAAGTAATTAAAACTATCTGTAGTGATATGAAAAAATATTCCAAGTCACCCTTGATTGGAAAAATATAAGCTAAAGGAATTCTGAGGTACTATACCTCTTAGATTGGATAATAGAGAGGAAAGAGTAAATGACAAATGTTGGTGAGGATGTGGGAAAAAATGAGACATTAATGTAATATAGTCAGAGTTGTGAATTGATTAAACCATCCTATAGAGCAACTTGGAACCTTGTCCAAAGGGCTATGAAACCATGCATGACCTTTGACATAGCAATACCACTACTAGGTCTGTATCCCAAAAGAGATTTGAAAAGGAAAAGGACTTAAATGTGTGAAAAAAATGTAGCAGATCTTTTCTGGGGGTAAAGCATTGAAAATTGAGGGAATGCAGATCAATTTGGGAATGGCTGAATAAGTTGTGGTATGTGACTGTGGGGGAGTACCATTGCACTATATGAAATGAGGAGCAGGATGCTCTCAGAAAAACCTGGATTTACATGGGTTGATGTAACATGAAATCTAATCGCTATAAAGTAACAGCGATATTTTGGGATGGTTATCTCTGAATGACTTGGCTATTCTCAGCTATATAATGATCCATGACAACTCTCAAGGACTTAGGATGAAGAATGCTATCCATCCCCAGAGAAAGTACCAATGGTGTTTGAATAGAGATTGAAGCAACTTCTTTTCACTTTACTTTTCTTGAGTTTTTATTTCTTATCAGTTTTCTTTCACACCATAAACTATTACAGATATGGTTTGCATGACATGTATAACCAATATGAAATTGCTTACCTTCTCAAGGGGAGGGAGCAAAAGAATTTAGAACTGAAAATTTTGAAAAAAAAATGTTGAAAATTGTATACATGTGGCTGGTGGAAAATTAAATACTAACTAAATTAAAAAACCCACAATAAAATAAATTTTAAAAAATAGCAAACAAAAAATAATTATTTTCTTCAATGAGCTTTTCCACCTCTTTTTCCTCTTGGCCAATTCTACTTTTTAAGTTCTTCTCTTCAGTGAATTTTTGTTCATCTTTTTCTATTTATCCAATTCAGCTTTTCAAGGTATTCTTCTCCTCCGTGGATTTTTGTACCTCTTATAACATTTGGCCTATACTGTTTTTTGAGGTCTTATTTTCTTCAGTACTTTTTGAGCCTTCTTTACTAAACTGTTGATTCTTTTTTCTTAATTTTCTCGTAACACTCTCATTTCTTTTTCCAATTTTTCTTCTTACCTCTCTCACTTGATTTTTAAAATGCATTTTGTGCTCTTTCATGGACTGAAACCAATTCATATTCTCTTTGTAACTTTGAATGCCAGAATTTTGACTTTGTTGTCCTTTTCTGGGTGTGTGTTTTGATCTTCCTTGTCACCATAGCAATTTTTTATAGTCAGAAATTTTTTTGTTATTTGCTTATTTTTCCCAACCTATTTCTTGACTTGTAACTCTATGCTAAATTGGAGTTGTGCTTCTGGGGTGGAGGGAGCACTTTCCCAAGTTTCAGAGTTTTTATCTAACTGTTTTCAGAGCTAGTTCTGGGGTTCTGCAACCTTACAGTTCTTTCAAGGAGCATTATCTAAGTAGAGGTATGTTTACTACTCTCCTGGACTGTGTTCCTATCTGTGAGTAATGACAAGTATTCTTTTCTACCCTGAAACTGCTCCCCTATACCACAAGCTCTAGTGTGTGAATGGCCCTCCTCAGTCTGGGACTGTGATCCAGATCCAAGTCAAGCAATACAATAGAGTCCTGTACCCAGTGATAAAAAAAGGAACTCTGTGTCTTCTGACCAGTTTTTAACCCCCTTATCGTCTATGGATTGAGAGTTCTGGAAGCTGCCACTGCCAATGTTGTATCAGTCACTCCCAAGGTCTTCTTCTCCTACATTACTGACCTTCTAAATTGTCTTGGGCTGGAAAATTGTTTCACCCCATCCTTTTGTGGGTTCTGCTGCTCCAGAAATTTAAAGGTATTTAGAGGGGAGTTTGGGAGAGCTCAGGCAAGTCTCTGCCTTTTCTTTACCATCTTGCCTCTCGCCCGATACCTTCTGAATCATAAATTCCTTGCCAAATCCTATGTCCACTAGTTTCATTTGAGGAGGAGATTGTTCTGTCCCTTTTTAATGGACAAGATAGCTTCAAATTAAGAGGCCTTGCTGTAATCAGCAAAAAGCAATGCCCCCAATATGTTATATCTACAAGGTCTATTATTCTGAGTGGATCCTGTGAAAGAGGAATGGAATGACCAAATTTCTGTATCCCAACTCATTGGAAGTTAGTAAGATGAATATTTGGACAATATTACATTAGGGGCTTACTAACAAAGAGAAAGAAAAAAGCACTTTAAAAGGAAATGAGACTAAAGAAGATATGACTACTTCATAAGTAAATTTTAACAGTTCCCTAAGGTTGGTTCTTACCTCCATGAATTTGTGTAACTAGGAGATTGCCTTCTCCTTTCTTCTCTCTCAACACTGAGAAAGACAGACTGAGTGGAGAGTCAGCAAGTCTTGGAGTCAGGAATTCTTGAGTTCAAGGTCTATCTCTGCTAGGTACTGGCTATATAAGTTAATCATTGAGGACTGAGTTCAGATAGATCTTCATGGTCCATAGAAGTTTGGCAATCCAGGTAATTCTCAAATGCTATAAATTCTGAGTATATGATAATCTGCATTGGTAAACAGTGTTTCTTCACTAGAAATTCTCTAATACTGATGAAACCATCACAGAATCTGTAAGTGGGCTGCTTTATTTTTTACTATGTCATCAGGGGACATGTTATTATGATAGGTATAGTTAAGAGAAAATAAGAATCTCTTCCTCATGCCTTCTAATGTTTTTCAAATATCTTTTACAGGCAATGGAATCTTTGAATGCTACTACCATCATAGAGTTCCAACTCCTAGGCTTTCAGAACATCTCTGAGTGGCAAAATTTTCTCTTTGTCATCTTCCTGTTATTCTACTTTATGACTATAATTGGTAATATCATAATCATTGTAGTGGTAAACCAGGATCACCGACTACATTTACCCATGTATTCCTTCCTTAAACACCTTTCCTTTTTGGAGATCTGGTATACTACCACCATTGTTCCCCTTCTCTTGTCCAATCTGCTCTCCCCAGGCTTGTCAATCTCTTTCTCAGCATGCATAATCCAACTTTACTTTTTTGTGTTTTTTGGTGCTACTGAATGCTTTCTCCTGGCCATGATGGCATATGACCGTTATCTAGCTGTCTGTAATCCTCTCCACTATTCAACACTGATGAGCTCTGAGGTCTGCACCAAATTGGTGGTGGGATCCTGGATGACTGGAATTGGTACTGGCTTTCTGCCTGCATTAATGATCTCCAAATTGAACTTCTGTGGGCCAAACCAAATCAATCACTTTTTCTGTGACCTCCCACCACTGATGCAGCTTTCCTGCTCCAATACATTCATCACTGAAATTGCAATTTTCATCCTGTCCATTGCTGTGTTGTGTATTTGTTTTCTCCTTACTCTGGTCTCTTATGTGTTCATAGTGTCCTCAATCTTGAGGATTCCTTCAGCCTCTGGTCGGATGAAGACATTCTCTACATGTGGCTCCCACTTGGCTGTGGTCACTATCTACTATGGGACCATGATTTCCATGTATGTCCGCCCCAATGCCTTTCAGTCACCTGAACTCAACAAGATCATTTCTATATTCTACACAGTAGTCACACCCCTGCTAAACCCTATTATTTATAGCCTGAGGAATAAAGACTTCAAAGAAGCTCTCAGAAAAGTCATCCAAAGGAAGTGTGTTATGTACAATGTGTGAGTAAAAATGGTAATTACTTTGTAACATAGGTTTCTTGAGGACAGGGACTATCTTTTGCCTCTTTTTGCATCCCCATCACTTAGTGCAGTGCCTGGCAAAAAGTAGGCACTTAATAAATGTTTATTGATTGAGTGAATGAAAAGGGAAGTGACAAGAGACACTCCGAAAAAACTTGGCAATGACCACAAAAACTTCACAGACTCTGACTTGACATTAAAAGTCTCTGTTTTCTTTCTTGGTTAAATATTTCCTTCAGATGTCACTTGTAATATAAAGCTCTACAAAGACTGTTTAGAATATACAGATGAATAGAGATCTTCCTGGTAGAGAGGATCTTCACATTCACAAGTCCAGACCAAAAACTTTGGTCTACTTTATACCCTGTGAATCTGTATTGACGCATCTCATAGACACTGGAACACCAGGGAGGGGAATACAATCTTTCCAAATACAATCAACTTGAGCTCTGTAGCACTTATGAAAATAGTTGGCCTAGCTACCAGAAAGAAAAAAAGAATATTTGTGCAGTGATACCTCAGAATCATAGGACTCTGGAGGTTTTTACCTTTCAGAATTCAGATAATAAGCTTAGAGTCAAAAGATGTGGGTTCAAGTTTTAGCTTTGTACTTGATTAGCTACATGGTGTAACTCTGTGCAAGGTGCTTAAAACCTGAACTTCAGTTTTCTCATCTGCAAAATGAGAGTACTGCTACTTAGAGGCAACTAAGGGGTGCAATAAGTCTGGAGCCTGGAAAATTCATTTTCCTGAGTTTAAATCTGACCTCAGACACTTATTAGTTGTGTGAACCTGGGCAAGTCACTTAACCCTGTTTGCCTCAGTTCTTTATTTGTAAAATGAGCTGGAGAGGAAAATAGCAAATTCCTCTAGCATCTCTGCCAAGAAAATCCCAAATGGGGTGACCAAGAGCCAGAACATGACTGAAAAATAACTGACCAAGAATCTTAGCATCTTAGAAACTCAGAATTCCTACCTCACAGCATTGTCATGAGTCTCAAAGCACACACAAAATACCTAATATTTATAAAGTGCTTAGCACATATTAGGTATCATGCAAATGCTTATTCCCTTCCAAGTCTCTCTACTCTGATGCCTCACTGTGGTGTGGAATTGTCCCTGAATTCTCAAAGGCCATGCCAGCACATCATCAACTTTGGCAAGTCCAACCACTCTAGAAAGGGTGGAAATATAACTGCTGCAGATGAAGTCTGCTTTCTAAAGATTAAGCTAGTTAACTGCAGAGAGGCACATCAATAGTGACACATTAGAGGCACATCAAGTTGATCACATGGCCATGAATAATTGGACCATGAGAAAAGAAAAATGCACAATGGCTTTTAATATTTTCCCTTTCCAAATCTGCAGTGAGGGTGGCAAAGTGGAAGGAAATGGGACAGAGGGTGCTAAAAATCAGGCACCTTCACAACATCAATAAATTTTAATTTGACCATCAGTACTCTAAATACTAGATTCTTGTCCAATAGCCAACCCATAGTCATATTTCTGGAGAAACTGAACCATATCAATTTTTTACATTATTGCTATAAATAAAATCAGGAGAAGGAAATAATACCTGAATAGAAGGATGGCACTCCTTGGACAGTCAAGGAAAGAAGTTGACAGAACAGGTTTTACAGTAACAAGAACAAGAAATTTATTTCATGGAACATTTTGCTGTCCAGTATTGTAGTACTAAAGATAATTATGAAAATGTGAAAATGAATATGGTTTATGCACCAGCATTAGTTGGTGAGAAGAAAAGAGTAGAGAAAGTCTATAGACAATTTGCTAAGACCCTACAAATTAAATCAATATAGTACTATTTGGTAGCACCAACGAAAACGTAAAAAGATGAAGATGAGGAATATATATTTGTGAAGGCATGATTCAGAAAACAGGAAAAAGAGACCCCAAAACTTCTCTTTTGGTTGGTTACACAGAAGAGGTTACACCTCTCTGTTCATTACATAGAAGCCTCTTGCTCTTATATCATTACTACTCACTTCAAGAAAATCTAATAATTAACTGACAGATTTATGACATGAATGTTCTTACTGTACTTGCTTGTTGATTATAAGCATGAATTTGATTCAGTAAAACAAATCACAAATGTTCTCCCAAATTATTTACCCTTCAAGGGAAAAGATATTATTAAGAAAAAAATGCTTGTCAGGGACAAGATAACACAGTGACTGGAGTTCTGATGCTTGGAAAAAATGTAAATTATACTGAAGAAACTCATATTGTCATAAAAGGTTATACTTAAACTGTTGTCAGAAGCTCAGTTGAATTTGTAAAATCTGTACATCTTCATTAAACTATAAAACATATACCAAAAATGTTTTGAGGATTTTTTTTGCTTCCAGGGGGCCTAGAAATCTTGTATCATTAAGGATCTGATAGACTCTGACAAATATATTAATATTCTGAAAAGCGGGATTGCCCCAGAGTTACAGATATTCTCAAATGTAGATGGAATACTACAACATGATCTTGTACCATGCCACACATCATGAAAAGATAAGAACTCTGAGAGACTGAGATAAAAATATTGGAGGTGTATCTAATTTAATCCACATAAAAAGCATGCACTATAATCAAGGCCAGATTTTGAAAAAAATGGGCTTCATTACTGTTATACTTAAACATATAGTTTCATTATGAATTATACAATATATCAAAATATTAACTTTATACTGTCTTATAAATTAAGTAGTTGCAGCAAATGGATAAAATACATATTTATTGTGAATTCTTTTTAACATATAAAAAGATGCAATGTTTGTTACGTCAAAGCATTTAATTATTTAATTTTGTCCCAGTTATTGTGCACACTACTATAGGACCCAATATTGGAAAGTATTGGAGGTGAATTCTGGCACAATAGAGGGTGGGGGTTGTGGGAGTGGGAAATTTTTACTACTAGCTCAGTCCAAAAATAAAATGTGCTTCTTGGTAAGAGAAGTCATCCACCACAAATTCCATTAAGAAAAATGAGTTATATAAAGGGAATTAATGAAAAGATATGTATTATCAGGCAGCAATCATCAAAACTACTTGGTACTGGCTAAGAAATAGAGTGGTGGGTCATTGGAGCAGATTAGGAACACAAGACACAGTGGCCAATGACTATAGTAATCTACTGTTTGAAAAGACCTCAGCTTTTGAGATAAGAACTCATTATTTAACAAAAACTACTAGGAAAATTGGAAAATAGTACAGCAGAAACTGGGCATACACCAACATCTTAGCAAAATAAAGTCCAAATGAGCACATGATTTAGGTGTACAGGATGATACTATAAACAAATCAGGAGAACAAGGAATAGTTTTCTTGTCAGATCTATGGAGAAGAGAGGAATTTATGAACAAACAAGATAGGGCACATTATGAAATGCAAAATGGATAGTTTTGATTACATTAAATTGAAAATTTTTTGCACAAAATCAATGCAACCAAGAATAGGAGGGAAGCAGAAAATTGGGAAAGAATTTTCACAACCAGTGTCTTTGATAAAGGCCTCATTTCTAACCTATGTAGAGAAATGAGTCAAATTTTTAAGAATACAAGTCGTTCCCCAATTGATAAATGGTGGTCATATGAAAAAATGCTCTAAATGACTATTAATGAGAGAAATGCAAATCTAAACAATTCTGAGGTACCATATCATACCTATCAGATTGGCTAATATGATAAAACAGGAAAATGATAAATAAATTCTGGAGAAGATGTTGGAAAATTGGAACACTAGCTCATTGTTGGTGGAGTTGTGAACTGATCCAACCAATCTGGAAAGTAATTTATAGCCCAAAGGGCTATAAAAGTGTTCATACCTTTTGACCCAGTAATATCACTTCTAAGGCAATATCCCAAGTAGATCATAAAAAAAGGGAAAGTACCCACATGTGCAAAAATATTTATAACAACTCTTTTCATGGTGGACAAGAACTGGAAATTGAAGGGATGCCTATCAATAAGCAATGACTGAACAAGCTGTACTATATGAATGTAATGAAATACTATTGTGCTTTAAAAAATGATGAGCAGGCAGACTTCACAAAAACTTGGAAAAACTTACATGAACTGATGCTGAGTGAAGTGAGCAGAACCAGAAGAACACTGTACACTTGTACACAGTAACGGCCATAGTATGTGATGACTGATTTTGACAGACTTAGCTCTTCTCAGAAATGCAAGGACCTAAAACAACTTCAAAAGATTCATGACAGAAAATGCCATCTGCATCCAGAGACAGAAATATGGAGTCTGAATGCAGAGTGAAACATACTATTTGCTCTCTATTTTTGTTTAGTTTTGTTCTTTTTCTTTCTCATGGTTTGTCCCATTTATTCTAATAATTCTATACAACCTAAGTAATGTGAAAATATGTTCAATAAGTGTGTGTGTGTGTGTGTGTGTGTGTGTGTGTGTGTGTGTGTGTAGAGTCTATATTGGATTGCACACTTCTTTGGGGATGTGAGAGGGAGAGAAAATTTAAAATGTATGGAAGTGAATGTTGAAAACTAAAAATAAATTTATTTGTTTTTTAAAAGTGAAGAGGATGATCAACAGTGTCAAAGCCAGCAGAGAGATAAAGAATAACGCAAATTGAGGGGAAAAAATTTGGAGATAATTAGTAAAGTTGGAGAGGCCAATTCTGGTTGGATGATGAGGTCAGAAGTCAAACTGGAACAATTTGAGAAGAGAGTGAAAGAAAAGGAAATGGATTCACCTAATATAGTTGGCCTTCTCTTTTTTAATTTATATTTTCTCAATTATATTTTTTAAAATTTTAACATTCATTTAATTTTTTCTTAATTTTTTGTTCCAAATTTTCTCTCTCCCTTCTTGACAAAAGAAGAAATTTAATGTGTATATTTTATATATGAAGTCATGCAAAACATACTTCTATACTAGCCATTTTAGAAGAAGAACAAAAAGTAATGTAGATTAAGGGAGGTAGTACTCAAATGCTCGGTGTTTAATTTAAAAAGAAATTTTGAAAAATTGGAAAATAGCATAAAACAGAAAAAATAACATAAACCAGGCATAGAACATCATCTCTCATGATGTGAATGGATACATCAATCAGACATAAAGGATGAAATTATAAGTTAATTAAAGGAACATGGAAGAAATTACCTGGGGATGGGGTCAAAATGGTGGAGTAAAAGCAAGGATTTGCTTGAGCTTTCCCCCAAAACCCTTTGAAAACCCTGTGAAAATGGCCCCAAACAAATTCTCGAACTACAGAACTTCTGCTTCCATATCTCAGGGTCCACAGATGGTGGAGAATGGAGCAGCTGATATAAAACTCTTAAAGTCTGGGACAGTACACACACCTCCACTGAAAGCAGAGTCCTATCTTCACAAAGACTTAAAAACTCAAGTATTTGGCTCTGAAGATGAGCAGACAGCATAAAAAACTCAGTCTATGGAGTCTTACTTTGGTGACAAAGAAGATCAAAACATACAATCTGAAGAAGACGACAAAGTCAAAGTCCCTATGTCAAATGCTTCCAAGAAAAATATGAATTGATCATTGGCCATGAAAGAATTCAAAAAGGAATTTGAAAATCAAGTAAGAGAAGTATAGGAGAAATTAGAAAGAGAAATGAAAATAATATGTGAAAATAATGAAAATAAGTGAACAGCTTGTTAATGGAGATGCCCACAAATACTGAAGAAAAGACACCTTAAATAAAGGATGAACCCAAAAGGCAAAAAGAGGTCCCAAAAGCCAATGAAGAGAATGTCTTAAAAAGCAGAATTGGCCAAATGGAAGAGGAGATCCAAAAGTTCACTGAAGAAAATAATTCCTTCAAAATTAGAATGGAGCAATGGAAACTAATGAATTTATGTGAAATCAAGAAATTGTAAAACAGAACCAAAAGGATGAAAAAATAAAATACCGCATGAAATATCTCGTTGGAAAAATCCCTGACCTGGAAAATAAATGCAGGAGAGATGGTTTAAAAATTATTGGACTACCTGAAATCCGTAATCAAAAAAAAAAGTCTAGACATCACCTTTCAAGGAATTATCAAGAAAATTTGCCCTGATAGTCTAGAACCAAAGGGTCAGATAGAAATTGAAAGAATCCACTGCTCATCTCCTAAAAGATATTCCAAAAGAAAAACTGCTAGAAATATTGTAGCCAAATTCCGGAGTTCCCAGGTCGAGGAGAAATTATTACAAGTAGCCAGAAGGCAACAATTCAAGTATTGTGAAAATGCAATAAGAATAACACAAAATCTAGAGTATTCTACATTAAGGGATCAAAGGGTTTGGAATATGATATTCTGGAGGTCAGAGGAGGTTCAAAACCAAGAATAACCTACCCAGAAACACTGGATGTAATATGTCAGGGGGGGGGGAATGGACTTTCAAGGAAATGGAGAACTTTCAAACATTCTTGCTGAAAAGATGAGAGTTGAATAGGAAATTTGATTTTCAGATACAAGAATTAAGAGAAGCATGAAAAAGTAAACAGGAAAGAAAATCATATGAGACATATTAAAGTTGAACTGTTTACATTCCTACATGGAAATATGACATTTGTAACTCATGAGACCTTGCTTAGTATTGGAGTAGTTAGAGGAAATATTGATATATGATGATAGATAGATAGATAGATAGATAGATAGATAGATAGATAGATAGATAGATAGATAGATGTCACAGGGTGAGTTGAATATGAAAGAATGATATCTAACAAATAAAATTAAGGGGTGAGAGAGGAATATATTTGGAGGACAAAGGGAGTGATATAATGGGTAAATTATCTCATAAAAAAGGCAAGAGAAAGGTTTCACAATGGAAGGAAAGAGAGGTGAAGTGAGAAGGAATGAGTGAACTTTACTCTCATTGGATTTAACTTAAGAAAGGAATAACACATACACTCAGTTGAGTATCTTACCCTACAGGAAAGTAAGTGGGAAGGGGATGGAGGGAGATGATATAAGGGAGGACAGATTGGGAGAAGGGATAGTCAGAAACAAACACTTCTGAAAAGGGATAGGGTCAAAGTTGAAAATAGAATAGGTGAGGAGTGGGATAAGATGGAGGGAGATATAGTTAGCCTTTCAAAACATGTATTTTGCATAATTAAACATGCATGACCTATATTGAATTGCTTGCCTTCTCAATGAGGGTGGGTGGGGAGGGAAGAAGGAGAAAATTTGGAACTCAATGTTTTACAAACAAATGTTAAAAATTTTACTTGCAACTGTGAAATAAGATATGCAGGCAATGGGTTATATAAATCTGTCTTTCTCTACAAAAAAGTAAGAGGAAAGGAGAGAAGGGGAGGGGAGATGGAATGGAGGCAGACTAGAGAAAGGGGTAAACATGCCATATGGGATGGGGAGGGGAGTGATGAGTAGAAAATTTGGAACTCAAAATCTTGTGAAAATGAATGTTGAAAACTAAAAATAAATAAATTTTTAAAAAAGTGAACATAAAGAAATGGCAAACCATTCCAGTATATTTGCCAAGAAAACTTCTAACAGAGTCACAAAGAGTTGGACAAAATTAAAAATGACTGAAGGACAACAAAGGCAAAAATTAATTAGGCAAAACTATGACTCACAACATAATTATGTTTTGAATAGTAACTGTTGGTAAAAATCTTTTGACTATGAAAAAATTGGATTATAATCACTTTAAACTGGTCTCTAACAGCAACTAGTATAGAATGCCAAAATCAATAGATAAACGAAAGGATTTTTCTATGTATGACAATTTATTCAATAAAAGTTATGTCATTTGATTAAGTTTTGTTTCATGTTTAGTCCATGATATTGTTTTCTATCAGTATTATGATCCTAATTTTTTGCATTGAAATTTTGCACATTTGTGATTTTGGATAAAAAATACTGTTTATCTGAGTAATAATACCTAAAATGTGATGAATTTGTACCACCAAGAGATTAACTCCTCTTTTGCCTAAAATTCTTTGAAATTATGAATTGCACTATCACTTATTGGGGACTTTTGTCCTTATAGTTTATAAATCTTCCTTAAATATTTACTTGGAAATATCTTACTTTAACCCTATAATAATGATAATTACATGGTATTTAGGAAAAGTACAAAAGACCTTGTAAATTCTCATTATCTGTGAAGTTAGGAACTTGCCTAGTCCTCTAAATTTCTAACCTTGAAAAGGTCATAAAATCTTATCAGCCCTGTAAAGAAAGGATCTGCATAAATACATGTGGCTAATGAGAGTCTTATAAATTCTAAGATAGTAAATTGATTTAAGGAGGAATTGAGATTCCCCTCCTCCAACAGGAGTACTTCTAGCTAAAGGGGAGAATTGTTTACAAGCATCCTTGCAGTTTACAAGTGATTTATATGATGAATTTTCTGACTAATAATATTTATGAAAATTACACTATACAAAATGATACTAGTAATAATATGTATTAGAGTTACATCTTTGAACCAATCTAATATCAACAGATCTCTGTTAAAATGATTTTTCTTTTTTGCTAAGATATTCAAGTTAATAGAAACTAGTGTCTTCCTGAGAAAATTCCGGAATGTGATTATTTCCATAAATTTTTAATAATTGATTATTACATCAGATATATTTGAAATGTATAAAAGAAAAAATGGTGAGTGAATTGCTTTTGGAAGACCTTTGCATGTACTTAGCAAGTACAGAGGATAAAAATTATTAATTATTAATTTTTAAACTAAATAATATTTTGTCACAACAGTAAAAACAACTATACTCTGCCCTAAGTTGTATATAGAGGAATTTGCTATGTGAGGTAGAATCTCTTGGGAATGTAATTTGACTGACTTTTAATTTTTAACTCAACTATAACTAATTGTGTATTTTACCATTCAATGGAAAATATCAAGAGCTGATCAAAGACAGTGCCATCTCAAAAAAAGTAAAAACTACAGGTAAGGTAGTCTAGCTATATCAAATCTCAAAGTATATTATAAATCAGTAATTATCAAAACAATTTGGTATTGACTAAGAATGGAGTGGTGGATACATGGAATAGATTTAGGTACAAATTATATTACAGTATATTCATAATAATCTAGTAGATGACAAACCCAAAAATCCAAGCTGTTGGAACAAAAACTCATTATTTGACAAAAATTACTGGGAAAATTGGAAAAGGATATGGGAAAAACTAGGTATAGACCAACATCTCACACCATATATCAAGATAAGGTCAAAATGGGTACATGATTTACACATAAATACCATCATAACATAATTAAATTAGGAGAGCATGGAATAATTTATATGTCACATCTATGACTAAAGGAAGGATTTAGGATCAAAGAAAATATGGAACATATTATGAAATGTAGAATAAATGATTTTGATTACATTAAATTCAAAGGTTTTTTTCACAAACAAAACCAATGCAACCAAAATGAAAAGGAAAGCAGAAAATGAGAGGGAAGGGATTTTTTGCAACAAGTGTCTCTGATTAAGGCATAGTTTTTCAAATATATAGAGAATGGAGTCAAATTTATAAAAATACAAGTCATTTTCCAATTGATAAATAGTCAAAGGATAGAAACAGGCAGTTTTAAAAGAAATTAAGCTATCTGCAGGCATATGAAAAGGTGCTTTAAAAAGCTATTGATTAGAGGCCAAAAACTGGAAATCAAGGGAATGCCCATCAATTGCAGAGTAGCTGAACAAGTACATATACCACAGTATATGAATGTAATGCAATAATATTGTGCTATAAAAAATGATGAACACGAAGACTTCAGAGAGGCCTGGGAGGACTTACATGAACTGATGCTGAGTGAAAGGAGTAGAACTAGGAGAACTCAGTACACAGCAACAACCATAGCATGTGAAGAATTTTTCTGGTAGACTTAATCCTTCACATGAATGTAAGGACCTAAAAAATTGCCAATGGACACTTGAGGCAAAACGTTTTCCACATCCAGAGAAAGAATTATGCAATTGGATGACAGAATGAAGTAGACCATTTCCCCTTATGTTATGTTTTGTTTTGTTTTATGGTTTCTCCCATTCATTTTAATTCTTCTATGAAACATGACTAAGGTGAAAATGTATTTGCTAGGAATGTATGTGTAGAACCTATATAAGATTGCATGCCATCTGAGGGGGGAAGTAAGGGGAGGGAGGGGGGAAGTAAGGGGAGAGAGGGGGGAAGTAAGGGGAGGGAGGGGGATAAATCTAAGATATATGGAAGTGATTGTGGAAAACTGAAAACAAATAAAATAATAAAAAAACTATTGATTACAGAAATTCAAATTAAACAACTCCGACATACCACCTCACAATGACTACAACAATGTAAGTGGAAGGAACAGCTATACTCCAAAAATCAAGAGTAAATTTTAAAAAATCATTAAGATCTAAGAGAATACAATGAAGAGGTATGTAAGGACCTCTCCTTTGTGGGAGGTGGAAGGTCCAGTTATTATACATTGAATGAATTTTTAAAATTTTTCTTCTCTAAAAAACAATATTTGTCATATGGGATGGCTCTTTCAGAGGGGAAGAGGGAAAGAAACTTAGGATAACTGTGATGATAACAGAAAATAGCAATAAAAACTTATTTTTAAAAGATTCATCTGACAAGTCATATCACTTTTATTGGATAGGGGAAAGACTAATAAAAGTAAGAAAAATGAGAAAATTATTGCCATAATTTAGTCAATAGTGAAAGAAATGGATTAGTAAGGTGACAGTATAAAGTTTAAAGGGAGATAGTGGAAATAATCAAGAATTGATACTATTAGACGAGTATAGAAGTTTGTGAAGGCATTACAAACAACTTAGAGATTTTGAGCAAGATAAACTGGGATGATGGTCTCTGGAAATATATTGCAGGTGATTGGTAACATTGTTCTTTCAAAATGAAGGACCAAGTTCTACAGGGATCAAAAGATTAGCCAAACATAAATGAATAAGAAGTGAATATAAGCGTTCTACCATCTTCCAATACCACATCAATGAATATCTCTTGGGAATTCATTATTGTAACTTCAACTTTTAATGAACAAGATTTCCTAACAAAGAAAATAATAATGATTGTTTGTAGTTCTATAGAGGTTTCATTCCAGGGGCAGAGAGGGAGATGAGGTTTGAAGGCCTCCATTGATTTATATCTTCCTTGTGCAATCTTTGCTTAATAATTCAATATCCTATAATCACTTACTCCCTCATCTTATTGGTATTTAATCCATGCTGATCCGTAATGAAGAAATTGTCATTTGTTCTTTTGCTTTTTAATCCATGCTAATTCTCGGTGAAGAAATTGTGTGTGGTGGGGGGATGGGGTGGGTGAGTAATTCAATTTTATTATATTTTCACTTTTAAACTCTCTCCCCCCAGTTCCCACTGAAAAATCAAGAAAAAAATTGTCACACATATGTCATAGTCAAGCAAAGCAATTTCTGTATTAGTCATGTATTCTTCCCCTCATAAATGCTTCATTATGTTCTGAATACATGACCTGTTTATCTGGTAGTAGATTTCATGATTTATCGTGAGTTCTCTGGAATTGTAGTTAGATACATTGACTTGATCAGGGATCCTAAGTCTTTCAAAGTTGTTTGTCTTGTATTTGTGTAGTATTTTTGCTAGTGTCGAAATTGTTCCGATTCTGCCGACTTCATTCACATTCTTTATTATTTTTCAAATGGTGAATGACTATGCTTCTTACAAATTTAATCAGTTCCCTGACAAAAACTTTATCAGAGAAACTTACAGCAAAGGTTTTCTCCCAGATTCCTGCTTCTCTTCTAATTTTAGCTTCATTTATTTTGCTTATGCAAAAAGTATTTGGTTTAATGCAATAAAAATGTCCATTTTATCTCCCATAATATCTCTTGTTTGGTCAGGAACAATTCTTCTAGCCAGATACACACACACACACACACACACACACACACACACACACACACACATATACCTGCTTCCATAATGTTTCTCTTGCTGTTCCTCCTGTCTGGAATGATCGTTTGTCTTATATCTTCATCCTATCTTCCCTGGTTTCATTTACACCTCAACTAAAATCTCTTTATATAAAAATATAAACTGACTTTGTCACTTATGATTGTATACTCGGTTGTTCTTGTTCTGTCATTTTTCAGTAGTCTGACTTTTTGAGACCACATTTGGAGTTTTCTTGGCAAAAATACTAGAATGGTTTGCCATTTCCTTCCTGAGATAAACAGGATTAAGCGATTTGTCCAGGGGTCACACAGCTAGTAAGTGTTTGAGGCCAGATTTGAACTCAGGAAAATGAGTCTTCCTGACTTCAGGCTAGGTACTCCATGCATCACATCATGTAGCTACCCTAATTGTATGCTCATGTTTGCCTTTTCATGCTTTTCTTGACTCCCATGTTTGTATGTCAAATTTTCTACTCAGATTTGATCTTTTTATCAAAAATGCTTAGAAGTGCTCTTTCATTAAATATCCATTTTATTCCTTTAAGATTAAACTCAGTTTTTTTCTGGGAAAATCGTTCATAATTGAAATCTTAGGTTTCTTTTTTTGTTTCTTCTGGAGTATCACATTCAAAGTTCTCTATATTTTATAGTGGTGGCTACTAAAACTTGTGTGACACTATGTCTCCTCAATACTTGAATTCTCAAAACATATTTTTACCTGAGAATATGACATTTTCTTGGATTTCCTGGTGATAAAGTCCTCTGATATATTTTCTCAGCCCTTGTAGAGCAGTTGTAGGTGATTTAGATTGTAATGTGTCCTTTTATTCCAGCATCTTGACCTAGGTTCAAATCCTACCTCTGACATATTCAAGATGTGTGACTTCTCAGTATCCCAGAAGTTGGGAAGTGGATACTGGTCTGTATTAGTGGAGGAAGTTTGCTAATGAGAAATTCCTATTTTATAACTGCTAAAAATATAACAAATCCATTCTAGTTGGGACCACTATAAATTCAGCTTATCTAGCTTCAACTGAGCTTTAATTGGTACTTCTTTTATCCATTCCTGGTACTGTTTACAATATTTCTCACTGTTCTGTTCCAAATCTTTTATCTCTCTCTTGTCATATGTGACCTTAACTTTATTGAGGAGATGGAGGGTATCAATTGTGAACTTCCTTATTTCCTTTTCTCTATAAATCAAAAACTCTATGAATATCATATATATATATATATATTACACTATATAAATACAAATGTATTAAAACATCACATAAATATTATAAAGGTCTTTAATATATTATATTTTGAATTATATGCCTATATATATAATACATATATAAGTATTCTATGTATTTACATATACTGTCCTCTCCAATCTGAGGATGATGTAGTCTTTCTCTTTACCAAGGATAATTGTGGTATTTACGTCAATTGATCCAATTCACTCCTTTAATCTCTAGGACCTTGCCTCCGTCATTATCTCATTTTCAGTCTCTCTCTATATGCTGACTCCTTCTCTACTGTCTATACATATGGGCCACACTGTTCTACCCTTAATAAAACCTTTTCTTAATCATCCCTTTTAACTATCCTTTATCTCCCTTTTCTTTTACTTCAAAACTCAGAAAAAAATGACTTAGATTACTTTCACTTATCAGTCAATTAACAAGAATCTATTAAGTACATTCTACATGTCAGATTAAACACAGGAATTTTTTTTATGGCGCCAATTTTAAATAGATTTTATTTTCCAGGACAAGAATGGCATTTCCACTTGTTTGCAATACTAATCAAGAGAAATGTTGTTCACTTCTCTCCCTCTGCACATGCTCCAGTATTCAGAAAGCCCAGATTTACACAGTAGATTTAATGTTACATTTAAACCACTACTTCCTTGGCTACATATTTGAGTCCTTCAAGTTTTGGAGAGTTGTGTGGAATGTTCTTTCTTCTGATGTGTTTAGTCCACCTCTTCAACAGTGGGTCCAGAAGGAGCAACTCCAGACAGGGCTGCTCCACTACCTAGGAACCCACCAGGCATGCCCCCTGCATGCTGGTACAGCTCAGTAATGATGGTGTTGCAGACCTTTTCGGATTCTTTCTATTGCTGCCCAAATTCTTCCTTCTCAGAAGTCTGGCTCTTATCCAGCCAGCTGATGATTTCATTATATTTGTCAAGGATCTTCTGTTTGTCTTCTTCACCAAATTTGCCTTCCAGTTTTTCATCTTCTACGGTAGCCTACATGTTGAAAGCATAAGATTCAAGAGAATTCTTGGATGACACCTTGTCCTCTGTTTCTTATCATCAGCCTCATAATTCTCAGCCTTTTAGCCCATATGTTCAATGTGTCCTTTGCTCAGACTTTTATCATTGGTGAAGATGATCTTGTTCCCCTTGCCTGTGCTCTTATCCACAGTAGAAAAATTGAGGGTGCCATTTGCATCAAAGTCAAATGTTACTTCAATCTGAGGATCACCTCTAGGTGATAAGCAAATTTTTGTTAGCTCAAATTTGCCAAGCAGGTTGTTATACTTTGTCATTGTTCTCTCAACTTCATAAATGTGAATAAGCACACCAGTTTGGTTGTCCGAGTAGGTAGTAAAGGTCTGTGTCTGTTTGGTGATGGTGGTGGTGGCATTACTTTTGATCAGAATGAACATAACTCCATAAGCAGTTTCAATTCCAAGGGAAAGAGGAGTGACACATAACTGCAGCAAGACCTACACATTCTCAGATTCATCTCCAGAAAAAATGGCAGCCTGGACAGATGCACTATAAACAATAGCCTCATTAGGATTGATAATCTTGTTGAGCTCCTTGCATTTAAAGAAGTCTTGCAGAAGCTTAGGGATTTGGATGATTCAAATGGAAACACACTCAACAGGACAATGTTATGAATCTGTAATTTACACAGCTTGGCATCTCTTATGGCTTTTCCCAAAGGGTCCAGTGTGCCACAAAAGAGATCAGCATTCAGCTCTTCGAAACAGACTCAGGTGATTGATATATAGAAGTTGATACCTTCATAGAGGGAGTTAATCTCAATACTGCCCTGGATATTGGAAGAAAGGGCACACTTTGTATGTTCACAAGCACTGCGAAGATGGTAAACAGCCCTCTTGTTCTCACTGATGTCCTTGTGCTTTCGCTTAAATTCGGCAATGAAATGATTGACCATTAGTTGTCAAAGTCTTCCACACCAAAGTGCGTTCCCTCAGCTGTGGATTCATGTCAAAGATGCCATCTTCAATGGTAAGAATGGAGATATCAAAATATCAAAAGTACCACCTCCAAGGTCAAAGATCAACACATTTCTCTCAGCACCAACCTTTTTGTCGAAGCCATACACAATAGCAGCAGTATTTGGTTCATTGATGATTCTGAGCATCGTGAGGCCAGTGATAGTTCAAGCATCTTTGGTGACCTGACATTGTGAATAATTGAAATAGGCTGGTATTGTGACCACAGCATTTGTGACAGTTTTGTCAAGGTAAACTTCAGCAATTTCTTTCATCTTGGTCAAGAACATAGAAGATACTTCTGGATAGAAACTTTTGGTCTCCCCATTGTACTCACTTGTCCCTTAGGCCTGCCTGTGTCATTCACCACCCTAAAAGACCACTGCTTCATGTTTGACTATACCATTGCATCATCAAATCTATGACCCATCAAATATTTGTCATCAAAAAGTGTTGGCGGGGTTCATTGCAACTTGATTATTTGGAGCATCAGCAATTAAACTTATGTTGCTGGAAGTAACATAGCTTGGGATGGTCTTGTTTCCTTGGTCAATAAAAATGTTCTCCATTTCCCATATTGGAAGACTTCCACACAGAAGTAAGAGGTGTCAAGATGCCAACTCCAGGTCCCTTCAACATGGTTCCTGGGGAGTCAGGGGTCATAGCTGACCCCTGTAGAGAAAAAAGGGTTGCAGCTGCACTGAGTAGCAACATGGAAAAATTCTTAAAGGAGATTGCATCCAATTGAAGGAAATAATGTGGACAAATATAAGCATAGAAAAACCATGTACTAGGTAATTTTAGGGTCATATTAGCAACTTGGGTGACCAGGAAATTATTCATATGGAAAGAATAACTTGAGTTGCACTTGGAGGAAATATACTAAGAAGTGTAAGTCAGGAGGGAATGAATTCTAGGCATGGATTCTACCTACTATAAATATAGTAGAGAGAGGCAATGGAGTGTTGTAAATTAGAGGCAGCAAGAGGACCAAGTGGATTGGACCACAGAATGAGTTGAACGCAACAAGCAATGAATGTTTTTTGTATCCTAGACATGATGTTAAATGCTAAATATATAAATTAATGAATAGTAATCTTAGAAAGACAAATTAGAGACAGATTGTGTAAATCTCTAAGAAAGTCTCCAAAGATTCCTCCATACCAAATAGAGGATTTCTTATTTTATTCCAGAAGTAATGGGAAAACTATGGAGTTTATTAAATAGAACTATGTTATTATCAGACCTGTGCTTTAAGGAAACAGCTTTGGCAACTATGTTCTAGATGGAAAGTAGAAGACAGAAACTTATTATTCACACACTCTTGAATCTATTTTATTGAATTTCATTCTACAACTTGGCTGAAACTGCTATCTCAGTGGTCATAAGTGATCTCCTGATGGTCATTTCTCAGTCCTCACTGTCTTTGATTTTTTTACAGCAACACCTATTGTGACTTTTCCCTACCTGTTAAATATTCCCTTTATCTTCCTATAAGATTTTCCTGGGGCTCCAGTTCACTATGAACACTCTTTCTTGGTTTCATTCCTTAGTTCACCTCAATAATTCCTTAGTCCATCTTGGCCCCAATCTCTTCTACCAAGAAGATGAATTATTGGATAAGGAAAAGTTCCATCCCATTGTGTCCTTCTTCTGTCCTAAACTTTTCTCATCTCCAACTCAAAAGATATAATCAATTTAAAGCTAGATCTTCCCATATGAAATGATTTATGAACATTTTCATAATGTTTTTCCATTGAAAAGAGCCTTACAGGAGTGGGATTTCAAGGAATGTCAGATTTTTTATCAAGGAAAAAGAAAGGTTAGAATGGATTAGAAGCAGATATAACTTAGTGATTATTGCTGTGCCCCTTGGCCTGTCTGAAAAAAATGTGTACTCCGCTAAAATACTTTGGGAATGATATAATCCTGATAAAATATCCCAGCTTCTATTTCCACTATGTGATTTCCCCTGCTCACCTAACCATAAAGTCAAGATGTTGATCTTTAGTATGAATTATCACTTCACCTTACCAAAATCATATTTTTTGCTTTTTTCATCTTTCCTGGTTCCTCTGAATGAGATGTTTTAATTTACAAAGAACCAAGTTGGGTTTTTTTCTGAAAATCTATAAATATCATTTGGATTTCTCTCCCTAAAGGACCATGTCGTGATCAAGAGCACTTTGTTACTTCATTTACTAATCCAAGAAAAAAACACATATTCAATTATTTCCCTAATCTGAAGGGTAGTAATTATGAATCCATTTAACTATATGTGGAATATTCTTAAAGTTGTTATGAGAATGTTCGTATGCTTTATCTCCATGTAATTGATCTGGTCTTTTCACTTTTGAATGATCAGTTGATTTAGCTCTTTGAAATAGAATAGTTTTCAGGTCTAGAAACACATTCGTAGCCCTATTTCATTATTATATGTATGAGACATCTCTGTTTTATGGAATTGAGCCTGTCCTTAAAAAGAGGAAAAGATTACCTTGTTTGAGAATTAATTGGTCAGTTGAGCTCACAGAAGAAAATAAATTTCCTTATGTTTTTAGAATTCCTGTGGGATGTGGAATTTAATGAGTTCTCCAATTATACACCCTTTCAGAGTAAGAGAAAAAAATTTTTTTTTCCAACTCAGACATTTGTCTCCCCTATAGGGACCTGTTGTTGAACTAAATTTATACCCAGTGCAAAGCTCAGAAGTGACTTTCTACTTTGTCATACTATAATGTGTTATTCTGTATTAGTTTGACAGTTGGTTCATTCCAAAAATCTTTCTCACTGTTGCTTTTGGCTGAAGTGGATTTTGCCCTGAAGTCTGCTTCCAGAAGAAGAAATGCACAAGAGCAGGAATTTCTCCTTGATCAGATGAATAATTACTGCTGGCTTCTGCTGAGGTTGATATTATTTCTTCAAGTCACATATCTTTTCATAGAAAAGGGTTAGGGACTGATTAAAGATATTGCATGGTCTCAGATTTGTAGAGAGGAAAATGAGAATATCTTTTTAAGTATTAGACATGCAAAATTTAAGGTCCATGAACACAGAGTTCTGTTGCCCTTAATATTTCCAGTTCAATGTCTAAAGTGATGATTAAGTGATGATGCCAATGGTCATTCATATTTTATAACTACCATACCAAGGTTCTATCAATATGGCAGTACTTTTCTGCTATACGTTATATCCTTCCAATATAACAGTCTATAGTTTATCCTCCAGTTACCTCTCACAAAAAGCTTTGTAAGGTAGGTGGATTCAACATCATTGTTGTCAACTTCTATTGCTCAGGGGCAAAGGAGGGATTAAATGAACCTTTGTAAGTTGTATTTCAGTGTTCGGTTGCAAATTAGTATTCATTTGCTGTAGAAGTATGTATTATTTCTATCACAATAGAAGATGATATGGTATAGTGGGAAAAAAACAAGGCCTACAGTCAAGACATCCTAGTTCATACCTTGAACTCCCATTTACTCCTTGTATTACATTTGGCAAGTTACTCACAGTTCAAATGATCTCTAATGTCAGCTCCACATTGAAAATTCCATCTTTTCATTCCATAATCACCACCTTCATATTATTTTTAACAGATGGTGATGATATAAGAAAATTCAATCAAATGCATTGTGATGTAATGCATTTCTAAGCATCGAATGAGTTCAATCAAGTACTAAACTATTTCTTGTTGATAATATGGCAGAATAGAATTCTGGACCTAGTAAATGGTTGGAACTAGGTGACCACTCTTTCAAATCTCAGTTTCTGTGAGACTCTAGTCATTAAGTTATTACCTTATATCAAATTCTCTCTGACCTGTTATATTAACAGCCTCTAATATTTTTACTTCTTTCTTAAAAAATAGTTCAGTGAATTCACTCTCATAGCTTTCATCACAGTGTTTGTTCCTCAAAATGAAAACTGAAAATAAGCATAGAAAATAGTTGATTACTAATAGTATATTAGAAACAATAGGTTTCCACAACACCAAACTGACAGTGCTGAGATAAATTTGAACAGCTTCAACTTCTTCAGGGTTTATCACGATACAAAAGAAAAAAGCAATTTTTTGTTCAGGTGACAAATCTGGCCCTTATACTATGAGGGATGCTAAAAAGTACTTCACCCAGACAGAAATGGGAGATTACCCCAAATTGGAGAAAATTACTTCTAGAATGGAATTATTCTCGAAGCTTTCATGCTCGATTTATTTTCCTTCAAAATCTAGACACCATATAAAAGCTTTTGGTATTCTTAATTGTATTTTGAAATATTTCCAACCTAAGTATGGATGGACTACAGCTGTGTTCTCTGTGGAGAGATTTTTTGAGTCGTTTAAAGAGAAGCATCACACATTTGATCAAAACGAAAGACTATTTTATTGTTTTACAAATATGTCCAAAACAAAAACCTCTCCTCAATGTTTATAACCAGCCATCACTGTGTCCTTCCTAAGTGTTATTCAAGATGGAGAACTAATTGCAGCTGGACCTGAACTGCAGGAGGGGGATGGGTAAGTCTAGTCATAAGTGAGCTGTGACTGAAGGTATATCATTCTCAATGTGCATCCTGCTCTGAACCACAGTCACAAACCATTATTCCATCTAATAAATGTCCCTGTGAGAATTAAATACAAACTTTGTAAAATATACTAATATCCAAGGACACAGATATGTTTATCTATTTCTAACCATGCAAAATGGATCACTTCCTTATTTTTATTTTTAATTTCTCAAGTTTCAAAGGAAAAACTAAAGACAATTGAAATGAACTTCTGTCCAAGTTATTACTATAAAACTTACATTAATTGTAAGTTCCTACACACCTCATTTGAAGGGTCAGATCTTTTATTACTTTTTATGGTTTTAGTGATATACTGAGTTCTAGTTAAAAACCAAGCACCAAAATGAATCTCAACACAGATTTCACAAGCCAGTAGGTTAGCATTCATCTCTGGTGCTGCATGCTAACCCTGTCAATGTTTAAGTTTCTGTGACAAAAAGGGCCATAAAGCTGTTTATTTGTGATATCAGTTGCATTCATGGCAATGGAAAACCCCTATTTACTAGCAAACATTAGTAAGATGGCAAAAATGTCATGTCTAAAGTCCAATGTTCTCTGAAAACACTCTCATCAGTACTTCTCAGGTCTTATTCACTCCTCTGCCATTACTGTGAGCCATAAAAATCAGTCCTTATATCCCATAGAAGTAATGGCATCATAAAGTTGCTTCTTGTTCTGGCTATCTACATTTGACATTGTTTTTGTATTCTACACTTTTTTACATTGAAAAGTATAGTTGGAATAGCAGTTACTATTTAAACCAATTTCATCTTGCGCAAATAGTTTTTTATTTCCTGCAGCATCCAGACTGACTACTAGAATCCATGTTTCCTATTTGCAAAAGAACCCCTTGATGAAGTTAGCAAATGTATTCTCCATATCTTACATTTTATGTTGAACACGGGCAAATGAAATCCATAACCAGTCACTGCTTCTTTCTTTCTCCTCTGCAGCCTTTGGTTTCTCTTCTACCTAGTCTTTCCTTATAAAAGCAACCCTCCCAATTCCTCGAGCCAATATTATCATAAAAGAATTCTTTTTCTATTTAGAGATAGAATGGACTTTAGAGGTTATCTAATTCAATCAATTCATTTTGCATGTGAGGAGAATGAGATCCTGATCCACCCAAAATCAAAATCTTCTAACTGCAAATTTCTACTTTACCTCAAATGTTTCTGTTTTTCCTGCCTTCCTATAGACTCTTCCAGATCCAATGTATGTTTCTTGAGGGGCAACTAGCCACTAAATCACCAACACCAAATTGCCTTTGCTATCTAAATATGGTGAAGCTTTTTGAGAGTCTGGTCAGTTTACATTTATCTGTTGCCATAGTCTACATGGCTATTTTTCTCTAAATGCATTCCCATAATAGGTCACCTTTATTAGAATAGGATGATGAAATCACAGCAAAGAATTAGGATTAGTGAGGCAGAACTTTAAGAATGTAGCTATGGTTTATATGTATATATCTATATAAATGTAAATATACACATACATAAGTACATATACATATATAGTGATAAATGCACTCTGATGTTCTGACCCATATGTTGATAGGTAAGGTAACCTAGTATATTTTATCTTGGGACAATTGACTTGCTCATTGACGAGAGTGATGAACAGAATCTTTTCTTCTCTAGTTAGTGCTGTAGGGTATACGGGTATATATAAAAGATGGTTTGACATGGAAAACTGAAATGAACATATCAGAATAAAAATAAGTCATCCAATACAAAAATCTAATTTAGTAGCTTTATGAAAAGCAAAAACATGGTCATCAGTAATAGTGATCACATGACTTTTCAATAAACATATTCATCACAACAACTTTGTAAGATTAAGTAGTGATTCAATTAAGCTCAACTTATCAAGCATTTATTAAACACCAATTATGTCCTAGGTATTAAAAAATGGTTCTGAGGATAAAAAACAAAAAAAAACCAAAATAGTTCTTGCCTTCAAAGAGTTAATAGACTACTAATAACTGATCAGATCTCTCACAATTAGTAGTTTAAGCTATTCCCTGGTTGAAATGAATTGAAGTGGAGCTAACCAGCATAACAGTCACACTGATAGACTGTATAAACATACTGTAAAGGAACAGTTACTGAAAGGTAAATATGTGCTCTTACCTTGATTGGAAGTTTTTAGCAAAAGATATTAGGGTAAAGTGATGGTTACATAGAAGAAGCAGGACATTTTATTAACACACACATATGTTGAACTCCCCCACTAGATTGTAAGCTCCTTAAGGGTAGGGAAAATGTTGCTCTTAATTTTATATTCCAAGACCTTAGTACAGAGCTTTGTACATAGCTAGTTGATTGATTAATGAGATGTCCTCTCCTGCTCCATTCTTGTCTGAGGATTCCTTGATGAGTGGATTTCATGTACCTGCTTTTTTTTCTGTGACTGTCTCAGCAGGGGACAGCAAAGGCAATATGGAGAAGAGGAACTGGACGATGGTGACAGAGATCATCCTTGTGGGAATCCCCACTACTCCAGCCCTGAGTGGCCTTCTCTTCTTATTATTTTTATTGGCCTACTTGGTGACTATTTTAGGTAATTTCCTCATTATTACATTGATCTGGGTGGACTATAGACTCCATTCACCTATGTATTTCTTTCTCAGCCACCTTTCCTTCAGTGAAATCTTAACCACAACCTGTGCTGTTCCTAAGATGCTGGCTAACTTTCTGAGAAAAAAACCATCTCCTTTGCTGGATGCTTCTCACAACTTTACTTTTACTTCCTTTCTGGATGTACTGAGTTTATCCTCTTTGCCGTCATGTCTTATGATCGTTATATTGCCATCTGTAATCCCCTTCAATATCCCACTATCATGACCCATCCCCTCTGTGTTCGACTTGTCATCCTATCCTGGTTAGGTGGCTTTCTGCTCATCCTTCCATCTACTATCCTTAAGGGAGGACTGCCATATTGTGGACCCAATGTGATTGACCACTTCTTCTGTGATAGTGCTCCCCTACTGCACCTTGCATGTGTTGACATCAGAGCTATTGAACTGTTGGACTTCTTCAGTTCTCTTGTACTGCTCATTGGGTCACTGATATTAACTATCGTCTCCTATGTCTACATCATTTCCACAATTCTTAAAATCCCCTCACGTCAAGGTCAACGCAAAGCATTTGCTACTTGTGCCTCACATTTCACTGTCGTATCAATGGGTTATGGAATCTCCATCTTTGTCTATGTTCGTCCCTCACAGAAGAGTAACCTCCACTTTAATAAGATCCTCTTTGTCCTCTCAAGCATTGTTACACCCCTTCTGAATCCTTTCATCTTCAGTCTAAGGAATGAAACCATGAAAGACGCATTGAAAGATATCACAAGCAAGATCCAGTCCTTCCTAAAGGGCCTAAGATACAACTGAGTTTTTGTGGATAACTATTCTATTCCTAGACATCAACAAACTGGCTTCTGAGATACAATATCCAACCAGATATAAAAATGGAATATCATTATCATCATGATAGCAATTTAAATGTTAGAATGTTTCATCTAGAAAGGACCATAGATAATATCCAGTTCAATATCATTATTTTACAGGTAAGGAAACAAAAGTAACGTAGGAAATAGTAATATCTTGGAGTTCAAATATTATACTTTTCTGAATGTTAATAGGTCCCCAGAATCTAGCACACTGATTTACATATGGTGAACTCTAAAGATATATTTTAGTGAACTGAACATTTGTGCAGTAATTATATGGTACACTGAGATGTACATGACTATGCATATATAAACCCTTACACATACATACATATATATATACATATATACATACACATATGTATGAATATGTGTGTATACACTTTTGTATAGTATGTATATATATATATATGTATATGTATGTATGTATGTGTGTGTATACAATAGTATTTATATACATGACTTCATTTAAGAAAAAATACCAGAGCAAGTAGTCATCAGAAGATGACAGTCTTTTTTGGGCAAATATCACAGATTCAACCTGTAGTCAAGTGACCTGGGTCTGCAAATTCATTTCTGTAATGCAGCACAGGATCTTGTATTGAGTCCAGAGGCACAGACTGGGGGTGACCCTACAGTTTTGTTGCTCTTTCCTTCTGGTCTACTTACTGGCTCCCAGTCTTCTAAAACATACCGTCTCCTAGAATTTCCCTTAGCAACTGGGGCCTCAGCATAAATTTCCCACTCTTTCTCATTGCTGAGTTCCTCCTCAAACCTCTACTTTGTGGAGAGACCCAGGTGACCTCAATTCCCCTCCCAGCCTTGTGCTTGGTTTTTAGAACTCCAAACCATGTCCACATTCCAGGTATTTTCTTTTCTCTCCCTACCTCTACCTCCACCCTGACTTTATAGTTCTCTTTGTATTCTGTCTTCCACCTATGAGAATAAAAGTCTTTGGGGATAGGAAGCAGCATTCTCTTTGCTTGTATTGTATTCCCAGCATTTGGGACAGCTAGGTGGTGCAGTGGACAGAGCACCAGTGCAGGAGTCAGGAGGACCTGAGTTCAAATCTCACCTCAGACACTTGACACTCACTAGCTGTGTGACTTTGGACAAGTCACTCAACCCCAATTGCCTCACCCTGGGTCATTTCCAGTCATCTTGATGAATATCAGGTCACTGGATTCAGATGGCTCTGGAGGAGAAGTGAGGCTGGTGACCTGCACAGCCCTCCCTCACTCAAAACAAAGTCAAGTGCAAGTCATGTCATCTTTTCTCTGATGGCATGGTCTTCTTTGCCAATGAAGGATGAACACACATAAATTCCCAGCATTTATCATAGTGTCTGGCACCCAGTAAGCATAACCCCAGGCCCAAAGCTCAGTGATATAAGACTCCTTATTTATGAACATCTATGTCCTGAGCCAGCATATGGAGCAGAGAAGAGTTGGTGAGAGAGCAGAAAAAAAGAAGAAAAAAGAAGCTCTTTGGTTTTCTCCAAGTTTTCAGTTGCTTCAGTACTTGGCCTCATTGTTCTTTTCCTTTCTAAGTAAAAAGAGAAGATTGTATCATTTTGTGAATTTAAAATCATCAGGACAAAAGGGTCCAGTCATTCCAGGGTGTAGATTTGCAGCTTTCACAATGTTGATGCCTTGAGGAACAAAATAAAAAAACACTAGGAGCGACTTTCTGGATTCAGTTCAGCAGTACCTGAGAAGAGGAATTATGGGGCAGTCAAGCCAAATCTGGGATCAATGTTGTATAGGAACTGTGCTGAGGGTAAGCCTGCCCCTCAGAGACTAAGAAACTATGTTGGCAAGCAGCAAGTGTCTGAGATGATGGGCAGAAAAGGGAATGGGAAGAAGGAATACTTGTAAATTTGTTCTTGCTTTATGTTTGAAACAAATATCTCATTTTAAATGGTAATTGATATTAAGTGCTTTAGTGGAACTAGGATATTACTCTCCACTGGTTTGCAGCAGAACTGAGCCTATAGTCATGGAGACGCTTCTTCCTGAGTTCAGATCTCATCTCAGACACACTTACTAGCTGTGTGAACTTTGGGCAAGTCATTTAACCCTGTGAGGTTCAGTTTCTTCATCTATAAAATGAGTTGGAAAGGAAAATGGCAAACCACTTCAGTGTCTGCCAAGAAAACCCAAAAGGAGTCACAGAGTGTCAAATACAACTGAACAACTGTAACAACATTGTCTAACAATGGAGAGGATCAGATGTGGATTTTGAAGCTCATAGCAGTAGAAAAAATTCATTTTAAATTATCAGGGCACCCTAGAACTCCAAGGTACAGAGATGTAGACGCCTGGCTCTAGAAAGTGGTACCACAGTGTATCCATTACATTTTACATATACAGAAGAAAATAGAACCAAGTTCAGAAGGAAGCACATATAAGCAAGAGAGTTTTGAAAGTATTATATAAAATTTATTATACATACATATATTTTTTAAAGTAAGCAGTATGGAATGGAGACTCAGTTTCATAAGCAACCCCTTTTCTGTTCTTCTACATGGCAATGGTTTTTCAGTTTTTAAGTTCAGAATGAAAAAATTATGATTCATCTTAAGGAAACAATAAATATGAAGAATTCTAAGAATTCTAGGAAGAATTGATGTTGTGTGAAGTAAGCAGCTCTAGGAAACTATGCACACAATAACTGCACCAATGGAAATGACAGACAGACAGATACAGAGTAAGAAAGGAAAGAAAGATACCTGAGCATAATGACCAAGCTTGATCCTGGTTAAGAATTGAGAAAATTTGCTTCTCATCTCAGAGATAGAGTTAATGGTTGTGAAACATTTTGTCATTGAATTTTTGTTAAAAAAAAAAATTGCAGCATCATCACTACCTCTGCCTTTGGGACCCTCTCTTCTTAGGGTGGAAAGTTCTTCTTAGAATCAATATTTAAAGGGGTCAACCATACCAGTTATTTTTTCATTTCCCATCAAGCTGCGCTCTATTGGATTTTCCATTATGCTCTCAAAATTGGGTACTTTTCTTTTTTCCTTCCTTTTTCAGTTTGCTTTTTTGTATTATTTGTATTTGTATTATTTCTCACATTTGAAAGTAATCACCTGGAGGGCAGGGGCAGTCTTTTGCCTTTCTTTATGTTCCTAGCACTTAGCATAGTGTCTGACATTAATAAATCTTCATTGACTAAAGCACAAAGATGATTGGTTTTGTTGAACTGCTTTTCTTCCACTCTCCTTTTTTTTTTAACTTCTTTACTAGAAGGGGTAATTCAAATCTGTAAGTAAGGAGAGAGAAAGTCCATATTAAGAAATGACACTGATGTAAAAACAAAGTTCTCAATAATGATTTTTAACCAGACCTGTAATTTTAGTGAGGGCCCAGAGTCTACTCATGTACCTGAGCTACAACTCATAGGTTTAGAGATTTACCTATGACATTGAGAAATGTCAAAGGTTACAGTCAAAATTGGACTCAGACGTTTTTGACTCAGAGACTAGCTCTCTATCTACTCTATCACACTACTTATCATAAAGCAAGTAATTTGAAAAAAAGAAAGGCTTGTCAACATGTTTTGAAAAGTAAAAATAAAAATATCATTGTTGGAATTTAGAATTTGGAAATATAAATATTACCACCTCCTTGAACACTCTAGTCTTTTAGTTTATCCTTTTCTTCCAGTAACATGACCTATATCTTTGCTGGACCTCAGACACCCACAAGCAAAGTCTTTCAGTCTAGTTCTTTGTCACCACAAAAAGAGCTGCTATAAATATTTTTGTACATGTGGATCTTTTTCCTTTTTGGGGGATCTCTTTGGGATGTAGACCTAGTAACAGCATTTCTGGATAACCAGCTATGCATAGTTTGATTGCCCTTTAGGTATAGTACAAAGAACATCATTTTTTTATATTCAACTAGATTTTTTTTTTTATTTTTAATGCTTATTTATTTATTTTTAGTTTTCCATATTCATTTCCACAAAATTTTATATTTAAAATTTACTACCCTCTCTCCTCTCTCCCCACCTCATAATGCCTTGTATTCTGATTACTCCTTCCCTCAATATGCCCTCCCTTCTATCAGATCCTTCACTTCCTTTATCCTCATCTTCTCTCTTTTCTGACAGGGCAAGATGGATTTCTATACCTCATTACCTGTATTTCTTATTTCCCTGTTGTATGCAAAAACAGTTCTCAACATTCGTTCCTAATACTTTGAATTTCAACTTCTCTCCCTTCTTCCCTCCCCACCCTTCCCCACTGAGAAGGCAAGCAATTCAATTTAGGCTATATATGTCTAGTTTTGCAAAAGACTTCCATGATACTCATGTTTTGTTAGATTAACTATATTTCCCTCTACCCTATCCTGCCCCCCATTTATTCTATTCTCTTTTTTGACCTTGCCCCTACCCCAAAGTGTTTACTTCTAATTACCTCCTCCTTCCATTTGCCCTCCCTTCTATCATCCCCCTCACCTCACTTGTCCCCTTCTCCCCTGCTTTCCTGTAGTATAAGATAGATTTTCATATCAAAATGAGTGATCTTGTTATTCCCTCCTTAAGCCAAATGTGAAGAGAGTAAGCTTCACTTTTTCCCTCTCACATTCCCCCTTTTCCCCTCCATTGAAAAGGGTTTTTCTTGCCTCTTTTATGAGAGATAATTTGCCCCATTCCATTTCTCCTCACAATATATTCTTCTCTCACCCTTTAATTTTATATTCATGTAGATATCATCCCTTCTTATTTAACTCACCCTGTGCTCTCTGTCTACATGTGTGTGCGTATGTGTGTATAATCTCTCCAAATACCCAAATAATGAGAAAAGTCTCGAGTTACAAATATTATCTTTCCATGTAGTAATGTAAACAGTACAACTTCATAAAGTGCTCTATGAGTTCTCTTTCCTGTTTACCTGTACATGCTTCTCTTGAACTTTGTGTTTGAAAGTCAAATTTTCTATTCAGTTCTGGTCTTTTCATCAAGAATGCCTGAAAGTCCCCTATTTCATTGAATGACTATTTTTCTGGAAAGGTAAATCTTGGTTTTAATCCTAGTTCCTTTGACTTCTGGATATCATATTCCAAGCCCTGTGATCTCTTAATGAAGAAGCTGCTGGATCTTTTGCTATTCTGAATGTATTTCCACAGTACTTGAATTGTTTCTTTCTAGCTGCTTACAATATTTTCTCCTTGATCTGGGAACTCTGGAATTTTGTTCCATTATTCCTAGGAGTTTCTCATTTTGGATCTCTTTCAGGAGGTGATCAGTGGATTCTTTCAATATTTATTTTGCCTTCTGGTTCTAGAATATTGGGGAAATTTTCTGTGATAATTTCAAGAAAAATGATGTCTAGGCTCTTTTTTTGATCACGGCTTTCAGGTGGTCCCATAATTTTTACATTGTCTCTCCTGTATTTATTTTCCAGGTCAGTTGTTTTGCTAATGAGATATTTCACAGTCTTCTATTTTTTAATTATTTTGGTTTTGTTTTGCAATTTCTTGGTTTCTCATGAAGTCATTAGCTTCCATCTGCTCCATTCTGACTTTTAAAGAACTGTTTTCTTCAGTGAACTTTTGAACTTCCTTTTCTATTTGGATAATTCTGCTTTTTAAAGGATTCTTCTCCTCACTGGCTTTTTGGCCCTCTTTTGCCAATTGAGTTAGCCTTTCTTTAATGGAATTATTTTCTTCAGCATTTTTGGGGTCTCCTTTAGAAAACTGTTGACTTGTTTTTCATAATTTTCTTGCATTGTTCTCATTTTTCTTCCCATTTTTCCTCCACTTCTCTAACTTGATTTTCAAAATCCTTTTTGAGCTCTTCCATGGCCTGAAACAATTGCATATTTATTTCGGGGGTTTTGGACACAGAAGCTTTGATTTCCTCTGACAGTATACATTATTCTTCATCATCCAAAAAGATGGAAGAAAGTACTTGTTCACTGAGAAAGTAACCTTCTATAGTCTTATTTTTTTCTCCCTTTTTTGGGCATTTTCCCAGCCAGTTACTGGACTTTTAATCCCTTTGTCAAGAGGAGGATATACTCTGGGGACCTGTAAGTTCTCAATTCCTCCAAGGTGGCACCATCAAGGGAGAGGAGTTTACTTCTCTCCTGGTCTGCCACTGATCTGGGAGCAACCAAAACTTTTCTGCCCAGAATCTGGTAGTAGAATTCCCTCTTCACAATAGCCTCCATCTCCACTACACCAGTGCTCCTCCTCACCCCAGGGCCATTCTCAGAAATGAGAATCAGATCAGAGGCTCAATTGCCCTAGACCCTCTAGGCAGACGGCTCCAAAACTGTATGCTGTTGTTACAGTGGATTCTGCAAGTGATCCAGACCCATACTCCCCTCTCCTGGGTGGAGAAGCCCTCCCACTGAACTTTGAAGCTGTCTGTAGCATTTGTGGGTTGATAGATCTGACAACTGCTGCTGTCAGTGGCTCCCTGAATCCTATTCTAGGTCCTGTCTCTGCTGCACTGTGAGACCTACACTGGACTGCGCTCTGCTCCATGCCTGGTGTGATAGACCTTTCCTGTCAGACTTCCAGGCTGTCTTAGGATGGAAATATCCTTCACTCTGTCGTTTTGTGGCTTCTGCTGTTCTAGAATTTGTTTAGAGTTCATTTTTTACAGGTATTTCATGAACTATGTGGCAGAGTTTCTACAGGTCCATATTTCTATTCTGCTATCTTGGCTTTGCCCCATACAAGGAACTTCTTAAGGCTAAATTTAAGACATTCAGAGGAATGAGGAAGGGAACCAAGGGGAAAGGGGACAAAGATGTACATGGATCACAGGTATGGGAAAGAAAAAGGCATAACTAAACCTTTGGAATGAATAGGATACATGACTCAGCCAATGGAGTTATATGAGACTCATATGAGATGATCTTTGGTCCGGGTCAAGAAGAGAAAGAGGGTAGACAATTCAGTGAGAAGTGATCTTCCTGTTCCAACAGGCAGATTATATTAAGATTTTGTCCCTCCTCTCAGTTTAGTATATGTACAATGAGGGTCTCACAAAATTGGATTGAAAGGATTATGATACAGTCAGATTGAACTAGCTTATGAGACAATTTTTAAATTTTCAATGTGACCATTTACATCTTGGCAATCAACAAGCACTAATATGGAATTATGATTTTCATAATAATTGATATGATATGTGCAATGAAAGCTTTGATTTTCAAAATTATCTTTTCTAATTTGTGAGTCAAACTTACAATGAAGCTTAAATGATCAATCAAACCTTTGAAAATGTTCACAATCACTGGTTATGTATCTTAAGTGAAGATAATCAGGACTGGAGAACATGATTACATCACAGAACTCCAGTTCTGTGACTCAACAAGTAATTACCCCCAAGAATTTGAGAAATGTTGCTCCCACAGAACTCCAAAATAAGTTTTCTGCGGGAAACCAAGCTTGAACACAGGAAACAATTGTTTGTAATCCGCCTTCCCTCACTGTGACAACAAGGACACTGACATACACAGGAGGGCCTCCTGTGCAGGTTCTTAGTTCTGCTTTTATATAAAGAAAGTAACTTGTGAGGGGTCAACAATCACTTTAATCAAACACATATATCATTCACCTAGTTTAGAGGAAAAAGTCAGCACTCTGAACTTCAGAGGAAACACAGAGAAATAAACACCAACATACAGGGCTTTCAACTGCCTGACCATAAGCAATACAAACATAGTTACCAGAGAGAGAAGCACCAACATCTGAGCTTTCAAAGCCAAAGTGGGCAGGGGGTGGTGCTTCTTAGTAACTGCCCACAGTCTTGTCTGGCCAAATAAACATTTTCAATGAGTAAACCTCAAAGTAAAACCTCACCTTAGAGTATTTATAGAGTATTTTCAGAGTCAGAGGGCATCACAACCCTTGAGAACCAGTGCATTGGAAATTAACAAAAGGTGTGGGCCTCTCCTAATCTAGTTTCCCTTAATGAGCAGGCCCATCATGGGGTGGAGAAGATCTTTAATTTTTTAATTAACATTACACCCCCTCCCTTCCCACTTATGATATCTATATCTATATCTATCTATCTATCTATCTATCTATCTATCTATCTATCTATCTATCTATCTATATATATATATAAAATCTCTATCTTCACTCCAGAAAAATCAAATTCTGATCTGGAAATTTCCCCATTTGCAAGTCTGTTCCCCATAAGGAAACTAATTAATTAAATGGCTACTTGATTACTGACACTTTGTCTCTGGCCTGCTGTTTCATCATTCTCAGGTTACAGACTGATATCAGTAAAATCCTGTAAACACTACAGATTGGGCATGATTTATTATTTTGTTGATTGTCTAGTCTTGAGAAAGTGATGGAGAAGATGCTAATAATGCAGATTAAACTTAAAAGTTTAAGCTTTTTATTTGTTTTTTTCAGAAAATCATTTGTTAAACATTTTCTATCACAAATGTGAATGGACATTGTTAATTGTTCCAAGAAGTTCAGGTTGCACTCAAGAGTATCTGATTGGTGTCACATACAAAAAAGGATCAATTTGAACACTAGGGCTCTAGTGAGATATGGCTGTTTTCAAAAAAGAAAAAGCTAGGGATACCAGGAAAGAGGTCTGTCATAAATACCTCATATCTGTGACATGAGACTGTCACACAAAAGTTTAGTTCCAGAGAACTAAAGATTTATTTGATTACTATGAAATGTAATATATTTCAACTTACTATGACCCATACTATTCTACCTCTACTATCCTGAACCCTGAAATTCTCCTCTCTGATTTATCCAAACACTCTATTAAAGGTACTTTCTCTAAAGTTGCCTATGATCTCTTAACTTTTAAATCTGATAATCTTTCTATTTTCCTCAGCCCTCCTTATCGATGCTTGCTCCTCCCTTGGTTTCCATGACACTTCTCTCTCATGGTTCTCTTTCCATCTTCCATGTCCTAAATGAGTACACATCAAAGTCCTGCCTTAGGTAGTCTTCTCTCTTTATTCTACTTACATAGGTAATTTCATCTGCTCCAATGCATTCAAATGTTATCTCCTGCACTGTTAACAACCAAAAGGACATCCTCTCAAAACTTACCTTTTCCCTTAAATCTCTCTCTCTCCCTCTCTCTCCCTCTCTCTCTCCCTCCCTCTCTCTCTCTCTCTCTCTCTCTCTCTCTCTCTCTCTCTCTCTCTTCTCTCTCTCTCTCTCTCTCTCTCTCTCTCTCTCTCTCTCTCTCTCTCTTTCTCTCTCTCTCTCCTCTTCCTCCTCCTCCTCTCCCTTTCTCTACACTCTCTACACATACATACAGATTTACACACTCAATTAGTTGCTTTGTCTATGCAAGTCTACCTTGGCAGAACTAAGATCTTTAACCTTTCCAAAATTTACATGATCACTAACCGACATCACTACCTTAACATGTCTTACTTGGGCTCTTTCCAATAGCCATTTCTCCTTTTCTAATAAATCCTCTAAGAAGCTGTCAAAATTTTTTCTAATGGTACAGTACTTAACTAATAAAAATTTTGAGTAGTTTTCCATTGCCCCCAGGATAAAATAAAAACTCTCTAGCCTGGTATTTAAATACTTTCACAATGTTTCTCCAACTTAACTTTCAATACTTATTTTTTAGTGTCCTCCCTTTTCATAGAAAGTGTTTTAAATCAACTCGAATTGTTGACTGCTCCCTGAATCTGTCATTTGAGCTCTAATTTCTGTGCTATCATTAAAACAACTATAGCAACAACATAATAGGTGGAATTCATTAGTTAATTCATTAACAAAGAGACATCAAATCAAGGCTAATATTGTTTTTGTTTTCTTTAGGTCACAGAATGTTTCATTTTTTCAGGAAAGATAGCAATTATGAAAACTCATCTCAAAAGTTCACCAAAGGGACCTTATTAAAAATGACTTACTTTTATCATAAGAATATGAATATCCAGTAGTAAGGAGGTGAGGCAAAGGGAGATGGGCAGGCAATGCAAAACAATTTCCTCAGACTAAAGAGAATTCCTAATGTAACTTGCTTCCCCTTTGGAACAAAGCACAATTCCTCATGGCAGTAAGCATTTTCTATTTGGCAAAGAATTTCCCAGAATTTATACTTATAAACATATAAATACATTCAATTATAAGTAACTTTGGCAAGATTCTCCATTTCTAAAAAGGAATCCCTCTTAACTTATTGTCTCTGAATATTTGTCTTCACAAAATCAGGAGCCAATTCCTCTGGAAAGTCTTCCCTGACACCTTTCCCTCACTTACATACACACACCTTCCCCCATAACCAAAACAATTATGAGTGATCCCTCTTTTCTCAAATGGCGATGTCTTTATTTTTCTATGTATGGGGTGGATCCAGAAAGCAAAACAAACTTTTCTTGAGACAAGTACCATTACATTCTTTTTTCACTCAACATTTAATTTTATTTCTCTTTATTTTTTCTAGTATTTTATTTTATTTTTCTCCAGTTACATGTAAAAACAACTTTTAAAATTTGTTTTCAAAACTTTGACTTTAAAATTCTTTCCTTGATAATTTCTTTGTGATCCAAATTCTCTCTTTCTCTCCTTCCACCCCACTGAGAAGTCAAGCAGTTCAATATAGGTTATACATATGTAGTCATGCAAAACATACCCATAATAATCATATTGTGAAAGAAAACATGGACAAAAAGAAAACCTCAAGAAAAATAAAGTTTAGGACTATGTCTGCTTCCCTAGCTCTCAGCCCACATATGGTTGGAAGATCCAGTGGCTGATCAGAGGAGGATTTCAGGGATATCTTTGGTCATGCTGAGGCAAAATTCTCTTGATTTGTACAATCTTTCATCTGGGTTGCAACCTGGGTGGCAGTTCTGGGGTGAGGAGGAGCTTATGGTGGCAGTGGAGAAGGAATCTTCACCGTTCAAGGCAGAAAAGAGTGCTTGTAGTCACTACAGACCACAGCACAAGTCAGGAGAGGAGGAAACACCTTTCCTTTGATCATACCACCTTGAAAGGGTTGAAAATTTAAAGTTCCCTAGAAGTATCTCTGAAAACAGCTGCACAAATTCCATGAAGTTTGGGACAGTACACACACCCACTCCTACTCCCAATGGAAGCAGAGTCCTACCTTGACAAAGAGCTCAAAAGTCAAGTAATTGGCCAGGGAATTGAGCAAACAATGCTAAAAAAAAAATGAAGCTCAAGACTATTGAATCTTATTTTGGTGACAAGGAAGTTGAAAACATACAACCAGAAGAAAACAAAGTCAAAGCTCCTACATCCAAAGTCTCCAAGTAAAACATGAATTGGTCTCAGGTGATGGGAGAGCTCAAAAAAGATTTTGAAAATCAAGAAAGAGAAATTGAGGGAAAATTGGGAAGAGAAAGAATGGTGATGCAAGAAAATCATGAAAAACAAATCAACAGCTTACTGAAGGAGATCCTAAAAATGCTGAAGAAAATACCAGATTAAAAACATAGACTAACTCAAATGGCAAAATAGACTAACCCCAAAAGTCAATGAGGAGAAGAATATCTTAAAAAGCAGAATTGGCCAGATGGAAGAGAGGGTCTAAAATCTCACTGAAGAACATTTTTCTTTCAAAATTAAAATGAAGCAAATGAAAGCTAATGACTATGAGAAATCAAGAAATTATAAAATAAAAAACCTAAAAAATGAAAAATAGATGACAACATGAAATATCTTATTGGAAAAACAACTGACCTGAAAAATAGATCCTGAGGAGAGAATTTAAAAATTATTGGACTACCTGAAAGCCATGATCAAAAAAGAAAAGCCTAGACATAATCTTTCAAGAAATTATCAAGGTAAACTGCCCTGATATTCTAGAACCAGAGAGTAAAAATAGGAATGGAAAGAATCCATAGATCACCTCCTGAAAGAAATCCCAAAAGGGAAAGTGCTAGAAATATTGTAAGCAAATTCCAGAGTTCTCAAGTAAAAGAGAAACTACTGCAAGAAGTCAAAAAGAAACAATTCAAGTATTGTGAAAATACAGTCAGGATAGCACAAGATTTGGTAGCTTCTACATTAAGGGATTGGAGGGTTTGTAATGTGATATTCCAGAGGTAGGATTAAAACTAAGAGTAACGTATCAAACAAAATTGAGTATAGTCCTTCAGGGGAAAAAATAGACTTTCAGTGGTACAGAGGACTTTCAAACATTCTTGATGAAAAGACTAGAATATTTGAATTTTATGTATAAGAATCAAGAGAAGCATGAAAAGGTAAACAGAAAAGAATAATTATAAGAGACTTATTAAAGTTGAATTGTTTACATTACTACATGAAATGATGATATTTGTAACTCTTGAGACCTTTCTCAGTATTAGGTTAGCTGAAGTGAATACATGTGTCTATTTACATATATATATGTATATATACATATATATATATATATATATAACGTGTGTATATGTGTGTATTTATGTGTATATGTATGTATATAGACAGAAGGAACAGGGTGAGGTGAAAATGAAGGGATAATGTCTTGAAAGAAAGCTAAGGTGTGAGAGAAGAATATATTGGGAGAATCAGAAAGGGAGAGGTATAATAGAGTAAATTATTTCAAATAAAAGAGGCAATAAAAAAGCATTCACAATGCAGGGGGGAAGGGGAAGGTGAGAGGGAATGATGGAGCCTTATGCTCATCAGATTTGTCTTAAGGAGGGAACAACATACATCCTTATTTGGATATGACAATCTATTTTACCTTACAGGAAAGTGGGGAGGGAATAAGAGGGGGATGATAGAAGGTAGGGCAAATGGGAGGAGGGGACAATCAGAAACAAACACTTTTGATGAGGGACAGGGTCAAAGGAGAGAATATAATAATTGGGGGGGGGGAGGATGGAGGGAAGTGTTTTGCATAACTACACATGTATAAGCCATATAAAATTGCTTACCTTCTCAGTGGGAGTGGGTGGGGAAGGAGGAAGTAAGAGAAAGAGGAACTCAAAATTTTAAAAACTAATGTCAAAAATTGTTTTTGCATGCAACAGGAAAATAAAACATATAGGCAATAGGGTATGGAAATCAATCATTCTTTACAAGAAAATACAAAGGAAAGGGATAAGAGAAGGAGGGGTTGTGATAGAAGGAATGCAGATTGGAAAATGGGTAATTGCAATGCATGTTGTTGTGGGATGGGAGAGGGGACAGATGGGGAGAAAATTTGGAATTCAAGACCTAGTGGAGGTGAATGTTAAAAATTAAAAAGAAATTTTAAAATAGAAAAAAAGATTTGAGTCAAATGATAGAAATAAGTAATCTGTAAGTTAATAAAAAGAAGAAAAGGAAAACAAAAAAAAAGTTTAGAAAAAGTATGCTTCAATCTGTATTCAGACACTATCAGTTCTTTGTCTAGAGATGGGTAGCATTTTATGGTCCTTCAGAGTTGTCTTGGATTGCTGCATTGCTGAAAACAGCTAAGTCATTAACAGTTAGTCATCTTTCAATATTGTTGTTGCTTTTGACACAGTACATTGCACTTTCCATCTGTCCATACAAGTCTTTCCAGATTTTTCTAAGAGTACCCTGCTCATCATTTCTCATAGTACAATACTATGCTATCATAATCACTTACAACTTGTTCAGTCATTCCCCAATTATTGAGCCTCCCATCAATTTTGGATTATTTGCCCTCAGAAATGAGCTGCTACAAATATATTTTTTTTACATATAAGTCATTTTCCATTATTTTTATTTCTTTTGAGATATAGATGTGGTAACATTATTGCTAGCTCAAAGCTATACATGGTTCATAGCTCTTTGAGTATAGTTCCAAATTGCTCTACAGAATGGTTGAATCACTTCACAATTCTACCAGCAACGCATGTATGTCTCATTTTACCCACATTCTCTCCAACATTTCTCATTTACCCTATTTGTCTTATTAGCCAATCACATATGTGTGAGGTGGTACCTCAGATGTGTTTTAATTTGCATTTCTCCAATCAATAGCAAGTTAAAGTATTTATTCATATGATTATAGATAGCTTGGATTACTTCATCTAAAAATTTATAATATCTTTTCATCATTTATCAGTTGGGTAATGGGCTTTAATTTTGTAAACTTGACTCTGTTCTCTGTATTTCAGAAATGGAGCCTTTGTCAGAAAAACTTGATTCAAAATTATTTTCACATTTACTACTGCTAAGGGCATTTCCCTCTACCCTGTTCTCCCCACCTTTTATTCTGTTCTCTTTCTTATTTCACCCTGAATATCTTCAAAACTGTTTTGCTTCTGACTACTGCCTCCCTCAGTCTGCCTTCCCTTCAATCACACTCGTCTTTCTATTATCCCCTTCCCCTCTTACTTCCTGTAGGGTAAGAGAGATTTTGATACTAATTGAATATACCAATGTTATTCCCTGTTTGAACCAATTCTGGTGAAAGTAAGGTTCACTCAAATCCCGTCTCTTCCCTTCCACTGTAAAAGCTTTTTGTTACTTCTTTTATATGAGATAATTCCCCATTCTGCATCCTTTTTTTCTCTTTCTTCCAGGACAATACTCTCACTCACTAATTTTTTTTAGATATTATCTCTTCATATTCAACTCACATCTGTGCCTCCTATCTATACATGCTCCTTCTAACTACTGTAATAATGAAAAAGATCTTATGAGTGACAAATATCTTCCCATTTGGAAATAAAAATATTTAAAATTTATTAAGTCCCTTATGATATCTCTTTCCTATTTACCTTTTTATGCTTCTCTTGGGCCTGGTATTTGAAAGTCAAATTTTCTTTTTAGCTCTGGTCTTTTCATTAAGGATGTTTGACAAATCTTCTATCTCTTTGAATGTCCATTTTTTTCCCAAAGGATTATACACAGTTTTTCTGGTTAAATGATTCTTGGTTGTAATCCTAGCTCCATAGTTTTCGAAAATGTCATATTCCAAGCCCTCTAATCCTTTAATGTAGAAGCTGCTAAATCTTGTGTGATCCTCACTGTGACTCCACCATACTTAAATTGTTCCTTTCTGTCTGCTTGCTGTATTTTCTCCTTGAACTAGGAACTCTGGAATTTGTCTATCATATTCCTGGAAGTTTTCATTTGGGGATCTCTTTCAGTAGGTGATCATTGGATCCTTTGAATTTTTATTTTACTTTCTGGATCTAGAATGTTGAGGCAGATTTCCTCGATAATTTCTTGAAAGATGATGTGTAGGGGGAAGGAGCCAAGATGGCGGAGTAGAAAGACTCAGGTATGCTAGCTCCGAATCCACAGCCCATAAATTTCCTGGAAAAAGAACTCCCCACAAATTTTGGAGCAGAGCAAGCATGCACCCACGCAGTGGAAGAGATTTCCATTCCAGAGAGCCCCAGAAAGCCGACACCAAAGGTCCATCATGCTCCGGACAGTGGAGCCCATGACAGCACTGCCCTGGCCATGGCCCCAGAGGAGCAGATCCAAGTAGGCTTCAGGGATGGAACCTCTGACGGCCGGGAAGGTCCCTCCGCCCACAGACGCTACAGGTCAGTGAGAGAGATGTCTGGGCTGGCCAAGAGGGGAGTGGGGTAACTCTGTGGCTTGGGCCCCCTCGGGAGGCAGCAGCGGAGAGAGGGCCAGAGGCAGCGGCCCGGGACAGCAGGCAGCAGCAGGCAGAAGTTCAGGGCCATTGCCAAAAGTCTCTGCATAAACTCCCTGAGGGAACTGAGCCTGGGAGGTGGCCCTGCCCCCATCCAAGCACCAGAACTTTAGCTCACATTGAATAGCAGCTGCACCTGCCGCGGAAAGCCCATTTGAATCTCAGACCTCAAGCACTATCTGGGCAGATCTAGGCAGGAGTGGACAGGAATCTCAGAAGTCAAGTAACTGGCTGGGAAAATGCCCAGAAAAGGGAAGCAAAATAAGACCATGGAGACCTATTTTATTGGGGAAGAGATGTTCCTTCCTCTCTTCATTTCTGATGAAGAAGTACAATGCTTGCCATCAGGGAAGGACAAGGATTTCGGGGCCTCTCTATCCCAGACATCCGAGGTGGATGTCTGGTGGGCTCAGACCATGGAAGAGCTCAAAAAGGATTTTGAAGATCAAGTTAGACAGGTGGAGGAAAAACTGGGAAGAGAAATGAGAAGCAAGAAAAGCATGAAAAACGGGTCAATACCATGGTAAAGGAAACCCCAAAAAATGTTGAAGAAAATAACACCTTGAAAAATAGGCTCCCTCAATTGGCAAAAGAGGTTCAAAAAGCCAATGAGGAGAAAAATGCTTTCAAAAGCAAAATTAGCCAAATGGAAAAAGAGGTTCAAAAGCTCCCTGAAGATAATAGTTCTCTCAAAATTAGAATGGAACAGATGGACTCTAATGACTTTCTGAGAAACCAAGAAATCATAAAACAAAACCAAAAGATTGAAAAAATGGAAGAGAATGTGAAATATTTCATTGGAAAAACAACTGACCTGGAAAATAGATCCAGGAGAGACAATTTAAAAATTATGGGAATACCTGAAAGACATGATCAAAAACAACGCCTAGACATCATCTTTCATGAAATTGTCAAGGAAAACTGCCCTGAGATTCTAGAACCAGAGGGCAAAATAAGTATTGAAGGAATCCATCAATCACCACCTGAAAGAGATACAAAAAGAGAAACCCCTAGGAACATTGTGGCCAAATTCCAGAGTTCCCAGGTCAAGGAGAAAATATTGCAAGCAGCTAGAAAGAAACAATTCTAGTATTGTGGAAATACAATCAGGATAACTCAAGATCTAGCAGCTTCTACATTAAGGGATTGAAGGACATGGAATAGGATATTCCAGAAGTCAAAGGAACTAGGACTCAAACCAAGAATCACCTTCCCAGCTAAACTGAGTATGATACTTCAGGGGAAAATATGGTCTTTCAATGAAACAGAGGACTTTCAAGCATTCTTGATGAAAAGACCAGAGCTGAACAGAAAATTTGACTTTCAACACAAGAATGCGAAGAAGCATGAAAAGGCAAACAGCAAAGAGAAGTCATGTAAGGGACTTATCAAAAATGAACTGTTTACATTCCTACATGGAAAGACAATATTTGTAACTCTTAAAACGTTTCAGTATCTAGGTAGCTGGTGGGAAAACACACAGATGTACATACACATACATGCACACACATATGTACATGTGTGCATGCATACACACATGCACGCACACACAGAGACAGAGAGCACAGAGTGAATTGAATAGGATGGGACCATATCTTAAAAGAAATTAAGGTAAATGGTGAGCGAGAAATGTAGTTGGAGGAGAGAGGGTGAAATGGAGTGACGTAAATTATATCTCATTCAAGAGGCAAGCAGGAGACTTTTTAGTGGAGGGAAAAAGAGGAGAGCTGAGAAAAAAACATAAAGTTTACCCTCATCGCATTCGACTAAAGGAAGGAGTAAAATGCACACTCATTTTGGTATGAAAACCTATCTTACAGTACAGGAAAGTGGAGGAGAAGGAGATAAGCAGGGAGGGAGGGATGATGGAAGGGAGGTCAATGGGAGAAGGGAGCAATTTGAAGTCAACAGTCTTGGGGAGGGACAGGATCAAAAGACAAAATAGAAACAATGGGGGGGAGAATAAGAGGGAGGGAAATACAGTTAGTGTTACACAACATGACTGTTATCGAGGTCATTTGCAAAACTACACAATTATGGCCTATATTGAATTGCCTGCCTTCCCAAAGGGAATGGGTGGGGAGGGAGGGATGGGGAGAATTTGCAACTCAAAATTTTAGGAACAACTATTGAGTATTGTTGTTGCTACTAGAAAATAAGAAATACAGTTAATGGGGAATAGAAAGTCATCTGGCCCTACAGGACAAAAGAGAAGATGGGGACAAGAGAAGGGAGGGATGATAGAAGAGAGGGCAGATTGGTGATAGGGAAAATTAGAATGCTTGGTGTATTGTGGTGGGGAGAGGGGATTAATGGGGAGAAAATTTGGAACCCAAAATTTTGTGAAAATGAATGTAAAAAGTTAAATAAATAAATTTATATTTAAAAAAAATAAAAAAAGATGATGTGTAGGCTTTATTTTTTCTTTTTTTGGATCATGCCTTTTGGGGAGTACAAAAACTTTGAAATTACCTCTTCTGATACTGTTTTCCTTCCATAGCAGATGTTTTCCAGCGAGATATTTCACATTGTCTTCTATTTTTTTCGTTCTTTTGGCTTTGTTTTATTGTTTCTTTATTTCTCATAAAGTCATTAGCTTCCATTTACTCCATTCTCATTTTTAAGGAATTATTTCCTTCTGTGACCTTATGGAGCTTTTTTCCCCCTTTGGCTAATTCTGATATAGGCTCTACACATACATTCCTATTAAACACATTTTCACATTGGTCATGGTGCATAGAAGAATTATAATGATTGGGAAAAACCATGAGAAAGAAAAAGAACCAAAGCAAAAAAGAAAAGAGGCTGCTTCACTTTACATTCAGACTCCATAGTTCTTTCTCTAGATGTGAATGGCATTTTCTATCATAAGTCCCTTTAGGTTTTTGTATTACTGAGAAGGGCTAAGTCTATTAAAATCAGTCATCACACACTGCAGCTCTTATTGTATACTATGTTTTCCTGGTTCTGTTCACTTCAATTAGTATCATTTCATATAAGTCCTCCCAGGTTTTTCCGTAGTCCACCTGTTCATCATTTTTATGCCACAAAAGTATTCCATTATATTAATATACCACAACTTGTTCAACCATTCCCAAATTGATGGGCATCCCTTCAATTTCCAATTCTTGGCTTCCTCAAAAGGAGTTACTATAAATATTTTTACACATGTGTGACCTTTTCCCAGTTTTATGATCTCTTTGGCATGAACCTCTAGAAGTAGTATTGTTGAGTGATATGGTATGCACATGTTTAAAGCCCTTTGAGCATAGTTCTAAATGGTTCTCCAAAATATTTGGATCAGTACACAGCTCCCCAACAATGAATTAATCTTCCAACTTTCCCACCCCTTTTCCAACATTTATCATTTTCCTGTTTTGTCATGTTAGTCAATCTGATAGGTGTGTTAATTTGCATCTCTCTAATAAATAATGATTTAGAGCATGTTTCCATATGACTATACCTAGCTTTATTTTTTCCTCCAAAAACTACCTGTTGATATCCTTTGACTATTTATCAATTAGGCAATTATTGTATTCTTGTAAATTTGACTCAGTTCTCTATATATTTTAGAAATGAGGTCTTTATGAGAGACATTAATAGCAAAAATTCTTTCACAGTTTTCTGCTTCCTTCTTAATATTGGTTGCATTGGCTTTGTGCAAAAATCTTTTCAATTTAATGTAATCATATTATTCATTTTGCATTTCATAATTTTCTCTAACTCTTGTTTGGTAATAAATTCCTACCTTCTTCATAAATCTGACAGATAAACTTTTCCTTGCTCTCTCAACTTTCTTATAGAATGAGATTTTATATCTTAATCATGTATCCATTTGGACTTCATTTTGGTACATGATGTAAGACGCTGGTCTATGCCCAGTTTCTGTCATCCTCTTTATCAGTTATCCTAGTGGTTTTTGTCAAATAGTGAGTTCTTAGCCCAGTACCTGGTGTGTTTGGAATTATCAAATGGCAGGTTACTGTAATCATTGACTACTGTGTCTTGTGTACCTAACCTATTCCACTCGTTTACCCCCTCTATTTCTTAGGCAGTACCAACTAGTTTTAATGATTGCTTCTTTATAATACAATTTAAGATTTGGAATAGCTAGGTCACTTTCCCTAGAGTTTCTTTTCACTAATTCCCTTAATATTTTGTACTTTTTGTTCTTCCAGGTGAATTTTGACATTTTTTTCTAGCTGCATAAAAAATTTTTTGATAGTGTTATTATTTAATTTTTAACCATTTGATAAAGTATGGCTCTCCTTCCAGGGTGAAGAGTGATTGTCCTAAGTTTCAGGGGTTTTATTCAGCTGTTTTCAGGGATACTTCCAGGGACCTGTAAGTTTTCAGTTCTTCCAAGTTGGTATGATCTATGGAGAAGTGGTTACTACTCTCCTGGCATATTCTTGGGTCTCTAGGGGACCACAAGATAGTCTTTTCTGCCCTGAAACTGTGACAGGGCATCTCCCTCCTCTGTGGTAGCCAGCTCTGTTGTGCTAATGTTCTTCCTTGCCCTGGGATTGCTGCCCAGGACTGCAAATCCTATACAAATATGGACAAAGCAACAAAATACTGCTTCAGTGCTAGCAAAAAAAACCCCTATAATCTCCTTCTGACCAGTTGTTTGAAACCTTTTACATCTATTGGAGCCGTTGAAGAAGCCGCTGCTGACTCAGTCACTCCTAAGGCCTGCTAATGGTCTTCAGTGGCTATTGCTGTACTGGTATAGGCTGTGCTGTACTGTGCTACACTCTCACCTAAGTGTGACAGATTCTTCCTGTTGATCTTCCAAGTTGTCTTTGGTATCTAGGGGCTTAGAGGTCTGGAAACTGTTAGTGCTTCCAATGATTCTGTAGCCCTGAGACATGTTCCTGGTGTAACTGGGGCCCAGTCTGCACAGGCACAGTGTCACTGAACTGCTCTCCTTTCAGCCTGGTGCAACAGACCTTTCCTGTCAACACTCCAAGTTATCTTGGGCTGGAAATTTGTTTCACTCCATTTTTTTATGTGTTCTGCTAAAGAATTTGTTTAGAATAATTTTTGAAACAAATTTTTAGGGATTTTGGGGAGAACTCAGGAGAATCCTTGCCTTTACCTCTTTATTTTTCTTTTTAAAATAAATGTATTATCAATTTATTTTAATACCATTTTTTAAAATTTTTAAGTTCCAAATTTTCTCCCTTCCTATCCACCCCACATTCACTGAGAATGCAAATACTATATCAATTATGTATGTGACAATCGTGTAAAACAGACTTCCTTATTAGCCACATGACAAAAAAGTAAAAACGAAAGTGAAAAATTACACCAAAATTCACACTCAGAATTCAGTTCTCTCTGGAGATGAATCACATTTTTTCCATAATTTTTTCTATCCCATTGTCTTAGATGATATATTGTTTCAGAATAGCTAAGTCTTTCACAATTGCACATTATTATAATATGCTGTTAACACGCACAATAACTTCCTGATCCGTTCACTTAACTGCCATCAGTTCATAAAGGTTTTCCATGTTTTTTGCCTGAAACATTCCCCTCATCTTATAGCACAAGAGTACTCCATCATATTTAAATATTACATCTTGTTCAGACAGGTATCTCTTCAATTTCCAATTCATTGCTACTTCAAAAAGAGCTGCTAAAAATATTTTTGCACATATAGGCCTAAACTCTTTCATTTGTCTCTTTGGAGAATAGCTAGTAGTGGTATTGATCAGTTAAAGGGTATGCACAATTTAGTACTCTTTTGGATATATTGTTCTCTAGAATGGTTGGACCAATTGACAACTCTACCATCATCAGTGTACCTCATCCTATCCAGTATTTATCACTTCTGATAGATATGAAGCGGTACCTCAGAGTCGTTTTAATTGACATTTCTCTAATCAGTAGTAATTTAGAGCACTTTTATTTGATTACATGTAGCTTTGATTTCTTCTTCTGCCTCTTCATGTCCTCTGATCATTTATCAACTAGGGGATGATTTTTTAAAAATAAATTTGATTCATTTAACTATATATTTGAGAGAGAATGACTTTATCTGAGAAATGTGTTGTAAAAATTTGGACATTACTTCATTATCTATGGTACCTTTCACAAAATGTAGTTTCCCTGATTGTCTCTTTTAATTGGGTCTATTTTTGCTTTTTATTTGTCTAAGTCTAAGATCATGATTGCTACCTTTGACTTTTTTACTTCAGTTGATGCATAATAGATTCTGCTCCAGTCCCTTGTTTTAATGCTAAGTGTATGTATTTCTATTTCAAGTATGTTTCTTATAAACACTATGTTGTTGGACTCTGGTTTCTAATCTATTCAATCTACTTCCTTTTTATGAATTAGTTCATCCCATTCACATTCACAGTTATGATTACTATTTATTTCCCTCTATCCCATTTTTTCTATTTTTATCCTACCCTTCCTCAAGAATCTGTTTTGCTTCTGACCCTTACTCTCTTAATCTGCCCTCCCTTTTATCATTTTCCCACCCCCCCCATATCTCTTATCCCCTTTCCCTCTTATTTCCTTTTGGAGAAAGATTTCTATACCCAACTATGTTTCTATAAAAATTCTATGTATATATGTTTTACATACATATATACATATACATGTAATACTTATATACATATATATGTATACTCTTCCCTTCCAGGGCCAATTTTTATGAGAGATTCAAGCACTCACACACACAAACACACATACAGACACACACATGCATGCAAGCATACACGCGCACATACATTGTTCCCTTTACTCTAAAAGATCTTCTTTGGTTATCTCATTGATATCATAAAATTTTTCACATTCTACCTCCTTGTTACTTTTTCTCCCAGTGTATCCCACTTTCTCATGCCTACTTTTTTCTGATATACATCCACCATAATCAACTCATACCAATGGCATCTTTCTTTGTAGACTCTTTCCATTTACATTAACATAGCTCTTAGGAATTATACATATATATATATATATATATATACATATATATATCATCTGCCCATATAAAAAGTAAACAGTTCAATCTTATTGAATCCCTCATGATTTTCATGAAATATTTTTCATATTTTTTTTTATGTTTCTCTTGAGTCTTGTGTTTTAATGTTAAATTTTCAATTTACTCTGGCCATCATTAGAAATGCTTGAAATTTCTATATTTGATTAAATGTCCATTTTCTCCAAAAGAATTATACTTAATTTTGCTGGATAGGTTGCTCCTAAGTCCTTTCCCTTGCATTATTGCCCTCTACTCCTTTCCTCACTAACTTTTGTGTCTCTCTTTTCCTTTGGTCAATTCTTTTTAAGGAGTTCTTCTCTTCAGTGAATGCTTGTGCCTGTTTTATCAAGTCCTTCGTTCTCCTGTCATATATGACCTTTACCTTATTGAGGAGATGGAGGCTATCAATTGGGAACTTCCTCATTTCCTTTCCTCTATAAGTGAAAAACTCTATGAACATTACTTATATATAATATAATGCAATGTATATATACATACATATGTATTAAAATATAAATAATTATTATACAGTTCTTTAATATATTATATATTGAATTACATACAAATATTATTTATATAATATGCACATAAATGTTCCCTATGTTCATATATACTATCCTTCTTCTCTCCAGTCTGATGATGATGTATTCTTTCTCTTTAACAAGGATAATTGTTCTACTTATGTAAGTGATCCAATTCATTCCTTTAATCTCTAAGACCTTGCCTCTGTAATTATCTCATTCTCCATATCTCCCTTTATACTGACTCCTTCTCTACTGCCTATACATATGGGCCAGACCCTTAATAAAACCTCTTCTTGATCATCCCTTTTAACTATCCTTTATCTCTCTTTTCTTTTGCTTCAAATCAGAAAAAAAAATTATGCTGATTACTTTCATTTATCCATCAATTAACAAGGATCTATTCAGTACCTTCTCTGTGTCAGATTAAACATGGGAATTTTTTTTACAATGCCATTTTTAAATAGATGTTATTTTCCAGGGCAACTATCACATGTCCACTTGTTTGCCGTACTGATAAAGAGCAATGGTGTTCCTTTATCTCTCTCTGCACATGCTCAAGTATTTAGAATGTCCAGATTTACAAAGAAGGTTAAATGTTACTTTTAAACCACTACTGCCTTGGCTACACATTTGAGTCCTTCAATTGCTCTTTCTTCTGATGTGTTTAGTTCACCTCTTCAGTGGTGGGTCCAGAAGAAACAACTCTAGATGGGGTTGCTCCACTACCTAGGAACCCACTAGGCATGCCTCCTGGCATGGCCCCTGCACTCTGATACAGCTTAGTAATGATGGTGTTGCAGACCTTTTCTGATTCTTTCTATTACTGCTTAAATTCTTCCTTCTCAGAAATATGGCTTTTATCCAGTCAGTTGATGATTTCATTACATTTGTCAAGGATCTTCTGTTTGTCTTCTTCACCAAATTTGCCTTCCAGTTTTTCATCCTCTGTGGTAGCCTTCATGTTGAAAGCATAAGATTCAAGAGAATTCTTGGAAGACACTTTGTCTCTCTGCTTCTCATCCTCAGTCTTATATTTCTCAGCCTCTTGGACCATATGCTCAATGTCTTTTTTGTTCATACATCCTTTAACATTGGTGAAAGTGATCTTGTTCTCCTTGCCTGTGCTCTTATCCACAGCAGAAACATTGAGGGTTCCATTTGCATCAAAGTCAAATGTTACTTCAATCTGAGGATCACCCTTGGGTGCTAGCGGGATTCCTGTTAGCTCAAATTTGTCAAGCAGGTTGTTATTCTTTGTCATTGCTCTTTCACATTCATAAACCTGAATAAGCATACCAGGCTGGTTGTCCAAGTAGGTAGTAAAGGTCTTTGTCTGCTTGGTGGTGGTGGTGGCATTACTTTTGATCAGAATGGTCATAACTCCATAAGCAGTTTCAATTCCAAGAGAAATAGAGTGACATCTAACTACTGCAAGACCCATTCTCAGATTTATCTCCAAACAAAATGGCAGCCTGAACAACTGCACTATATGCAACAGCCTCATCAGGATTGATACTCTTTAGAGCTCTTTGTCCTTGAAGAAGTCTTGCAGAAGCTTTGGGATTTGGGTGATTCCAATGGAACCACCCACCAGGAAGCTGTCATGAATCTGTAATTTGTATGGCTTGGCATCTCTCATGGCTTTTTCCACAGGGTCTAGTGTGCCATGAAAGAGATCAGCACTCAGCTCTTCAAAATAGACTCAGATGACTGATGTATAGAAGTCAATACCTTCATAGAAAGAGTCAATCTCAGTACTGGCCTGGATACTGGAAGAAAGGGTACATTTTCCACATTCACAAGCACTGCAAAAATGGTGAACAGCCCTCTTGTTCTCATTGATGTCCTTCTTGTGTTTTCACTTGAATTTGCCAATGAAGTGGTTGACCATTTAGCTGTCAAAGTCTTCCCCACCTGTGGACTTGACCTCAAAGATGCCATCTCCAGTGGTAAGAATGGAGACATCAAAAATACCACTTCTAAGGTCAAAGATCAACACATTTCTCTTGATACCAACTTTTTTGTCCTAGCCATACACAACAGCAGCAGCAGTTGGTTCATTGATGACTTGGAGCACAGTGTGACCAGAGATGGTTCCAGAATCTTTAGTGACCTCACGTTGGGAATCGTTGAAATAGGCTGGTACTGTGACCACAGCATTTGTGACAGTTTTCCCAAGATAAACTTCAGCAATTTCTTTCATCTTGGTCAAGACCCTATAAGATACCTCTGGATAGAAACTTTTGGTCTACTCATTTTACTCCACTTGTTCCTTAAGCCTGCCTGTGTCATTCACCACTCTGAAAGGACAGTACTTCATGTCTGACTGTACAAGTGCATCTTCAAATCTATGACGAGTCAGACATTTGGCATCAAAAACTATGTTGGTTGAGTTCATTGCAACTTGATTCTTGGCAGTGTCAGTGAATGAATATTCTATGTTGGTGAAGGTAATGTAACTTGGGATGATCCTGTTTCCTTGATAATTAGCAATGATCTCCATTTTCCATATTGGAAGACTCCTACACAGAAGTAAAGGGTGTCAAGATCAATGTCAATTCTGGGTCCTTTCAACATGGTTGCTGGGGAGTCAGGGGTCACAACTGACCACTGTGGAGAAAGAAGGGCTGCTACTGTACTAAGTAGCAACATGGGAAAATTCTTAAAGGAGCTCATATCTTATTGAAGGAAATAATGTGGACAAATGTAAGCACAGACAAAACAAATGCTAGCTAATTGTGGGGTCATGCTAGCAACTTGGGTGATCCGGAAATTTTTCATATGAAAAAATAGCTTGAGTTGTATTTTGAAGGAATATACTGACACTAAGAAGTATAAGTGAGGAGGGAATGAATTCTAGGCATGGATTCTACCTAGTATAAATATAATAGAGAGAGGCAATGGAGTGTTGTAAATGAGAGGCAGCAAGAAGACCAAGTGAATTGGGCCATAGAATGAGTTGAAATCAACAAGCGATGAATGCTTTTTGTATCGCAGGCATGATGCTAAATGCTAAATATACAAATTAATGAATAGTAAGACAAATTAGAGACAGATTGGGTAAATCTCTAAGAAAGTCTCCAAAGATTCCTCCATACCAAATGGAGGCGTTCTTATTTGATCCCAGAAGTAATGGGAAAACAATGGAGTTTATTAAATAGAGCTGTGTTATTAGCAGACTTGTGCTTCAAGGAAATAACTTTGGCAGCTATGTTCTAAATAGACAGTAGAAGACAGAACCTTATTATTCACACATTCTTGAACCTATTTTACTGAATTTCATTCCACAACTTGGCTGAAACTGCTATCTCAGTGGTCATAAGTGATCTCCTGATGGTCATTTCTCAGTCCTCACTGTCTTTGATTTTTTTATAGCAACAGCTATTTTGACTCTTCCCTATCTGTTAAATATCCTTTTTATACTCCTACGATATTTTCCTGGTGCTCCTGTGCACCATGAACACTATTTCCTGATCTTGTTCCTTAGTCCATCTCAGTTCTTCCTTAGTCTATCTTGGCCCCAATCTCTTCTACCAAGGAGTTGAATTATTGAATAAGGAAAAGTTCCATCCCATTGTGTCCTTATTCTGTCCTAAATTTTTCTCATCTCCAACTCAAAAAGATAGACTCAATTTAAAGATAGATCTTCTTGTATGAAATGATTTGTGAAAATCCCCATAATGTTTTTCCATTGAAAAGAGCCTTATAGGAGTGAGATTTCAAGGAATATTTGATTTTTTATCAAGGAAAAGAAAAGTTAAAATAGATTAGAGGCAGATATAAATAAGTGATTATTGCTGTACCAGTTGACATGTCTGGAAAAGTGTGTACTCTGCTGAAGTATTTGGGGATAATATAATCCTGATAAAAACACCACAGCTCCTATTTCCACTCTATGACTTTCCCTACTCAACTAACCATAAAATCAAGATGTCGATGTTTATATAAATCATCACTTCACCTTACCACAATCAATTTTTTGCTTTTTCAACTTCCCTGCTTCCTCGGAATGAGATGTTTTAATTGACAAAGAACCAAGGTTTTTTTTCTGAAAAACTATAATTATCATTTGGATTCTCTCCCTGAAGGACTATGTTGTCATCAAGAGCACTTTGCTACTTCATTTACTAATCCAAGAAATAGTATATGTCCAACTGTTCCCTTAATATGAAGGGTAAAAACTATGAATCCATTTTACTATATGTGGCATATTCTTAAGGTTGTTATGGGAATGCTCATATGCTTTATCTCCATGTAACTGATCTGGTCTTTTTTTGGATAGTCAATTGATTTAGCTCTTTGAAATAGAATGGTTTTCAGGTCTAGAAACACATTCACAATCCTACTTCATTATCTCATTATTCTCTGTCCTTTGGAATTGCACTTGCCCTTAAAATGAGGAAAGGATGACCTTGTTTGAGAATTAATTGGTCAGTTGATCTCATAGAAGAAAATAGTTTTTTTTTTTTATTTTTTAGAATCCCTGTGGGATGTGGAATTTAATTAGTTCTCCAATTATACACTCTTCCAGAGTGAGAGAAAAAATTTTTTTTTTCCAACTCAGACATTCATCTCCCCTCTAGGGACCTGTTGCTAAACTAAATTTAAAGCTATTGCAAAACTCAGAGGTGACTTTCTACTTTGGCATTCTATAATGCATTACTCTGTATTAGTGTGGAAATTGTTTCATTCCGAAAATCTTTCTCACTGTTGCTTTTGGCTGAAGTGAATTTTTACCTGATGTCTGCTTCCAGAAGAAGAAATGTACAAGAGCAGAACTCTCTTCTTGATCAGATGAGTAGTTACCACTGGCTTCAGTCAAGGTTGATATTATTTCTTGAAGTCACATATTTTTCATGGAAAAAGATTGGGGACTGATTAAAAAGGTTGCGTGGTCTCAGATTTGTAGAGGGGAAATGAGAAAACCTTTTTAAGGATTAGACACGGAAAATCTATAGTCCATGATCACAGAGTACTGTTGCCCTTAGAATCTCTAGTTCAATGTCTAAAGTGATGATTAAGGAAATGTTAATACCTGTTCATTCAATTTTGCCAGTGGTCATTTACCTTGAACATTCATATTTTATAACTACCATCCCAGGGGTCTGTCAATTTGACAGTACTTTTCTGCTACACATTATACCCTTCCAATATAACAGTCTATAGTTTTTCTTCCAGTTATTTCTAACAAAAAGTTTTGCAAAGTAGGTAAATTTAATATCATTGTTGTCAACTTCCATTACTCAGGAAAAAAGGAGGGATTAAATGAGCCATTGCGAAACGTATTTCAGTGTTCAGTTGCAAATTAGTTTGCATTTGCTGTAGAAGTATGTATTACTGCTATCACAATAGATGATATGGCATAGTGGAAAAACAAACAACAAGACCTGAAGTCAAGACATCCTAGTTCATGCCCTGAACTCCCATTTACTTCTGGTACTACATTCGGAAAGTCACTCAAAGTTCAAATGATCTCTAGTGTCAGCTCCACATAGAAAATTCTATCTTTTCATTCCATAATCACCACCTTCATATGATGCTTAACAGATGATGATGGTGGTGATAATATAAGAAAATTAAATCAAATATATTTTTAGGTAATGAATTTCTAATCATCAAATGAGTTCAAGCAAATGCTAGCCTATCACTTGTTGATAATATTAATGGAATCTTGGACTTAGCATACGGTTGGACTAGGTGATCATTCTTCCAAATCTCAGTTTCTATGACACTCCAGTAATTAAGTTATTGCCTTATGTCAAATTTTCTCTGATTTGTAATCTTTACAGCCTCCAATAGCTTTAGTTTTCTCTTAAAAAGTAGTTCAGTGAGTTCATTCTAATAGCTTTAATTACAGTGTTTGTTCTTCAAAATGAAAACTAAAAATAAGTATAGAAAATAGTTGATTACTAATAGTGTATTAGAAACAGTAGGTTTCCACAACACCAAACAAAAAGTGCAAAGATAAATTCGAATAAGTCCAACTTCCTCAGGGTCTATCACAATACAAAATAAGGAAATAATGTTTTGTTCAGATGACAAATGTGGCCCTTATATTATGAGGGGTGCTAAAAGACATCTCACACATATACAAATGGAAAATTATCCCAAAATGGAGCCAAATACTTCTAGAATGGCATTCTTCTCTTAGCTTTCATGCTCAACTTATTTTCTCTCAAAGGGGCAACTAGGTGTTGCATAGAGCACCAGTGCAGGAATCGGGAGGAACTGAGTTCAAATCTCACCTCAGACACTTGATACTCACTAATTGTGTGACCGTGGGCATTTCCAGTCATCCTGATGAATATCTGGGCACTGGATTCAGATGGCTCTGGAGGAGAAGGGAGGCTGGTGACCTGCACAGCCCTCCTTCACACAAAGTGAAGTGCAAGTCATGTCCTCATTTCTCTGATGGCACGGTCTTCTTTGGCAACAAAGGACAAACACACACACATGCATTTTCTTTCAAAACCTAGACGCCATAGAAAAGCTTTTGGTATTTTTAACTGTATCTTTGAAGTATTACCAACCAAACTATGGATATACTGCAGCTGTGTTCTCTGTGGAGAGATTTCTTCAGTAGTTTCAAAGAGAAGCATCACACATTTGATCAAAATAAAAGACTACTGTTTTACAAACATGTCAAAAAAAAAAACCCTCCTCTCAAAATTTATAACCAGCTATCCCTGTGTCCTTCCTAAGAGTTATTCAAGATGGAGAACTAATTGCAGCTGGACCTGAACTGCAGGAGAGGGATGGGTAAGTCTAGTCATAAGTGGGTTGTGGTTGAAGCTCTATCATTGTCAATGTGGGTCTTCCTCTGAACTACAGTTACAAACCATATTTCCCCCTAATAAATGTCCCTGTGAGAATAAAATAATAACTTAAACTTGGTGAAATATATTAATCCCAAAGACACAGAACTATATGGATATCTGTTTCTAACCATGCAAAATGGATCAGTTGTTTATTTTTATTTTTCATTTTTCAAGTTTCAAAGGCATAATTAAAGACAATTGAAATGGACTTCTGTCCAAGTTATTACTCTAAAACTTACATAAATTATAAGTTCTTACACACCTCTTTTGTGCCTTCATATCTTTTATTTTTTTTTATGATTTTAGTGATACACTGAGTTTGAATTAAAAATCAACCACCAAAATGTATCTCAACACAGATTTCATAAGCCAGTAAGATTAGCATTCATCTCTGGTGCTACATGTTAATCCTCAGCAACCATGTGTCAATGTTTAAGTTTCTGTGACTAAAAGGGCTATATATCTAAGTTTATCTGTGATTTCAGTTGCATTCATGGCAAAACCCTATTTGCGAGCAAACATTAGTAAGATGGCAAAAATATCATCTCTAAAGTCCCACATTCTCTGCAAACATTCTTGTCAGCTCTTCTCAGGTCTTATTCACTCCTACTCTGCCACTACTGTCAACCATAAAAAAAAAAATCCTTATGTATTATAGAAGTATTTGCTTCACGGGGTTGAATTTTACTCTGACTATCTACATCCACATTGTGAAGTCAATGCTTTTGTATCCTACAATTTTTTTTACATTGAAATGTATAGTGGGAATACTAGTTACTATTTCAACCAATTTCAGTTTGCACAAATAGTTTTTATTTCTTGCAGCATTCAGACCAGTTACTAGAACCCATGTTTCTTGTTTTCAAAAGAACCCCTTAATGAAGTTAGCAAATATATTACCCATAGTTTACATTTTATGTTGAACACTGACAAACAAAATCCATAACCAGGCACTGCTCCTTTCTTTCCCTTCTCCAGGCTCTGGTTTCTCTTCCACCTATTCTTTCCTTATAAAAGCAACTCTTCCAATTCCTAGAGTCAATATTATCATAAAAGCATTTATTTTTAACTTGGAGATAGAAAGGACTTTAGAGGTTATCTAATTCCATCAATTCATTTTGCATATGAAAGGACTGAGATCCTAATCTACCCTAGGTCATGTAAAATCAAAATCTTCTAACTGCAAATCTAGTAAAATTCCTACTACATCTCAAATGCTTCTGTTTTTCCTGCCTTCCTGTAGCCTATTCTAGATCCAATGTATGTTTCTTGAAGGGCAACTAGCCACTTAATCGCCAACACCAAATTGCCATTGGTATCTAATTATGGTGAGGCTTTTTGAGAGTCTGGTCAGTTTACATCTGTTGCCATTGTCTACATGGCTATTTTTCTCTTCATGCATTCCCATAATATGTCACCTTTACTGGAATAAGATGATGAAATCATAGCAAAAGGATGAAGATTAGTTAGGCAGAACTTTAAGAATGTAGCTGTGGTTTACATGTATATATCTATATAAATGTACTTATACACATACATATATACATATACATATATAGTGATAAATGCACTCTGATGTTCTGACCCATATGTTGATAGCTAAGGTGACCTAGTATATTTCATCTTGGGGCAATTGACTTACTGAAGAGAGTGATGAGCAGAATCTTCTCTACTTAGTGCTGTAGGGCATATATAAAAGATGGTTTGACATGGAAAACTGAAATGAACATATCATATCAAAAATAAGTGATTAATAAAAAAAGTAGATTTTTCAAAAGCTATTCAAAAAAAGTATCATTTTAAAAAATGGTAGCTTTTTGAAAAGCAAAAAATAAGGGTAATTGCTAATTGTAATCATAATGTTTTTCATAAAGCATGTTCATTACAATAACCTTGTAAGATTAAATAGTGATTCAATTAGAGCCCAATTTATTAAGAATTTATTAAACAATGTCCCTAGGTATTGAAAAAAGGTTCTGGGAATACAAAAAAAAAAAAACCAAAATAGTCCTTGCCTTCAAGGAATTAATAGTCTACTAATATCTGATCAGATCTCTCACTACTTAGCAGTTCTTGCCATTCCCTGGTTAAATTGATTTTAAAGTAGAGCTAACCAGCATAAAATTCACATTGATAGACGGCATAAACATGCTATAAAGGAACTGTTACTGAAAGGTAAATATGTGCTCTTATCTTGATTGGAAGCTTTTTGACAAAAGATAGTAGGGGAAAGTGATAGTTACATAGAAGAACAAGGACATTGCATTAATACACATATATATTGACTTCTTCCACTATATTGGAAGTTATATTGTAAGCTCCTTGAGGGAGAAAATTTTGCTCTATTTTTATATCCCAAGACCTTAGTAAAGTGCTTTGTATCTGGCTTGTTGATTGATTACTGAGATGTCCTCTCCTGCTCCATTCTTATCTGAGGATTCTTTAATGGGTGGGTTTCATCTGCCTGCTTTTCCTTCTGTGACTGTCTCAGCAGGGGACAGCAAAGGCAATATGGAGAAGAGGAACTGGACGATGGTGACAGAGATCATCCTTGTGGGAATCCCCACTACTCCAGCCCCTGAGTGGCCTCCTCTTCTTACTATTTTTATTGGCCTACTTGGTGACTATTTTAGGTAATTTCCTCATTATTACACTGATCTGGGTGGACTATAGACTCCATTCACCTATGTATTTCTTCCTCAGCCACCTTTCCTTCAGTGAAATCTTAACCACAACCTGTGCTGTTCCTAAGATGCTGGTTGATTTTTTATCTGAGAAAAAAACCATCTCCTTGGCTGGATGCTTCTCACAATCTTATTTCTACTTCCTTTCTGGATGTACTGAGTTTATCCTCTTTGCCGTCATGTCTTATGATCGTTATATTGCCATCTGTAATCCCCTTCAATATCCCACTATCATGACCCATCCCCTCTGTGTTCGACTTGTCATCCTATCCCCGGTTAGGTGGCTTTTCTGCTCATCCTTCCATCGACTATCCTTAAGGGGAGACTGCCATATTGTGGACCCAAGGTGATTGACCACTTCTTCTGTGATAGTGCTCCCCTACTGCACCTTGCATGTGTTGACATCAGAGCTATTTGAACTGTTGGACTTCTTCAGTTCTCTTGTACTACTCATTAGCTCACTAACATTAACTATCATCTCCTATGTCTACATCATTTCCACAATTCTTAAAATCCCCTCACGTCAAGGTCAACGCAAAGCATTTGCTACTTGTGCCTCACATTTCACTGTCGTATCAATGGGTTATGGAATCTCCATCTTTGTCTATGTTCGTCCCTCACAGAAGAGTAACCTCCACTTTAATAAGATCCTCTTTGTCCTCTCAAGCATTGTTACACCCCTTCTGAATCCTTTCATCTTCAGTCTAAGGAATGAAACAATGAAAGAGGCATTGAAAGATATCACAAGCAAGATCCAGTCCTTCCTAAAGGGCCTAAGATTCAATTGAGTTTTTGTGCATAACTATTCTGTTCCTAGACATCAACGAACTGGCTTCTGAGATATAATATCCAACCAGATATAAAAATGGAATATGATTATCATCATGATAACAGTTCAAATGTTAGACTGTTCCAGCTAGAAAGGGCTATAGACAACATCTAGTTCAATACCATCATTTTACAGGTAAGGAAACAGACACAAAGTTGTGAAATAGGAGTAATATCTTGGAGTTCAGGTATCTCACTTTTCTGAATGTTGATATACCTCCAGAACCTAGCACACTGCTTTACATAGAGTAAATTCTTAAGATATATTTTAGTGAACTGAATATTTGTACAATAATTATATAGTATTTTGAGATGCACATGACTATGCACATAAATACGTTTACATATATACATATACTAACATGCATGCATGTATATGTGCATGTGTATATATGTACGCATGTTTGTATAAAATTATATAGAAACATGTAAACATGTATATACATATAGCATGTATATGTGTATACATGTTTGTATAGTATGTGTATATATGCATATGTGTGTGTTTGTACTGTAGCATTTATATCCATGACTTCATTTAAGAAAGATAACAAGAGTAAGTAGTGATCAGAAGATGACAGTCTTTTCTGGACAAATATCATGGATTCAACCTGTAGTCTAGTAATCTGGGCATGCAAATTCATTTCTGTAATGCAGCACAGGATCTTGTATTCAGACCAGAGTCACAGACTCTGGGTGTGACCCTGCAGCTTTGTTGCTCTTTCCTTCTAGTCTACTTATTGGCTCCCAGTCTTCCAAACCATACTGTCTACTAGAACTTCCCTTAGCAACTGGCACCTCAGCATGAATTTTACACCCTTTCTCATTGGTGAGTTTCTCCTAGAACCTCTACTTTGTGGAGAGATCGGAAGTGACCTCCATTGCCGTCTTCCTCGCCCCCCTCCCGCCCCCAGCCTTGTACTTGGTTTTTGGAGCTCAAAACCATGCCCCCATTCCAATTGTTTTCTTTTCTTCCCCTATCTCCACCCCCACCTGACTTTTTAGTTCTCATTTGTGTCTTGTCTTCCACCTATGAGAATAAAAGTCTTTGGGGGCAGGAAGCAGCTTTCTCTTTGCTTGTATTGTATTCCCAGCATTTATCATAATGTCTGGCACCCAGTAAATATAACCCCAGGCCCAAAGCTCAGTGATATAGGACTCCTTATTCATGAACATCTATGTCCTGAGTCAGCATGTGGAGAAGGGAAGAGTTGGTGAGAGCAGGAAAAAAAAGAAGAGGTTTTCTCCAAGTTTCCAGTTGTTTCAGTACTTGGCCTCTTTGTGCTTTACCTTTCTATGTAAAGAGAGAAGATGGTTGCATTTTGTGAATTTAAAATCTTCAGATCAAAAGTGTCCAGTCATTCCAAGATGTAGATTTGCAGCTTTCACAATATTGATGCCTTGAGGAGCAAAAGAAATAAACTTTAAGAGTGACTTTCTGGATTCCGTCCAGCAGTAGCTGAGAAGAGGAATTATGTGGCAGTCGAGTTAAATCTGGGGTCAATGCTCTGTAGGAACTCTGCTGAGAGTGAGTCTGTCTCTGAGAGAGTAAGGTACTATGATGGCAAGCAAGTACCTGGGATGTTGGGCAGTAAAGGGAATGGGAAGAAGGAAGGCTTGTAAATCTGTTCTTGCTTGATATTTGAAGCAAATATTTCATTTTAAATGGTAATTGATATTAAGTGCTTTAGTGCAATTAGAATACTATTGTCCATTGGTTTGCAGCAGAACTGAGCCTATAGTCATGGAGACTCATCTTCCTGAGTTCAAATCTCATCTCAGACACACTTACTAGCTGTGTGAACTTTGGGCAAGTCATTTAACCCTGTGAGGTTCAGTTTCTTCATCTATAAAATGAGTTGGAAAGGAAAACGGCAAACCACTTCAGTGTCTGCCAAGAAAACCCCAAAAGGAGTCAGAGAGTGTCAAATACAACTGAAAAACTATTAACAACATTGTCTAACAATGGAGAGGATCAGATGTGGATTTTGAAGCTGATAGCAATAGAAAAAATTCATTCTAAATTATCAGGGCACCCTAGAACTCCAAGGTACAGAGATGTAGACGCCTGGCTCTAGAAAGTGGAACACAATGTTTTCATTTACATTTTACATATACAGAAGAAAACAACCAAATTCAGAAGGAAGTACATACAGGCAAGAGAGTTTTGAAAGTAATATACAGAATTTATTATATATATGTATTTTTTTTAAAGCAAGCAGTATGGAATGGAGACTCACAAGTTTCACACGCAATCCTTTTTGTGTTCTTCTGCATTGCAATGCTTTTTCACTTTTTAAATTCGGAATGAAAAAAATGTACTTCATCTTAAAAAGGAAACAATGAATATGAAGAATTCTAAGTATGGGAAGAATTGATATAGGGTGAAGTAAGCGGCACTCGGAAAGTATATACACAATAACTGCAATAATGGAAATAACAGACAGACAGAAAGAGAGAAAAATGGAAAGAAAGAAACCCAAGTATAAGGATCAAACCTTAAAAATTAAGAAAATTTGCTTCTCATCTCAGATGTAGGGACCATGGGTGTGGAATGTTTTGTAGTTGATTTTTTTGCTGAAAAAGGAATTGCCATGTCATTAATACCTCTGCTTTTGGGGCCCCTCTCTTCTTTGGAGGATGGAAAGCTCTTCCCAGTATCTGCATTTAAGGGGCCCAACCAAGCAAGCCATTTCTTCACTTCGTATCAAGCTGCACTGTGCTTCTCTATTACGCTCCCAGAACGTACTTTCCCTTCCTTCCCTTTTCAGTTTCCTTTTGTGTATTCTCTTCTCATATTTGAAAATAATCTCCTGGAGAGCAAGGGCAGTCTTTTGCCTTTCTTTATATTCCCAGAACTTGGCATAGTGCTGGCATGTAAGTGCACTGAATAAATGTTTATTGACTAAAACACAAAGATGATTGGTTTTACTGGACTGCTTTTCTTCTACTGTCCTTTTTTTTTTAACTTCTTTACTAGAAGAGTCATTCACATCTCTAGGCAAGAAAAGAGAGGCCTATGTTAAGAAATAACAGTTATATAAAAACAAAGATGTCAGTAATGATTTTTAGCCAGTGAGGGCCCAGAGCCTACTCATGTACCTGAGTTGCAACTCATAGATTTAGAGATTTACCTATGACACTGAGAAGTGTCAAAGGTTACAGCCAGAATTGAACTCAGGTGTTCTTGACTTAGAGACCAGCTCTCTATCCACTATATCAACACTGTTTATCATCAATGAAGTAATATAAAAAAATAGAAAGGTGTTGACATGCTTTGGAAATTAGAAATGAAATATCATTGTTGGAATTTGGAATTTGGAAATATAAATTTTAACATCCTCTTGATATAATCTCCACAGGACCTCAGCCACCCACAAGCAAAGTGTCCCAGTCCAGTTCTTTGCCACCACAAAAAGAGCTGCTATGAATATTTTTGTACATGTAGGTCTTTTTCCCTTTTTAATCATCTCCTTGGGAAATAGACCTAGTAATGGCATTGCTGGATCAGCAGCTATGTACAGTTTCATTGTCATTTGGACATAGTACAAGGAAACTCTTAAGACTAAATTGAAGACATCCAGAGGAATGAGGAGGGGAAAAAGGGGGAAAGGGACAAAGATGTACATGTATTGCAGATACAGGAAAGACAAAGGGATGACTAAACCTCTGGAATGAACAGCATACATGACTAAGCCAATTGAGTTACATGATTCTCATTTGAGATGATCTTCAGGCCAGGAAAAGAAGAGAAAGAGGATAGACAACTCAGTGAGAGGTGACCTTCCTGGTCCAACAGTCAGATTATATTAAGTTTTTGTCCCTCCTCTCAGTTTAATATAGGTACAATGAGGGTCTCAAAAAGTTGAGTTGAAAGGGCTTTGATACAGCTAGATTGAAACGGCTCATAAGAAACAATTTTTAAATTTTAGTGTGGCCGTTCACATCTTGACAATCAATAAACACTATGTGGAATTATGATTTTCATTATAATTGATATGAAATATGCAATGAAGATTTTGATTCTCAGAATGGCTTTTTCTAATTTATGAGTCAAACTTACAATGAAGCTTAAATGATCAGTCAAACCTTTGAAAATGCTCACAGTCACTGGCTATGTACATTAAGTGAAGTTAATCAAGACTAGAGAAACTGTTTCCATCACAGAACTCCAGTCCTGTGACCAAACATGTAGTTACCCCCAAGGAAGGGAGAAATATTGCTCCCACAAGACTTGAGAACGGGATTGTTGTGGGAAACGAAGCTTAAGCCCAGGGAACAGTTGTTTGTAATCCACCTTCCCTCACTGCGACAACAAGAACCCTGACATACATACAGGAGGGTCTCCCGTACAGGTTCTTAGATCTGCTTTTATAAAAAGAAAGCAACTTTTGAGGGGTCAGCAATCACTTTAATCAAACACCTATATCATTCACTTAATTTAGGGGGAAAAGACAGCACCCTGAACTTCAGAGAAAATAAAGAGAAATACACAGACAGGGCTTCCAACTGCCTGATCATAAGCAATACATACATAGTTACCAAAGAGAGAAACACCAAGATCTGGGTTTTCTAAACCTGGGCTGGGGAAAAGGGGCTCCTTAGCATCTGCCTAGAGTCTTTTCTAGGGAAATAAACACTTCCAATTAGTAAGCCTCAAAGTAAAATCTCACTTCAGACTATTTATACACTTTTCAGAGTCAGAAGGCATCTCAACCCTTGAGAACCAGTGCATTGGAAATTAACAAAAGGTGTGGGCCTCCCCTAATCCTCTTAAAGAGCAGGCCCCTCAACTGGTGGGGAAGATCTTTAACTCTCTAATTAACATTACATCCCTTCCCTTCCTGTTAGTGACTTATGTGTATAATCTCTGTCTTCACTCCAGTAAGATAGAATTCTGATCTGGAGATTTCCCCATTTTCAAGTCTGTTCCTCCAAAGGAAACTGATTAATTAAATGGCTACTTGCTTGCTGACACTTTGTCTCTGGCCTGCTGTTTCATCGTTCTCAGGTTATTGACTGAGTTCAGTAAAATCCTGTTACCACTACAAATCTGAGCATTATTTATTATTTTATCGATTATCTAGTCTTGAGAAAGTGATGGAGAAGATGTTAATAATGCAGATTAAACTGAAAAGTTTAAGTTTTTTGTTTGGATTTTCAGAAAACCTTTTGTTAAACATTTTCCATCGCAAATGTGCATGTAGATTGTTGATTGTGCAAAGATCAGTTCCCACTCAAGAGTTTCTGATTGATGTCACATACAAAGAAGTGTCAATTTGCAACACTAAGGCTCTAGCCAAATATGGTTGTTTCAAAAAAAGGAAAAGGTAGGGGTACCAGGAAAGAGTACATGAAAGGTTAGTTCCAGAAAACTAAAGGTTTGCTTTACTGTGAAAAGTAATACATTTCATCTTACTTAATAATAGTATTACCCAGACTATTCTACCTCTATTATCCTGAACTCTGAAATTCTCCTCTCTGATCTGTCCAACCACTCTATTAAAGCTACTCTCTCTAAAGTTGCCTATGATCTCTTAACTTTTATATCTGAGAGTCTTTCCACTATCCTTAGCCCTCTTATAGATGCTTGCTCCTCCCTTGGTTTTCATGGCACTTCTCTCTCGTGATTCTCTTTCCATCTTCCATATCCTAAATGAGTACATATCAAGGCCCTATGTTAGGTAGTCTTCTCTCTTTACACTAGTTACATGGGTAATTTCATATGCTCCAATTCATTCAAGTATTATCTCCTGCATTGTTAAGAACCAAAAGGACATCCTATCAAAACTTACCTTTTCCCTTAAAACCCTCTCTTCTAAAATTCCTTCTACAACCTTAAAATTATCCTTGGTTTCTCTCTCTCTGTCTCTCTCTCTCTTTCTCTCTCTCTCTCTCTCTGAACACACACATGCACACTTACACACTCGATTAGTTGCTACGTCTATAAAGTCTACCTTCACAGAGCTCAGATCTTTAGCCTTTCCAAAATTTACATGATCACTAACTGACTTTATAACCTTGTCATGTCTTATCTGGTCTCTTTCCAATAGCTATTTCTCCTTCCAGAGTCTCTTTTCTCTAATTAATCCTCTACTAATATGCCAAAATGTTTTCTAAAGGTGCAGTACTTACCTAACCAAAATTTTTGAATAGTTTTCCATTGCCTCCATGATGAAATAAAAACTCTCCAGCTTGGTATTTAAATACTTGCATAAAGTTTCTACAACTTAACTTTTTACACTGATACTTTAGTGTGCTCTCTTTTCCTAGGATATGTTTTAAATCCATCATTTGATCTCTAATTTCTGTGCTACCTTTAAAACAACAACCACATAATGATTGTAATTCATTAGTTAAAGCAGATACCAATATAAGATTTCAATAGTTTTTTTTATTTTCTTTAAGTCACAGAATGTTTTATTTTCTCAAGAAAGACATCTATCTCTTTAAATGTCCATTTTTTCCCCCAAAGTATCATACACAGTTTTTTTGGTTATTTGATTCTTGGTTGTAATCCTAGCTCCATAGACCTCCAAAATCCTTTGATGGAGAAGCTGCTAAATCTTGTGTCATCCTGACTGTGACTTCACCATACTTGAATTGTTTCTGTCTGTCTTCTCACTGTGTTTTCTCCTTGAACTGGGAGCTCTGGAATTTGTCTATCATATTCCTGGGAGTTTTCATTAGGGGATCTCTTTCAGGAGCTGATCATTGGATTCTTTCAATTTCTATTTTACCTTCTAGATCTAGAATATTGGGGCAGAATTCCTTGATAATTTCTTGAAAGATGATGTGTAGGCTCTTTTTCTTCCTGGCTCATGGCTTTCAGGTAGTACCATAACTTTGAAATTTCCTCTCCTGAAACTGTTTTCTATATCAGATGTTTTCCAGTGAGATATTTCACATTGTCTTCTATTTTTTTTTATTCTTTTGGCTTTGTTTTATTGTTGCTTGATTTCTCAAAAAGTTATTAGCTTCCATTTGCTCCATTCTGATTTTTAAGGAATTATTTCCTTCAGTGAACTTTTGGAGCTTTTTTCCATTTGGCTAATTCTGATATAAGCTCTACACATACATTCCTATTAAACACATGTTTACATTAGTCATGGTGCATAGAATAATTATAATGAATGGGAAAAACCATGAGAAAGAAAATGAACTAAACAAAAGAGAAAAAGAGTCTATTTTGATTTGCATTCAGACTCCATAGTTCTTTCTCTGAATATGGATGGTATTTTCTATCATAAGTTCTTCGGAATTGTTTTAGTTCCTTTCATTGCTGAGAAGGGCTAAGTCTGTTAAAATCAGTCATCACATACAGTAGCTATTACTGTGTACAATGTTTTCTTGGTTCTGCTAACTTCACTCAGCATCAGTTCATATAAGTCTTTTCAGGTTTTTCTGTAATTCACCGGTTCATTATTTCTTATACTACAATAGTATTCCATTATATTGATAAACCACAACTTGTTCAACCATTCCCAAATTGATGGGCATCCCTTCAATTTCCAGTTCCTGGTCACTACAAAAAGAGCTGCTGTAATATTTTTGTACATGTATGACTTTTTCCAATTTTTATGATATCTTTGGGATACTGTCCCAGAAATAGTATTGTTGGGTAAAATGGTATGCACATGTTTAAAGTCCTTTGATCATAGTTCCAAATTGCTCTCCAAAATAGTAGGATCAGCACACAGCTCCCCCAAAATAAATTGCTTCCAACTCTCCCACATCTTCTCCAACATTTGTCATTTTCCTATTTTGTCATGTTGGTCAATCTGATAGGTGTGTTAATTTGCATGTCTCTAATAAATAGTGATTTGGCTCATGTTTCCATATGATTGTAGATAGCTTTATTTTTTCCTCTGAAAACTGTTCATATTCTTTGATATTTATCAATTGGGGAATAATTGTATTCTTGCAAATTTGAATCAGTTCTGTATATTTTTTTAGTAATGAGGCCTTCATGCGAGACATTAGTTGTAAAAATTCTTTCACAGTTTTCTGTTTCCCTCCTAATATTGGTTGCATTGGTTTTGTTTGTGCAAAACCTTTTCAATTTAATGTAATCAAAATTATTTATTTTGCATTTCATAATCTTCTCTGTCTCTTGTTTGGTAGTAAATTCCTACTTTCTCCATATATCTGACACATAAACTTTTCCTTGCTCTACTAATTTGCTTATAGAATCAGCCTTTATTCTTAATCATGTGTCCATTTGGACTTTGTTTTGGTATACACTATAAGACGCTGGTCTATGCCCAGTTTCTGCCATCCTCTTTTTCAGTTTTCCCAGTAGTTTTTGTCAAATAGTGAGTTCTTATCCCAGGTCCTGGTGTGTTTGGATTTATCAAGCAGTAGAATGCTATAATCATTGACGACTATGTCTTGTGTACCTAACCTATTCCACTGATCTACCCCCTCTATTTCTTAGGTATTACCAAGTAGTTGTAATGATTGCTTCTTTATAATACAACTTAAGATCTTGTACAGCTAGATCACTTTTCTTAGCATTTCTTTTCATTAATTGTCTTGATATTTTGGAACTTTTGCTCATCTAAGTGAATTTTGATATTATTTTTCCTAGCTCTATAAAATAATTTTTGTTATTATTATGACTTAATTTTTAACCATTTGATAAAGTGTGACTCTGCTTTCAGGGTGGACAGTGCACTTTCCCAAGCTCCAGGGGTTTTATGCAGCAGCATTCAGTGATACTTCTAGGGTCCTGTAAGTTTTCAGTTTTTCCAAGGTGGTATTATCTATGGAGAGGTGGTTACTACTCTTCTGGTCCATTCTCTGGTCTATAAGGGACCACAAGTACTCTTTTATGCCCTGAAACTGTGATAAGCTTCCCCCTCCACTGTGGCAGCCAACTCTGGTGTACTAGTGCTCCTCCTTGCCCTGGGACCACTGGCCAGGACTGCAACTCAGATGCAAGTATGGGCACAGCAACAAAATACTGCCTCAGTGCTAGCAAAAAGACCCCTATAATCTCCTTCTGACCAGTTGTTTGAAACTCTTTCCATCTATTGGAGGTGTGGAAGAAGCCACTGCTGATTCAGTCATTCCTAAGGCTGGCTAATTTATTTTTTTTATGTGGCTATAGGCTGTACTTACATAGCCTGTGCTGGACTGTGCTACACTCTCACCTTGGTGCAACGGACTCTTCATGTTGGCCTTTCAACTTGTCTTTGGTCTCTATGGGCTTAGAGGTCTGAAAACTGCTAGTGCTTCCAATGATTCTGTAGCCCTGAGGTCTCTTCCAGGTTTACTGGGTCTCGCTCTGCACTGGCACAGCCTGCCCTGAACTGCTCTCCTTTCACCCTGGTGCAACAGACCTTTCCTGTCAACATTCCAAGTTATCTTGGGCTGGAAATTTGTTTCACTCCATCTTTTTGTGGGTTCTGCTGCTGTAGAATTTGTTTAGAGTAATTTTTTAAAGAAATTTTTAGGGGTTTTGAGGAGAGTGCAGGAGAGTACTTGCCCTTACCATGTTGACTCCACCCTTTTATTTTTCTTTTAAAAATAAATGTGTTATCTGTTTACTTTAACTAGATTTTTTAAAATTTTGAGTTCCAAATTTTCTCCCTCCTTCCTATCTCTCCCACATTAATTGATAATACAGGCACTATATCAATTACTCATGTGACAATCATGTAAAGCATACTTCCCTTTTAGCCATGTAACAAAAAAGTAAGAAAAATAAAGTGAAAAATTATACGTCAATTGCACTCAGGGTTCAATTCTCTCTGGAGGTAAATTATATTTTTTCCATTATTTTTTCTATTCCATTGTCTTAGATGGTGCATTGTTTCAGTAAGTTTTTCACAATTGAACACCATTATAATTTTGCTGTTAACATGAACAATAATTTCCAGATCTTCTGCACTTAACTACATCAGTTCATAAAGATGTTTCATGTTTTTTTTTTTTCTGAAACATCCCCTTCATCATTTTTTATAGCACAAGAGTACTACATCATATTTAAATGTTACATCTTGTTTAGATGGGCATCTCCTCAGTTTCAATTCTTTGCTACTACAAAAAGAACTACTATAAATATTTTTGCGCATATAGCTCCAAACTCTTTCATCTCTTTAGGTTAGTAGCAGTAGTGATTAGTTAGTGTTCTCTAAAATGGTTGGACCAATTGACAGCTCTTCTATCATCAGTGTACCTCATCCTATCCCGAATTTGCCATTTCTGATATATGTGAGGTGGTACCTCAGAGTTGTTTTAATTTGCATTTCTCTAATCAATAGTACTTTAGAGCATTTTTACATGACTACAAATAGCTTTGGTTTCTTCTTCTGAAAACTGCCTCTTCACATCCTCTATTTACCAACTAGGGAATGAACATTATTTTTATAAATTTCATTCATTTACCTACATATTTGAGAGAGGATGTCTTTATATGAGAAATGTGCTGTAAAAATTTTGATATTGCTTCATTATCTATGGTACCTTTTCCCAAAATGCAGTTCCCTGATTGCCTCTCTTATTTGGGTCTATTTTTGTTTTTGTTTTGTCTAAATCTAAGATTGTGATTGACACTTTTGACTTTTTTACTTCGGCTGATGCATAATAGATTCTGCTCCAGTCCCCTGTTTTAAGGCTATGTGTATATATTTCTGTTTCAACTATGTCTCTTGTACACAGCATATTGTTAAGACTCTGGTTTCTAATCTATTCTGCTATCTACTTCCACTTTATGGATTAGTTCATCCCATTCATATTCACAGCTATTGTTGCTATTTATTTCCCTCCATCACATTTTATTCTCTTTTTGTCCTATCCTTTCTCGAGAATTTGTTTTGCTTCTGATCACTGCCTCTTTTAATCTGCCCTCCTTTTCATCACTTCCCACTCCCATATCTCTTATCCCCTTTCCCTCTTATTTCCCTTTTGGGAAAGATAGATTTCTGTACTCAACTGAGTCTCTATATAAATTCTATGTATATATGTAATACATGCATACATATACATATGTATGTATATATTCCTCCCTCCTAGGACTAATTTTTATGAGAATGAGATTCAAGCAATCACACACACACACACACACACACACACACACACACACACACACACACACGCACTTTTCCCTCTATTCTAAAAGATCTTCTTTAGGTATCTCTTTGATGTGAGAAAATTTTCCCCATTCTACTTCTTTCTTCCTCTTTCTCCCAGTGCATCCCTCTTTCTCATCTGTACTTTTTTTCTGATATCCCCCCACTATAATCAACTCATACGCATAGCATCTCTCTTTGTAGACCCCTTCCAACTACATTAATAATGATATAGCTCTTAGGAGTTACATCTATCAGCTATACATATAGAAAGTTAAACAGTTTAAACTTATTGAGCCCTTCGTTATTTGTATTTCATAATTATCTTTTCATGTTTCTCTTTAGTCTTGTGTTCAAATGCTAAAATTCCTACTTTGGCCATCATTAAGAATGCTTGAAATCCCTATTTTTGATTAAATGTCCATTTTCCCACAAAGAATTATCCTTAGTTTTGCTGGGTAGGTTGCTCTTGGTTATAATCCTACCTATTTCACCTTGCAAAATAGCATTCTACTCCCTTCCTTACTAAGCTTTTGTGTCTCTTTTCCATTTGACCAATTCTTTTGAAGACTTTCTCTTCAGTGAATGTTTGTGCCTCTTTTATCAAGTTATTCAATGTCTTTTCACAATTTTGTTTTCCCATTTTTTTCTCTACCACTCTTAGCACTTTCTTTACTTCCTCCAGAAATACATATTTAATTGGGTCCATGTAACTTTTCTTTTCTTTTGAGAATTTGCTTATAGTTCTTTTCACTTTGTTGTCTTCTTCTGAGTTTGTGACTTGGTCTTCTCGGCCACCAGAGTAGGTCTTTAGAATCAAGTTTCTTTTTCTGTTGTTTGCTCATTTTCCCAGCCTATTTCTTGACTTTAAATTTTATTTTAAAGTTGGACACTTCTCAGTTGGAAGTGAGGATGCACTGTCTGAAGCTTCAGGCTATTCTGTGATGCTATTTTCATAGCTAGTTCTGGGGACATGAAAGTTTTCAGTGTTTTCAAAGTGGTGTGATCCAGGGACAGGTGTGGTCACTCTTCTCCCAGTCTTTACTCTGGTCTTTACTCAGGAAGGAATCACTGATGCCCTGCAGCTACAAGTGCTAGTGCTTCTCTCTGTCCTGGAAATGGGACTCAGAACTGTGTATGTACAGTAGAGTTCCCATTCAACAATGTATACCCAGTGCCAGGAAAGGGTCCATTGAGATCTCTTTCTGAGCAGTTGTCCAATTCCTTTACTCTCTCTGGGCTGAGAGCTTCCTGAACTGCTGCTGCAGACATTATCTAGAACACCTCCAAAATCTGTGCTGGTGCTGCAATCATATGTGCTCTGGACCAGGTTCTCAACCCAATGGCACAGACCTCTCCCGCCTACCTCTTAAGTTATCTTTGACTGAAAAAGTGTCTCACCTCAAACTTTTGTTGACATTGAAACTTCAATTTTTTGAGGTGCTATTTTAAAGTTGTTTGGGGGAGAAGAGGCAGCTAGTTGGTGCAGTGGATAAAGCACAGGGCTTGGAATCTGGATGACTCATCTTTATAAGTTCAAATCTAGCCTCAGACACTTGCCAGTCATGTGACCCTGAGCAAGTCACTTAACCCTGCTTGTCCCAGTTTTCTCATCTGCAAAATTAGCTGGAAAAGGAAATCTGCAAACTGCTCCGATATGGTACAGCTGGGCGGTTCAATAGATAGAACAGTGGCCCCCACCTGAGTTCATATCTTGCATCAGACACTTACTAGCTGTGTAATCCTGGGAAAGTCACTTAATCCTGCTTGCCTCAAAAACAAAAAAATGAAGGTTTTTGGAGTAGAATGTTGGGAGAGTTCAAATGGGCTGCTATTTCTCCTCTGCCATCTCAGCTCCACTGTCTACCATTCCATTTTTGCCTCAGTCTTTGGCACTTAACATACACTTTCAGCATTTTCCTAGTTAGATTGAATGTTTTCACCTTGTTCAAGGCCCAGATTATATATTAGGCCATCCATGAAACTTTCCCTTTTTTCCAGAAAGAAGTGACCCCTTCATTTTTAATCGTTTATCACCCCTCCTACGCAGCTAATCAAAATCTAATTATTATTATAGTTATTTATACTCAAATATCCTACTAGATTATTGTAAATTCAAGAGCAACAGTTGCATCATTTCACCTCTCTCCAACAAATTGTAGATATTTATTAATTTTGTTGCTATTGTTTTAGATTAAATGGATTTCAATTTTCTCACATATAACAGAAACTTTAGTTTTTTACCTTTATATTTCAATTTACTACTGAGGCAAAGCAGAAAGCACCGACATCATAGAACTGCTTAATTTTCTAAAAAAATAACATTTTTATATAAAGTTATTGAGTACTGTTGTCACATTATATTTTCACAGAATCCCACTCCATCTACTTACGGCATGGAAGCGATCATGATTTCTTGAACTCTCTGCCTAAAGAGCAGTAATCCTAAAAGTCACTACTAAACTGGAAAGGGTAATGGAAATAGGCCAGAAAGAGACTATCTTTGTTTGAGGAACAGCCCTACCTAAGGGTGGAGAGATGCATCATCAAAAATTTGATTAAAAGATTTCAAATTGTTTTGGTCATAGTAATTCATGAAGACTAAGGCATAGAGGGGTTGCTTCAGAGGAGAAAATAACTGTGTCGATTTAATCTCAAATCTCATACTTCAATAGATTACATTAATGTGGGTATTCACTCCTGTCATACAGACCGTGACCCAGCCATGACTGCCCATACTATGGCATTCTCGTCTACATCCTTCAATAAGGTCACTCCACAAGGGGTCCTACTCAATGTACAAATGGTCTTTCACATTCTTTTGATACTCTAAAAAACATAAAAATGCTTGTTTGTATATTCAGTTACTATGTGACTAGACAATCTTTTTTTTCAGGTACATATTTATTTGATGGCTTCTTTATGTTAATTATTCTGCACCAGAAGGAGATAGAAGGCAGTAAAGGAAATACAAACACACAGGTCAGCTTTGAAAGTAATATGGAATTTATTGATTACTTTTGGGGAAAAAATGAAATTATGCATAATAAGGAGGGGGAATAAGGAAACAAACATTTATTAATTATTTCTTCAATGCCAGATACTATGCTAAGTGTTTTACAAATATTATCTCATTTTATCCTCACAACAGCCTTATAAAGTTACTTTATTATATTCATTTTATATTTGAAGACACTGAGGCAGAATTTAAGTGATTCGCTCAGGCTCACACAGCTCATAAGCGTCTGTGGTTGGATTTGAATTCAGATCTTCCTGATAACCAACCAGACTGTGTTTATCCAGTACACCACCTTGTTGATGAAAATTTGAAGTTTCATATATAATCTTTTTCTTGTTCTACAGTACATGTATATAAATATCTTCATAATCAATCCCTCATTTTCTTCAATATATAAAATTTTTTTGTCTATTTGGCACTGACTCATCTCTACATGTACTAAGTTCAGTCCAATTTCTATCTTTCTTATTTCCACTGTTATTTCTACCTCCTGGGACAAAACCAACAACAATAATAGCAAAGTATCCTTGTCTAAGATATTTGCAAATGTGGTAACTATGAGGGACAGCTAGATGAGTCAGTGGATAGAGTGCTGAGCCTGGAGTCAAGAAGACCTGAATGGAAATCTAGCTTAGACACGTATCAACTCTGTGACCCTGGACAAGACATTAGTAGCCTCTGTTTGTCTCAGTCTCCTAGAGAATGAAATAGCCCACCACTCCAGTATCTTTGCCAAGAAAACCCTATGGACGATGTTGGTATGCTATGGTCCATGGACTACAATGAGTCAGATATGACTATGACAGAACAACAACAAAATGGTGGTCACATTGTTGATTTTTCACTCAGAAATCAAATCAATTCTCTCAGTTCCCTGAGATATAGTGGATTTAGACCTGAAGGGTTGAGGATAACTAGATGCTCTACTATCTCTTTACTCTGCTTGGGTTTAAATGACCTTCATTTTTATTTTATATTTTCTAGTCTAAAGATCATTCTCTTTGGCAGAGAAAATAGATGGAAAATATGAATAAAGAAGTTCTGTCTTCTTATTTGACAATAAACAGTGCATCATAGCACTTCTTTGTTTCTTCTCTCACTTCTTACTCAAATTTTTTCTGTATTTCTTTCTTAAAACCCAATTCATTTTCAAAGACGTACTTGTCTTTTTTTCTCACCTTACTAATTAACAACATAAATTCTCCTAAACTTGCCAATTTGAACTAAAATGCCAAAATTACATGTGAACAACAAATATCTTCTTATGTCTAACCAAGTTCACCATTGAGAAAGATAGGAAAAGAAACAACAAAACATGCGCAGTTGGTGAAACTGAATTTGTCCAGCCATTGTGGAAAAAATTTTGAATTATGCTCCCAAAGTAACTAAGTGCTGCATACTCTTTAACCTTGATTTCCATGTGACCAAAGAAAGGAAAATCACACACACAGACACACACACACACACACACACACACACACATACATATACATATACATATATATATATATATATATATATATATTTTAACAGAACTTTTTGTGATAGCAAAGAACTAGAAATTGAGTTGCCCATTAATTAGAGAATAGCTGAACAAAAGATGATATATGAATGTAATTATCAATTATCATTTCTGTGTTGATGATTCTTAAATCTAGTAATACAGTTTTAACCTCTCTGGTGACCTTTACATTCACATCTACATTCACATGACTATCTGGATATACTAGGTTCACAAGCAAAATGTCGCACACTGAACTCTTGACCTCCTCCTTAAGCTTTGTCCCTTCCTAACTTCCATGTTAATGTATTACTGTTGAGAGGACCATTATATTCAGAGGTATCTAGGCTTACAACCTACAGCTTTCACCACCCATTTCTAATCTGTTGCTCCATTGTCTCCTCTAAAACTTCCACCATTCTGGTACAAGCCCTCATCACCTCACCCGGACTACTGAAATAGCCTGCTGGTCTCTCTGCCTGTCACAAGTTTCTACACATTCCAATTCATCTACTACTCAGTGGTCAACTGATCTTACTAAAGCAGAAGTCTGACCATTTCAACCTCTACTTAATAAACTCCAGGCGTTGCTTATCATCTCCAGGATCAAATAAAAAATCTTCCTTCTCAGTGTTCAAAGCCATTCATGACAAGCACTCTCCCACCATTTCAACCTTTTTTTAAAAAAAATTATTTAAGTTTTCAACATTCATTTCCACAAAATTTTGAGTTCCAAATTTTCTCCCCATTTCTCCCTTCCCCTGCCCTAAAACGCTGAGCATTCTAATTACTCCTATCACTAATCTGTTCTCCCTTCTCATATCCCTGCCTCCCCTTATCCCTATCTTCTCCTTTGTCTGTAGGGCCAAATAACTTTTTATACCCCATTACCTGTATTTCTTATTTCCTAGTTTTATGCAAGAACAATACTCCACAATTGTTCTTAAAACGCTGAGTTCCAACTTCTCTTCCTCCCTCCCTCCCTACCCATCCCCATTGGGAAGGCAAGCAATTCAATATAGGCCATATCTGTGTAGTTTTACAACTGACTTCCATAATAGTTGTGTTGTGTAAGACTAACTATATTTCCCTCCATCCTATCCTGCCCCCCATTTCTTCTATTCTCTCTTTTGACCTTGTCCCTCCCCAAGAGTGTTGACTTCTAATTGCTTCCTCTTCTGATTGCCCTCCCTTCCATCATCCCCCCTATCCTGCTTATCCCTTTTTCCCCCACTTTCCTGTATTGTATGATAGGTTTTCATACCAAAATAAGTGTGCATTTTATGCCTTCCTTGAGTCAAATGTGATGAGAGTAAGCTTCATGTTTTCTCTCTCACCTCCCCCCTTTTTCCCTCCACTGAAAAGTCTTTAACTTGCCTCTTTTATGAGAGATAATTTGCCCCATTCCATTTCTCCCTTTCTCCTCCCAATATATTCCTCTCTCACCCCTTAATTTCATTTTTTTAAACGTGATCCCATCCTATTCAACTCACCTTGTGCTTTCTGTCTCTGTGTGTGTGTGTGTGCATGTGTGTGTGTGTACCTGTGTATATGTGTAATCCCATCAACTACCCAGATACTGAAAAAATTTTCAAGAGTTACAAATACAAATACAAATGTCTTTCCATGCAGGAATGTAAACAGTTCAACTTTAGTAAGTCCCTTATGACTTCTCTTTGCTGTTTACCTGTTCATGCTTCTCTTGATTCTTGTGTTTGAAAGTGAAATTTTCTTTTCAGCTCTGGTCTTTTCATCAAGAATGCTTGAAATTCTTCTATATCATTGAAAGACCATTTTTTCCTCTGAAGTATTATATTCAGTTTTGCTGGGTAGGTGATTCTTGGTTTTAGTCCTAGTTTCTTTGACTTCTGGAATACCATATTTCATACCCTTTGATCCCTTAATGTAGAAGCTGCTAGATCTTGTGTTATCCTGATTGTATTTCCACAATACTCAAGTTGTTTCTTTCTAGCTGCTTGCAATATTTTCTCCTTGACCTGGGAACTCTAGAATTTGGCTACAATGTTCCTAGGAGTTTCTTTTTTTGACTTTCTTTCAGGAGGTGATTGGAGGATTCTTTCAATGTTTATTTTGCCCCCTGGTTCTAGAATCTCAGGGCAGTTTTCCTTGGTAATTTCATAAAAGATGATGTCTAGGCTCTTTTTTTGATCATGGCTTTCAGGTAGTCCCATAATTTTTAAATTGTCCCTCCTGGATCTATTTTCCAGGTCAGTTGTTCTTCCAATGAGATATTTCACATTATCTTCCATTTTTTCATTCTTTTGGTTTTGTTTTGTGATTTCTTGGTTCCTCATAAAGTCATTAGCCTCCATTCTAATTTTTAAAGAACTATTTTCTTCAGTGAGTTTTTGAACCTCTTTTTCCATTTGGCTAATTCTGCTTTTTAAAACATTCTTCTCCTCATTGGCTTTTTGAACTTCTTTTGCCAATTGAGTCAGTCTATTTTTAAAGGTGTTATTTTCTTTAGCACTTTTTGGATCTCCTTTAGCAAGTTGTTGACCCTCTTTTCATGATTTTCTTGCATCTCTCTCATTTCTCTTCCCAATTTTTCCTCTATCTCTCTTACTTGATTTTCAAAATCCTTTTTGAGCTCTTCCATATCCTGAAACCATTTAATATTTATTTTGGATATTTGGGATACAGAAGGCTTTACTTTTATGTCTTTCTCTAATGGTAAGCATTGTTCTTCCTCATCTGAAAGGATGGAAGAAGATATCTGTTCACCAAGAAAGTAACCTCCTATAGTCTTATTCCCCCCGCTTTTTTGAGCATTTTCCCAAACAGTTACTTGACTTTTAGGTCATTTGTCTGGGGGTCTGTAAGATCTCAGTTCCTCCAAGGTGTTACAATCAAGCATGTACTCTGGTCTGGGAGCAAGAAGCAATTTTTGTGCCCAGAATCTGAGTAATAGAGTTTCCTTTTCACAACCACCTCACCTCCAGTTCCACCAAGCCAGCACTGGGGGATGAGATTCAGATAAGTGGTGGGGGCAGGACCACCATTCAGTGTGAGGTTAAGATCAGCTACTCAAATCCTCCAGGAGTATTAGGTGGGGCCAGGGCCTCTACACAGGGCTGAGGTAAGAATCTGCTGCTCAGTGCCCCCAGGGGTTTAAGATCCAACAATGGATGCCTGCTGCTGTGGAAGTTGCTGCTGCCCATCCTATATGGCCTTTGTGACTGCCACCTAAGGCCAGAGCTATGGGAAGGCCCTTCTCCCTTCTTGGCTAGCTGAAAAAACCCTATCACTGACCTTTGTTGCCTATGGGTTAAGGGATCTGTGAACTGCTACTACTGCAACTATTGATTCCTCCCCTGAGGACTGCTCTCGTCCTCCTCCCAGAGCTGGCTGGGCTAGGCTCCACTCCATGTCCTGTGTGACAGATGCTTCCTTTCAGTTCACCCTGGGCTGGAAATCTCCTCCACTCTGTTGTTCTGTGGTTTCTGCTGCTCTAGAATTTGTTAAGAGTCTTTTATTATAGGTATTTTATGGACTGTGAGGGAAGAGCTAGTATATATGCATCTTTCCACACTGCCATGTTGGCTCTGCCCCCATTTCAAACTTTTTAAACCTTCCACCCATAATATATTCTTTGATCTAGTAACAATGACCTCCTTGCATTTCCACAAATAAGACACTCCACCATTCAGTTCCTTAAATTGTCTCCGGCTGTACTCCCTGACTGAAATGCTCTCCCTCTTCTTCTCTGCCTCTTGGTTTTCCTGTCTTCCTTCAAGTGTCAGCTAAAATCTTATACCACAAGAATCATATCTTCCTTATTTCAGGTCTTTTTCCTTTGCTCATTATTTCAAATTATCCTCTATAAAGCTATCAATAGCAATATTAAAAAATGTCTAGTATAGGTCAACATCTCATGCCCTATACCAAGATAAGATCAAAACAGGTACATGGTTTATACATAAAATAGGATAAGCATAGCAAATTAGGAGAAGCAAGGCATGGTTTTCTTCTCACATCTATGGAGAAGGAAGAATTTATGATAAAACAAGAGAAAGAGAACATTATGAAATGCAAAATGGATAATTTTGATTACATTAAATTAAAAAGCTTTTACATAAACAAAACCAGTGCAATCAAGATTAGAAGGAAAACAGAAAGCTGAGAAACAATTTTACAGCCAGTGTCTTTGATAAAGGCCTCATTTCTAAAATATGTAGAGAACGAAGTCAATATTTATAAGAATACAAGTCATTCCTCAATTGATAACTGGTCAAAGGATATGAACAGGCAACTTTCAGATGAAGAAATTAAATTTATCTAAAGTCGTGAAAAAATGCTCTAAATCATTATTGATTAGGGAAATAACTCTGAGGTACCAACTCACACTTATCCAACTGACTAACATGACAAAATAGGAAAATGATAAATATTGGAGAAGATGTGGGGAAAATTGGAACACTAATGCTTTGATGGTGGAGTTGTGAACTGATCTGACCATTCTGAACAGTAATTTGGAACTATACCCAAAGGGAAATCACACTGTGCATATCCTTTAATCCAGCAATACCACTGCTAGGTCTGTACACCAAACAGATCATAAAAATGTGAGATAACAAGTACAAAAATATTTAGAGCAGCTCTTTTGGGATGGCAAAGAATTGAAAATTGAGGAGTTGGCCATCAATTGGGGTATGGTTAAACAAGCTGTGGTATACATATGTAATGGAACACTATTATTCCATAAGAAATGATGAGCAGGTGGACTTCAGAAAAACCTGGAAAGACTTATATGAACTGATGCTGAATGAAGTGAGCAGAAGAAATTATTGTATACAGTAAGAGCAACATTGTGTGATGACCAACTCTATATTATGATAGACTTACTCTTCTCAGCAATACAATGATCCCAGAAAATTTTTTAAAGGATTCATAATGGAAAATGAAAACTACATCCAGAGATAGAAATATGGAGTTGAACGCACATTTAAGCGTGCCGTTTTCATATGTTGTAGTTCTTTTCTTTCTTGTGGTTTTCCCTTTATATTCTGGTTCTTCTTTCACAACATGACTAATGTGGAAATGTTTAACATGGTTGTGCAAGTATAATCTGTATCAGATTGCTTACTCTCTTGGGGAGGAGAGAGGGAAAGGTAGGAGAGTGAATAATTTGGAACTCAAAATCTTAAACATATGAATATTGAAAACTATTTTACATGGAATTAGGAAAATACTGTTAAATGTTTTTAAATTTTCTGAATCACTAATGATTACAGAAATGAAAATTAAAATAACTCTAAGATACTCTCTCTCACCAGCCAAATTGCTTAAGATGACAGAAAAGGAAAACAACAAATGCTGATAAAAATATCGGAAAATAGGTACACCAGTGTTGGTGGAGCTGTGACCTAGCCCAACCATTCTGGAGAACAATTTGGAATTATGTCCAAAGCACTTTAAAACTGTACATACTATATGACCCAACAATAACACTACTAAGTCTATACCCCAAAGAGCTCAATAAAGAGAGGAAAAGACACATATGTACACAAAATATTTATAAGAGGAATTTCTGTGTAGCAAAGTTTTGGGAACTGAGGGAATGCTCTTCACTATGCTGAACAAATTATGGCATTTGAATGGGATGGAGCATTATTGTGGTATAACAAATGATAAAGGGGATCATATCAGAAAAACAGGGAAGACATATCAACTGACACAAAATGAAGTAAGGAGGACCAAGAGAACAATGTAAAAGCAATATTTTAAAATAAACAACTATGGTAAATTTAGCGATTATGATCGAAACAATGATGCACTAGAACTCCAAAAGACTCACAAAAAATCCTATCTACTTCCAGATCAAGAATCTGTGGACTCAGAATGCAGATGAAAACACATTTTTCATTTTCTCTAAATATGGCTAATGCAGAAACATGTTTTTATTACTTCATATGTATAAAGAACATGATATTTTAATGGATATAGGAAGGGGTGAATGGAAGGAAAGAATTTGTGACTGAAAATGAAATAAATAAATATAAAAAATAAATAAATAAATCCTGTATATGGTCTGTTTGTACATAGTTACTTTCATATTGCTTCCTCCATTAAATTATGAACTCCTTTAGAACAAGGATTTATTTTGCCTTTCTTTACATTTATAGCACTTAATACAATGCCTGGTACATAGTAGGCTATTAATTAAAGTTTACTGACTGACCAAATTAATAGAGTGAACAGAATCAAGACAACACTTTATATGTTAATAAAAAAATATTATAGAGATAATAACTTTAAAAGCCTTAAAACTCAGATCATTGAGATTACAAGCATGATTCCAGAACACTTGAGATGACTAAGTTGCCTCAACCTTTTTGGAGAAGTCAGGGGACAGAATGAGATATATTTTATGGTCATGGCTAATTTGAGAATTATTTTGCTTGACTATGTATATTTGTCACAACATACTTATTGATTATTTTTAAATAGTAGATAATAGTTGGGATTCAGTGTTTAGTACAATACCTGTCATATAATAAATGCTTAATAAACATTTGTTGACTTGATTGACTTGAGAGAGAGGGAAAACAGATTTCTATTAATTCACAAAATTAATTTAATACGTAAAAGGAACTCTTGGGAACAAAATCACAACATCATTAAACACCCAATAGAGTGAATCTCTAATAGTGATCTTTCAGGCACCTTGACATAATAGTAAGAATGTATTTTGGATAGGAAGCTTCTCCTCCTCTAATATCACCATATAGTCATCCAAATATTCTGTTCTGTCAGTAATCCCTTAAATTAAGCATTTTATTCTTTCTACAGGAATACTCAATAGCTTCAAAAGTTTTTAAACATCCTTGCAGAAAGCAATAAATGAATTTATACTGAATATGGAATTCCTATTTCTCATCTCTGAGTCTCCAACTCCTTCTCCAAAGTCTTATCAGTGCCCCCTTCACATCTTTGAGGCTGTAGATGAAAGGGTTGAGGGTAAGAGTGATGATGGAGTAGAAGAGGAAGATGAATTTACCCTGGTCCTGGGAGTAGCTAGAAGGAGGCTGAAGGTACATGTAGACAGCAGGCAAATAGAAGAGTGACGCCCCCACCAAGTGGGAAGTACAAGTTCCAGAAGTTTTACTCTGCCCCTTGGAAGACTTGATTATCATTACAGCTTGGGCAATAAAGTCATGAGAGTTAAGAATGAGGACCAGGGGCACCAGCACAAAGAAGGCTACCAGCACAGCCAATGTGACATCATTGAAGTTGGCACATGACAACTTAATCATAGCAGGCCCCTCACAGAAGAAGTTGCTCAGCATCTGTTGCCCCAAGGGTAGCTGCACTGTTAGCACAACTTGAACCAGAGAATTTCCCAATGCATTGAGCCAGGCAATTCTTGATTGAGAGGAGGGTAGACATGGTTAGACTTCTGTTTGGGAAATATTTTGATAACTGAGTGATGATAGCTCAGATAGACTGAAGGCAGGGAGAATCAACAGGGACTAATGCATTAGTCTAAGTATGGGGTGATGAGGGTTTAGACCATTATTTCAGAGGAGAGAAAGGAGCACATACCAAAGATGCTACAGAGATAAAAAAGACAGAATTTGCAACAGATTGCATACCGAAGATGAGAGCAAGGAATTGAGCATGACAGGTTTCAAACCTAGGTGACTGAGGAAGAAGAGGTTTCGGTCATGTTGAGTACAAGCTAGCTATGAGATATCCGGTTAGAGATGTCCCATGGGCACTTGGAGTTATGAGACTGGATGTCAGGTTAGAGGTGAACAAATAGTTATCTAAGAGAGTCATGAATAAAGTTGATAATTTAATCCATAGCAGATAATGAGATAACCAATTAAACAATGTAGAGGGAGAAGTCTGAGGAAAAATTCCTTGTGCAACATCTTTGAGAAGCAGTCATCTCCATTACCCAAAGATCTCTAGTGATAGGGAATTCCCTTTCTAATAAAGCAGGATTTGCTACTTTTAGATGATTGAGTGCTGAAGGACCAAGCCCTGGGATCCACAGGAAAAGATAGGACACTGGGAAGTACCCTAGAACCAAGAAATGTCTAAATGGATTTAGCATAACAATAATAAAAAGCAGTAGCCTGTATTGTGCTTGAATTTACAGTCAGAAGACTGTAAATTCTTTATCTCACTTATTCTGCAAATTCTCTCACTTATTAACTGTATGAACTTGAGGAAAGTTCTCAATCTCTTTAAGCTTCAGTTTCCTTACCTATAATATTAAGGGATTGGGTCAAATTATGCCTGTTGTCCTAGGGTTCAAATCCAGGTTTTCTGGTCTGGCCTGACTGATCTGATGGATACATCACCTTATGTCTATTAGAAAGAGGTCTAAGGGTTCTAATGATACTTCCCAAGTGATGTCTGAATAGCAGTCTTACATGAACATTTGGGGACAATAGATTTCAAAACGTTCTGTGAAAGCCTAAGTAAGATGCCATAGATTGAAATTTTGCTGTTGTAGTCACTCCAGCAGAGATGGAAAACTCTCAAAAATGAAGGTTTATTCCACCTTGGCTTGAGGTATTTTTTTCTCTAACTGTACTTCCTTCCAAATGTATTTCCAAACTCATCAAATTTTGGCTATACTCTACCGAATTTGAGTAATATCTTGAACTTGTGACATGAACTTTGGAGAATCATTCAACATTCTTGAATTCTTGAAACCGGCAACCTTCAATACTAAATTCTGCAATGTCACATAAAGGGAGCTACGCAAGCACAAATTATCAGGACAATGTTATGCCATTGTGTGACCACAAGGTGGCATAAGGGAGATAAGATAAAAAAGTATCAATTCCCCTCCGAAGTCAGAGAAACTTAGAATTGCAGTGCGTGTGCTTTTCCTTCTTCTCTAGCCCTTCTTTGAGATATGTGGTTGTGTTTTTCCTGTTGCTGCTGCTGCTGTTGTTACTTGTTTGGAGTCATGCAGAGGACATAGGTAAGAAAATAGGGAAAGACATAATTAAGCTGGTGCCTCTCTATGCAAATGATTCCAACCAAAATTATTGAGTCAAAGTAAAAGTCTCTAACACTTCCATATCATTTTGTCGCCCTAGGAAACTTGGTTTCCTAATAGCTAAAACTGAAGATTACTGTTTCAACTTTCCATTTGCCAAATAGAATTTTCTTTTCTGCAAAAGTATAAGTGCCAGATTACAAAGGAGACGTCCCTGTATTTTTCCTGTAGTTCCCCTCTATTTTTTAGAAGATTCTAAAATGTGCTACAAATAGTATGTGTGAATTTTGTTCTAAGCACTTCAATCCAAATCTATCTCAGTTCCTGTCATCCCTATTTATGCTGATGTCACCAATGTCTTATTTGCATAGCGTAAAAATCTCAATTTTAGCTTCTCTCACCAGTCCTACTTCATCTGACATCTAATTAATTGTCAACTTCCCATTGCATAATTCAATTATGTCATTCCTTTGCTCATCAACGTTCAGCTATCTGTAACCTATAAAAGGAGACATTCCAGCTTCAATCTACCATTCTGGCCTTATTTTATTCTACTACCATTCAATACTCCATGTTTCAGTCAAATACAGTCACAGTCTCTTAGCTTCATCTTGGCCTTTCCCATTCTGTGTATTTACATACAACATCATCCCCTATTACTGAATTTTTTTTTCTCCTTATGGTGAAGGGTGACACTGTGGACACAAATTATGAATACCCTGCTCGTTTCTGGAATCCAAGATTCCAGAGGGGACAAATATTCTTACTCCCAAGGAGTAAAAAACAAATGATTGTCAACCACTCAATTGCTTCCTGCATCTTGAATGAAACTGACGCACACTTGAAGGTGTTTGAGATGATGGTGATGCAGTAGTTTTGTGATGGTATCGATGAATGAAAGGAAGAATAAACATGAAAAAATTTATTAAGTGATTACTTGTTATGCACTCTACTAAGTGCTAGGAATACAAATATTTAAAATTGGATATTCCAAAGGAGATCATATGTTTATTAGAGAAAATAACCCCTACAAAGGACTTCAGCTGCATGTCAGATGAAAAGGCCCAGAAATCTTAAGGGTGAAGATTTGGACAAATGAAAAATTTCCTTAGTGTTTGTAAGCAGATCGTTTCACAGTTCTCAGGGGTCTGGAGGGCATAACAATGGGATACACTGTAGGATCCAGAAGATGTTGTATGAAGTGACAACATGTATGGTAAAGTGTGGCAGTCTTTCTTCTAGATAGCAGGTTTTTGGTCAATTACTCTGAACTCATTGTGGTATAAACAGATAAGTCACTCTTTACACCAGGCACCCCCGTGTAGTCTGGGCAGCCTGGACTCAAGAAGAATCAAAGAAAAGGTAAGTAAGAAAGATATTCCTTCTTGTCATTGTTCCTTCCAGGCTGCTCCATGGGATCTGGAGCCACAGGTTTGTTAAGCAAAGGGTTACTGGAAGGCAAAGGAGAAGTATATCATCACTGGTGGTTATTCCAACTCTGCCACCTTTATGTGGTCTAAAACTGGAGGATTCATAGCTGATATTATGCATCACTTGCTGTAATTTTCTGTGTGGGGGAACATTTTAATAGGACTTTCTTCAGTGCTCCCGTGACATCCTTGTTCCTGAGACTATAGATCAAAGGGTTAAGCATGGGTGTTACAATGGTATAAAAGGCTGACACCACCTTGTCCTTCTCAGGGGTATGGTAAGATAGAGGCAGCACATATGTATAGAAAGCTGCTCCATAGAAGATGCTGACCACAGTCAGGTGGGAAGAACAGGTGGTAAAGGCTTTCTTCCGGCCATCTGCTGAACGCATACGATGGACTGTGAGCAAGATAAGAGAATAGGAGGTAGAGATTATAGAGATAGGAATGAGCAGCATTAGCACACAACATATATACATGAGAGTTTCATAGAGAGATGTGTCTGCACAGGCTAGCTTGAGGACTGCAGGGATCTCACAGAAGAAATGATTGATGGTTCGAGAGCCACAGTAAGGGACATTCATCGTGATAGGTGTGAGGAGGAAACCATCCAAAGAGCCACCAAACCAGAAACCTGCAGCCAACAGAAGACACATCCTGCGGTTCATGAGGACTGGGTACCTCAAGGGATTACAGACAGCCACATAACGGTCATAGGCCATGAGACCCAAGAGGAAAAATTCAGAACCAATCATGGTCAGGTAAAGAAAAATCTGAATTCCACAACCCACAAAAGAAATTGTTTTTTCCTCAGATACCATATCTACTAAGAGTTTAGGCACAGTAGTGCAAATGAAGAGGGTGTCCATAATAGAGAGCTGGCTGAGCAGGAAGTACATGGGAGTATGTAGCCGGGAATCCACCTGAATTAGAAATATCATAACCATATTGGCTGTTATAGCCACCACAAAGATGAAAAAGATTACAGCAAAGACCACTCCTATGACCTTGTTGTCCACAAGCAGGCCCAACAAGATGAAATCTGAGGATGAAGTCTGATTCTCTGGTTTCATTGCCTCTGATGGATCAATGCCCTAAAGATGCAAGAACAGAGAAATCAGGGAGGATTACGAAATAGGCTATACCAAGGGCACACATTCTTTGCTATTATGGTCTATGAATTTAGACACTTTAGCATTAAAGACATTGTAAAATATATCACCTGTGAAAATGAAGTAGGTGAATTTTTTTCTCATTAGAGCAGCTTTGATTTTCAGTATTCTTCCTCTTGAGCAATTCAGAACCCATTTAGCCTCCTCACACTACCAAACTTACTGGCTCAGCTACAACAAGAAAATAATAATCTGGAAAAATAATTCCCAGTAGTGTGTTATTGACTTTAATAAAACACCCCTTCAAGGAGTCCTGAACTTTCCTTTGCTCAAGTTTCAGAGGAAAAGATGCCTTTTCTTTGGGTCAAGACTAACCCTTGTCAAGGGCTGAGTAAACCCTTTACTAACTGAACTACTTGGGAAAAAGTCTACACACAGAGTCTCCAGTTCCTCTCCTCTCATTCCTTTCTAAAATTCCTATAATCTGCCTCTCATCTCATCATTCATCTGAAGTTGTTCTTTGAAAAATTAGTAATGAGCTCTTAATTAGCAAATTGATTTTCTTTTCCCAATTTTCATCTTTCTTCACCTCTCACAATATTTAACATAATTGACTATCTTATTATCCTTAATATTATCTTCTCTGGGTTTTCATGGCAATCTTCTCTCTCTTGGTTCTCCTTCCACCTGTCTGATCAACTTTTCTTGGTTACCTTTAACATCATCATCACTCCATGGCTTTGTTCCAAGTGCTTCTCTCTCTTCTCCTTATCATCTCTCATTTGGTGATATTATCAGCTCCCATGCTGCCATGGGTTAAATTATCACGCCTTTTCAGTGGATTCTTCCAGCTCTAATCCTGAACTCCAGCCCCGCATTACCAACTGTTGATTGGACATTTGAAGCTGAACATCTTAAAGACATCCCAAAATCAGCATGTTCAAGAACAACTCACTATCTTCTCCCAAAATGCTCTGCTTTTCTGAACTTCTCTATTAATACTGAGGGTCCCACTGTCTTTCCAGGTATCCAAGCTTGCAACATTGCGGATGTACTTGTACTCTTCAATCTTATCCTATATATGCAATCAGTTGCCAAATCTTTCTGTTTCTTCCTTCAAAATATCTCAATAAGTTCCCTTCTCTCTACTCACATAGAAGCTGCTCTTCTTTAGCCATTCATTACCTCTTACCATGACTTTTGCAATGTACATACTTCTAATTGGACTTCTTCTTTCAAGTGTGTCTCAACTCTAATTCTTCCTTCACACAACTGCCAAAGTGATTTTCCTAAAGTGAGGTTCTGATGTCATCTTCCTGCTCAATGGATTCCAATGGCTCTCTATTGTCTCTGGGATCAAATATCCTCCTTTGTTTGGCATTTATGTTTCTTCCCAATCTGATACATTCTTATCTTTCTATCCATTCTTATCTTTCACGACTGTCCCTCAACACACATTCCATGGTTCAGTCATGCTATCCCACTTGCTTTTACACACACACAAAATTACATCTCCTGCCTCCATGTCTTTATAAAGGCTATCCCCCAGCCTTGGAATGGTTTTCTTCCTAATCTCTGCTTCTCAAATTCTTTGCCTTCCTTTAACACTCAGGTCAGATACCGTAAGGTCTTTAAGATGTTATTCCCAGTCCATCTGAGATGATAGTGCTTTCTCTTACCCCTCAGCTATTCCGTATGGTTCATGCATCCCAAAGCACATACATGTTGTCTCCTCATTACAAGGTAAGTCCTTAAAGGCATGGACTGATTTTTTTAATTGTTTGTGTCTTCAAGGCTTAACCACAGTCCCCGACACATAATAAATGCTTCATAAATGCTAATTGACTGGTTGTTGCACAGACTTTTGATTCTTTGTCTCAAATATTGAGTCTTTTCCTTTCTAAAAAACAAACTTAAAAAAAATTTCCTTGACTCTATCTCCTCAAGCTACCTACAATGGTATCACTTTATCACTTATCCCCAGTCACCAGGAAACCTCCCAGGTTATCAAACCATGATTCATCCCCAGTCACTACCAAACTACTAAAAAGTAGTCTATACTCACTTGCTCCATTTCTTTATGATTTCTAAGTCTCTAGTAAGATGACTTCCAGTTCCACCATTCTACTGAAACTACTATTCCTAATGTGAACAGTGACATTTTATTGCCAAATCCATGAGCTTTCTCCCAATATTAATCCCCCTTGACATTTTTGTCATATTTCATATTGCTGACTGTCCTCGTCCTTCTGGATACTCTATGTCTATTGCCTTCCATTGGCATTGCTCTGTCCAGGTTCTTCTACCTTGTGTGACTGTTCTCTTTTTGATAGCTTGTCCTGAGCTCAACCACAAGGCAGATCTATGAGTGTCCTTCAAGATTTTGATATCCATTCTTTTCTGATCACTCTATATAATTTCTCTCTTGACAATTCCATCCACTATCATGACTTTGAAGATCACTTCAATGTACAAGCACCTCAATTTCCCAGTCTCTTTTATAATCTCTGCCTTGAGATATAGTCCTTCCACCTGTATACTTTGTCTATAGAATATATAGAGATGTCTCTATACAGATATTTATATGAATCTGTCTATCTATCTAGTATAAAAAAAAAGCCTGGATGTTCACCTGAAACTTAAACCCAACACAATCAAACATTTCATTGCACTTGAACATACTAAACCTGGCAACATCACTCTCCCAGTTTCCCAGGCTTGAATCCTTGGAGTTAACATTGATTTGGCTAGTTCCTTCTCCCTCCACTATCCATTCAATACCCAGGTTTTTCCAATTAAATCTCTATTATTCACATCCTTGCACTTGCACTACTACTATCTTTATTATGTAATTATCACCTCTTGCCTGAACTGTTTTAAATGGATTCCAACAGATCTTGACTCCAATCTCTTCTCTCTCAATTCTTCATCCATTATTTACACAATTAAAGAAAATACTCTTCCAAATGCATAAATTTGACCAAGTCACTACCCTACTCAAAAATATTCAGTGGCTCCAGAATGTCAGAGGAAAAACAGAAACTTCTTAGACTGTATTTAAAGTCTCTTATAATACTGTTCTAACCAGATTTAATTTATTCCTTATTAACCAGGTTTACTTCATACTACTTCCCTTCACATTGTCTATGGTTCAAATGAATTGGATTACTAGCTTCCATGATATCATGTGACACTCTGCTACCTTCATGCATTTGTGTATGCTGTCCTCCCCAAACTAATGTCTAGAATAACTCTATCTGTATCTCCATATATTAAAACTGATCTCTTCCTTCAAAGTCTAGTTCAGGTACTACCTCCTTCATGAAGCCTTTCTTAATTCTCTCAGTTGAATGTGATCATTCCCTCCTCAACTTTTCCTTGAATACTTTCGTCTAAATCTTCCTATGCCTCTATAAAATTTATATGATACTTATTTGCATAAATTTTTATTGCCAAGTATACTGTAAACATCCAGTCAACAAGAAATATATCATTCTATATCTTTGTCTCCCCAATGAGTTAGCATGAACATACCTTAAAGAGGTGTGATTTCATAAGATGTGGGGTGGGAGAAGCCCTGGTCAGGAAATATTTAATGAATGCACATCAAAACCAAGCTAGAATTTAGTAGACAAACCCAAAAGTCTTGCCAAATCACAGAGAAGGTAAGAGTCTTGCTTAGTGTCACACAGCTAGTTTCTCAGGAAGAATTTAAATTCATGTCTTGTTGACTCCAAATACAAGCATTTCACAATGTAGATGCAATACAAGCTTGCTAAATTGTCTTGACTTCAATTAATTTTATTTTAAAGAAAGTAACAAAGGATGATGATTAATGAGAACATTTTAACTTAATCTTGATTCTTTCCCTAAGGTGCTAAGCCAGGGCAAGTCACCTTATATTTCTGAATCTCACTTTCTTTCTTTTTAATGAGAAACTAGGCTAAGTGACTCCCAATCTACAGGGAATGGAGATTTCAGAGAACAAGAATTCCTACCTAAGTTTGAAATTTTCATGGCATCAATCAGACTCCAATCTGAAAGCTTCAACACCAAGAAAAAAGCAACCAAGCACCAAACTCTCGTGTAATTCAGTATAATCAAGTCACTATACCTTCAATAAACCTAAGAAATTATATTTCAAACACTTATGTATGGAAACTTCAAAATGAATTCTAGAGACAAATATAATAGAAATACATTTAAATAGTTTATAAAATTCATTGTATCTCTTGTCGTTATGTAATATTTTAAGGAATACTTCTAATGTGATTGGCAATTGATTAAGGTAGTATAAAAGCACCTTTAAAATCACAAAGCACTAAAATGTGAACCATTATTTTTTTCATTATTAACATATGTTGTTCGGTTATGTCCAACTTTTCATGACCCCATGGAATATATAGCCCATAAGATTTTGTTGACATAGATATGGGAGCAGTTTGCCACTTCCCTCTCCAGTGTATTTAGGCAAACTTAAGTTAAATGACTTCACCAATTGGGGTCATACAACTAGTAAGTGTTTGAGGCTGGATCTGAACTCAGGTCTTCTAGGCTCCAGATCCAGTGCTCTAGCCACTGAATAATCTAGCTGCCTCTTATTAACATATGGTACTCCATAAAATGTTTCTGCATTTAGAAAAGACCTTTATAATAAAAGAAAAATAGTATCTCTAAGTTCTATTCCAGTTAAATTATTCTCTAGTGTTTAAGTATTATTGTCAATTATTCTACTTCATATACTCTATAGTGCAGTCAGATCAGGGTGCCTCAGGATGTAGTGGGTTGAGCTCACTGGAGGTCTTCAGGCAAAGTATATATGACCATTTCCTCAAGTTTGTGATGGAGACAATTATTAAGTTTGGGTTAAGTTAGATAGCCCCTGAGTTCATTTCCTATACTGGTTTCTTTTTCTTTTCCTTTTTTTTCTTTCTCTTCTTTTTTGACTCATTTGTTATGTCCCTTCTTACCTCACTTTCACTAAAGCTCAGCTCTTGATTCTCATAGACTATATCAATGACATAGAAGATCTCATTGGAAAGACTTTTGAGTTTGGACAAAGTGATAGATTGCTTATGTGTTATCCCTTCTGAGTTCAGAAGGGCTCATCATCAGATTGGCTACAGGGTTAAAGATTGTCTGCAAAATTACAGAAGGTTGGTTAGCTGAGACAATAGAGGGAAGCTAGATACTGATTTTAAAAAAGAAGATACACAGAATTGTGCTATAGTCCTGAAAGAATGCAGTCAGAATTACTAAAGCTGGTGGTGAGTTAAAGCTGGTGAGGAGAACTATGGAAGAAAAAAAGGGAGGGTGTTTGAACTATTTGGACAAAAATAGAAGTATCACAGAAGAAATGAGACTGTTGCTCAGCTTGTACAGACAATAATAGAAAGAAGAGAGAATTACTTGATTCTTAATTTGCTCAGTGTTTGTGTCTTTGTGTGTGGGCACGTGTGTGTGTGTGTGTATGTGCAAGTCACATGTCCAAGGAAAGAGAATGGGAGGGGAATTTGATCATTACCAACTAAAACTGGTGATAGTGAAGGGAGAGAAAGATAGACAAAGTCTGACATGCACTTTTCACTTGGGGGAGAACAAATTTCAAGGCATTTTATGGAAGGCCCTTGTACTGAGATTATACTGAGTCATTTAGCCCAGAAGGAATGAACCATTCTCAGGAATGAAATTCTGAAAATACAAAATGAAATTATGCCAATGAGTAAACAAAGTGGATTTTGTCTGAGTAGACTATAGTGGATGCACAAAAAAATTAATCAATCTACTTAGATTGTGAAAGTATATTTAAATACACGTAAAACATATATGTTAAAATATCTGGAAATAACAGGACTGGAAAATAGTTTGGGGAATGCTAAAAATGCAGAATAAGGTGAGAATAGGGAAGAATCCAAAGTATAGATATAACTGGGTTTTTCAAAGTCTTTTTTGGTAGAAGGGATAGGAATACCAATCAGGGAGAATGGAACAATTATAACTAAAAATTGGAGACAAAAACTGTACTTTAAAAAAATTTTTTTCTTCTGTTTTCTAGGTAGAGAATTACGTTTGGATTGGGAAAGATAGCAAAAATTCCTAATAAGTAGTTGGTAGTTAAGGTAGGACACTGGAAGAGATTACTTACAACTGCACATGTATAATTCAAGGCACCAGATCAGCTACATCCTTGAGCACTGAAAAAAAAATCATAAATAGGATTGTTGAGTCAGTGATATCTGAAAGATTTTGAAGAGGTACTAGAAGATTTTGGAAAGGCTATATCTTGATCTGATTTTCACAAAAAAGGAAAGAATATAGATTCTGAAAACTATAAGCTGTTGAATATGAATTGGCACATGTCAAAAGCCCCGAATTTATTAAAAACATGTCGAGTGACTACTTACAAAAAGGAATCAGGAATCTCACCAGCTTGTTTTGGTGTCACAATGAAAACTCACTACTTGAACTGGGGTGTTTGAGTGGTTGAATTCTTTTAGTGTAGATTCATGCCCCTTTCCCTTGAATTTCGGGGCTCCCAGTACCCCTAGACTGCAACATACCTATGATACCTGAAAACTGAGAAACTATAAACAAAGTGAATTCCTTCTCAGGGGTAGCATTATTCTTAACTGATACATTATGGATCAGGAATAGAAAGTTGACTGAACCTGTGACATAATTGATATAGAGGACTCCTAGAAGAGGAAACTCCTTTTTGGATTCAGTTGCCCAAGCCACAAATCTAAAAGAGAATGACTCCAAATAATCTTCAAGCACAGCGTCAAACACAACTTGAGCATATATTCAATTGGAATTATTAGGAGAAGTGAAGCAAGAATTTTTTAAGAGTTAACAAAGTATTTTATAAATGAAGAATTGCAAAATATTTTCTAAATGAAATGAGGGTGCTAGTGGAAAGAATTAGAAAAGAATTGAAAATTAACCAGAATACAATTTTACATAAGTAACAGAATCCTTGAAAATTAGAATGAATCAAAAAGAAGTTAATGATTCTCTATGTGACAATAAGAAATATTAAGGCAAAAATCCAAAAACTTAAAAAGAAGAAAATATAAAGAATTAAATATGTGAAAGAACTGAACTGGAAATGTGAATAAAGCATCTGTGTCTCCTGGGAAAGTTCTGGAAATTTCCCTTTCTTATGTTCATGTCTATCAGAAAACTTATACCTTCACTTGACTCTATGTAATGTTACAACACAGAATAAATATCTTCAGGATATTAAAAAAAAAGAAAGGAATCTGTCATCCCCCAAAAAACAGTATGGTTTCAATGAGATGAGGACATTTAAGTTTAAGCTTATTTTCTTTTTTGAAAGTGTTCTTTAAATTGGTGGATCACGGAGATTCTGTAGATATAACTTACCAAGATTTTGCCAAAGTATTTTAATACGGTATTTTGTACTATTCTTGTGAGAAAGGTGGAGAGGTGTAGACAGCATGCATAATTAGATGGACTTGAAATTCATCGGATAGCTGGATTCGAGGTTCAAGGTCAACTTGGAAAAGAAATTTCAGTGTAATTCCTTAGCAATCTGTTCTTGACTATATGTTTTTAACACGTATCTGTGATTTCCATGAAGATGTAAATCCCAAAACACCCTAGATGATAGAATCAGAATCTGAAAAGGTCTTGACAGGTTAGAACAATAGGATGAATCTAAAAAAGTGAAATTTATTAAGGATAATATAAAAGATTCACACTTGGGTTCAAAAACTTAGGTTTCCACATATAGCACGGGGTGGCAATGTTTGGACAACAGTTTATATAAAAATTTTGATGGTTACGCTATTGCAAACTTAATATGAGACTAAAATGTGAGAGAAACACCAGAAAAGCTACGGAAATTTGGACAGTATTGAGAATTATGGCTTGTAGGAAAAAGTAGATAAAGATCCCTCTCTAATCTACCAAGAGTGATCATATCAGGAGAATTGTGTTTGTTCTTAGTACTCCACTTTAAAAACAATAATTTACAGCTGGCAAGAATGCAGAGAAGGGCAACAGGATGGTGAAGATTCATGGAGAGCATTACAGTTGTGTTCAAGTCCTTGAAGAATTATCGTATGGAAGATGGATTGGACTTGCTCTACTTGGCCTCACAAGATAGAACTAGGAATAATTTGCAGCAAAGAAGCAAGTTTAAGTATGATGTCAGGAAAATCTTCCTAACAATTAACACTATCCCAAGTCATTCCCAGTCATTTGGTTCCCCTTGGTAGTGTTATTCTAGTAGAGGCTGGCTAACCAGTTGACAGAAATACTGTAGAGAAGCTTCTTCTTCAGCTCTGGGTCAGGGTAGGTATCTACTGTGGTCTCAACACTAAAATTTAGTGATTTTATGATTTTGGGACTGGAAAGATTGGAACACAAAGGGCTGTTGAAGACATTGGAATTCCAAATATGTAGGAAAACAGTAGAGAAAACTGTTCTTGACAAGTTTATATAACAAGTTCTGAACAAACCAGATCTGGAGTTATGAAAGGATGGGTAGGTATGATGTCACTGAGTTATTGTTAAAAAGATCATTGAAAGCAAGACAGTGAAACAGGTCTAGAAAAGGGTCAAAGATGTCCCAGTTTTCAAAAAATGGAGGAGAATAGAATGTGAAACTAGCTTAAATTTAATTGCTAGAAAAATTCTAGGATTTATTTATTAAAGGACTAGTTAGAAAACATTTCAATAGTCATCAAAAATAGATTATATCAGACTAAACTCACATTTTAATTTTGGATATATCTATTATGTCATGAGAATGATGTAATACAGTTTACCAATTTTTTTTTGGCTAAAGCATATGAAAAATGTCTCTCATGCTATTCTTGTGAGATTTATGCAAGAGATATGGGTTAAATGGTAGTGCAGTTATGTAGATTCAGGAAATTGTAACTTCCAGAACCTCTATATAAAGACTTTGTGTAAAACAGGCATTTAATAGATGTTTGAGAAAGACAGAGTTTTGGAATCAAAAGACCTGGGTGCAAATTCAAGTTCTGCAAATTACTACCCATGTGACCTTGATCAAGTGAATTGCTCTGATACTTAGCTTCTCCACCTGGAAAAAGATGACCTTTAAGTTCTCTTATAAATCTAAATCTAAAATCCTAGGATCCTAGCAATTAATTAGCTGATGCTTCTTACACCAAGAGTGTTCTCTCCCTTCTCCTCATTCATATTTCCAAGTTAAAAACTTAATTCTCAATTTCAATGCCTTTTTGTCCACAAAATCTATTTTGATCCCTCCATTCAATCATGCCTTATTTGTCCTTTTCAATGAACTTATAATTTTTAATTTTATATTACCTGTATTTAGCATTCTGTTTAGCTCGTACAACCCTGGACAACTGACTCAAACCCACTTTTCCAGGTTTTTTGTATAATACTCCTCTTCACTCACTCCCTGGTGAAACCAAACTACATTTCTTGGTGCTCTGAATGTATAATATTTTGTTATTTGTTATGTTTTTCCCTAGTCTAAAACATATGGCCTCTAACATATTCTATCTTTACTTCTTTCTGCCTCTTAGAATCTCTAGTTTCCCTTAAAATTCAGCTCAAATGAGATGTTTTGCATGTGGCCCTTTATCTCCCATCCTCCAAACTGACAGTGCTTTCCCTATAAATTACTTTGGATTTCTCGTGCATAATATCAATATTTAATATTACATATTATACTATTTATATAGTACATATTATATATATGTGTGTGTCTTCATGTTATCTGCATGTTATCCCTCCTTGAGAGCAGGGAATATTTCATTTTTGTCTTTGTATCTCCACACCAATGATAATGCTTTGAATATGGTATGTGATTAATAAATGCTGGTTGATTGGTCATTCTTTGCATATTTCTACACTCCCATGGAACAGTGTAACATTGTAAAGACAGAGACCAGGTCTAATTCAACTGTTTCTTCCCTGGTACCTGGTGTAGTTCTTTTAAACATAGTAGATATGCAATAAAATTTGTTGAAGAAAGAAAGTCAGGAAGAGACAGGTTCTAGTTTCTGATATATAATTGAGTGTCAAAATATATTTGCAAAACATTCATTCGCATTATTTTCTGTCAAAAAGTATTTTGAAAGTCTTTTAATCATTGTTTCAAAGGAAAACTAGCACTCATAGGCTTCTCTGTTTTTAGGAATTAAGTTCCCATTCAGAAAAACAATAAAGTTAGATAACCCCCATAATTTTCTCTAAGATTTACCATATTTTATCCTGCTCATCCTCAGTATATTACTAATGGTCATATTCGCTTATATGATACTATTAAGATGAATTAATTCCTATCTGTTTAATCCATGGAGCAGAAATCGGCATGACACAAACCTGAATTTGAAAACTTACCAAGGAGGTACAAGTGGAAAAGACAATAGACCCTTCCCAAAGGGGAATTAGTACATGAAAGAATGCATACATACCCTTTAAAGATCATTGTTACATTCTTTGAGATCTGAACAGAAGAACTGAGCTGAATATGAGATATAGACACAGGCACATCTATAGATGGAAATGGAGATCCAGATGGCTTCAGAATGCTAATCAATATGTCCAAGTGACAGTACCTGGCACAGTTCTTGACACATAGTAAGAGTTTAATAAATGCTTATTGACTAGGTGGTTGGCATTGTAAAGAAATAAGCTAATTCTACTCTCAGAACTTTCCAATCTTCAGCAGTACTTCCTCTAACAACTTGAATACCCCCAAATGGAAGGAACATGTCGTCTCCAGAAAACAGAAATATTAGTCAGTGATTTAAATTCCAGAGGGATTTCAGTTTCATTGATAAGAGGAGACAAATTGCAGACAATATGCTTAGCAGTGTTTGATTCTTCATTCAGTGGCAAAAGGACATATGACTATATTAGCAAGCCTTCTTCCCACTCTATCCTCTAGTCATCAAAATGAATTTCCTAAAGTACAGAATTTGAGCAAATCACTTTCCTATTTGGTCAACTCCAGTGGTTCTCTCTCTCACTTTCAGGATCAAATATAAAACCCTTTCTTTGTTTTTTTTTTAAAAATCCTTTATAACTTGTCACCTTCCTACCTTCCCAGTCTTATTAAACTTTAATCTCCTTCATGTATTCTGCCATGCAGTGGCATTTGGCCTCCTTACTGTTCCTCCAATATTTCTTGACTCCAGGCATTTTCATTGACTGCCTGAAACTCTCTTTTACTGGCTTCCCTGGCATCCTTCAAGTTTCAAATAAAGTCCTACCTATAAGAAACCTTTCTCACCCTTCTTTCATATTAATACCTTCACTCTGAGGTGCTTTCCAATTTATCCTTTATATATCTTGTTTGAAAATAATTGCTTGTATTTTGTCTCCCACATTAGGATGTGACCATGAGAGCAGAGATCCTATTTCTTTGGCTTTCTGTTCATCCCCAGAATGTAGTACAATGTTTGGCATGCAGTAGGAGTTTAATAAATGCAGCATTTTACAGATAAATCAAACCACCAAACCCAGCTTGATCACTATTTTCTCTCAGATCCCAGTGCAAACAACCCAGGACTGTGAATTTAGGAACCTTGGGGTTAGCAGTGATCTCAGCCCACCAGACCTGCATCCAGTTTATCACCCACTGCCATTATTTATGGAGAAATAATTGTGGAGAAAGGGACCATCTTCCTCATCACCACTAGCAACAACTGCTGAACAAATTGGCACCAGAGGCATAGGATCCCTGGGAATGTCAAATCTCCTCTCCACCCAGACCACTGGTCCTGTCCTTATAGTCATCATTCAGGGAAGTAATTCCTATGGAAAAGGGCCCACACATCCCCACCACCTGCCAGCCAACTTCAAATCAATCTAGCTGAAATCTACTAGCTGAGAGATAAAAGAAACATATTCCAGATAAATCAAATTATAACAACCCCCCTGACCACCATGATCCCTCAAGACTCCATTCAAGACATCCCAGGATCCTGAACTCAAGGATCTATAGAGTAGTAACGCTCCCAGTCCAGTGCCCACAGGCATCATCCTGAGAAGCAATCCCTCTGAAGACGCAGCCTAACAACTGTTCCTGAAAGTAGTACCAAAGATCAAAAAAGTTCTTGCCAAGTCCTGGCACTGTCAAATGGCTCAACATCAGAAAGCGATAAGGAGTTATTAATACAAATGACAACAGAGAAGAAGTATTACCATTTGCTATTCTTTTATACCCCTGGACCCTTTGGAAATTTTCAGCTGATTTATTCTGAAAATTTCCATATTTGTAGTCTGTTCCATTACGAAAATGTGAGTTCCTTTAGATCAGGCACTGTCTCATTTTTCTATTTGTATTCTCTTAGCTTCAGACTTACTAGGTAAGTGCTTTGTAAATTATTCATTCATTCATTCATTAATGCACTAATTAGCTATGTGATGCTGGACACATCACTTCATCCTGCTTGCCTTAGTTTCCTAAACTGTAAAATGAGCTGGAGAAGAAATGGAAAACCAAACTGCTATCTTTGTCAAGAAAACTCCAAATGGGGTCATAAAGACTCAGACACAACTGAATAACCACAAAAAGTACAATTGTTAATCAGATAGAAAACAATAATTTTCAATTTCCCAAATGGATAGAACAATTGTATTTAAAATGACTTACCTTTTACTGCTTTAATATGAAAGAAGACATCCACAGTTTACTGGCTAGAGATTTGTTTCTTTTTATGGAAAATAAAAATCACAACTCAGTGGGAGGAATGGGGATTGTTGAGGTCCAAAAAATTCAGGCAAGAGATTTCCCTTACTCCTATATTCAAAAATAAAAAGTGACTTATAATCAGCAATGATTTAATAAAGACAAAGAAAGGGAAAAGGCTAAGTAAGAAAAAAGAAGAGAAATTTGAAACAATGTCATTAAATTCAATTCCTTTTCACTGAATACCTATGTTATGTCTACCACTGTTAGATAAAGTAAAGAAATTAAATAAGGGCTAGAGAAGTGTACAATACTAATGGTAACTAGGGAAGTTGTCATGTTTTGAAAGAAACATGATAAATGTGTGACAGAAATGTCATTTAGTATATGGAAAATATTTGCCTGACTTCAGAAAACTTCCCCCACACACAACTTCATAAATGCTTTAAAACACAAACACACATACATACATCTATATATCCATATGTATACTTGTGTGTACATGTGTATATACCATACATATCCATACCTATAAATAAATAAAATGACCTGACCCATTATAATCCATTATTTTAATCAACCAACTAAGTTATTCAGGAATCACATAAACCTAAGAATTAGCTAATTGTCCTACATTTCCACTGTTAGCACTCAGGAACTTCAGGTACAATGAACTAACCAGTCACACATGGGCCGTCAATTTTCAATCATCTCAAATTTTTCTCTTCTCAAAACTGCATAGCATAAATATCTTTACACTTTACCAACCCTTTGTTCATATTATTGCTTCCAATTTTTTCAATAATCTTTGAAGAAGTAGACATCTTCCCTTCATAATGAAAAAATTATCCTTTATAGATAGCAGATAAAAATGATTCAAGGGTTTTATCTCTTACACTTCTCCACCCCTCATTCACCTTTGTATCTCATTCACCTTGAGAAGACCAAGGGTCCCTTATCTTAAGTCATCATATCTTAAGTAGACTGGTTTAGTCTAGGTCCCTTGAAAACTCTCAAAAGATTAAATCACCATAGTGAATTCCAGAGGGATTCTGTCTCCAATTCATAATTATGGTTTAAGCAGTTGGCAACTGTGTATTTTAGAGTATGCTTTTTCTATTTTAAGCATTTTTTGTGTGTGTGAATGAAATAGCTACCCCATATTATATATTATGACCCTTCTCAAAAGAAATTTCAAAGGGAACTAGACAAACAGGACAGTCTTGAAAATACATGTTAAATTTATTATAATTTCAAATTTTTTTTTTAAAATCAAGCCATATGTAAGATATTTGTGGTTTGTATAATCCTCTTTTCTGTTCTACTTTGTATATGTAAATGTTGCCCTTTCATGTATTCATTAAATTCAGAATAAAAAATACATTAAAAATGAACCATTCTATTCCCTCTTGGGGAAAATCAAGATATAAATTGAGCTTAAATTGAAAGTGGAGGTATGGGGTGAGGAGTGTAAAGGAACTAGGGAGTTCAAGAAAAGAACCTGACTTCTTCCTTTAGGGCCTAGGCTTCCCTAGGACAGAACCCAATCTACATAACTGGGTCAAGAGGTATGGGTCCTTTAAAGGGAAAGGGCAAAGACTGTAAAATTATAAGACAGAGGTCTTAAAAGATAGTTGAATTGTAATAAGATATTTACATGATTATAGTAAATTTCAATATTTCTCCATAAAAAGTAGATAAATCAAACAAAAAGGAGAATAAAAAAATATAGACCAAAACAGATTGCTATAAACCTTAGGTTTGAATTACATATCAATTACCAATTATTTCATTATTCAATTATTCCTTAGTTTTCCACAATACCTGTATAAAAAAAAAAAACTATCATGTACTAGGGCAGAAATTCTTACCTTGGGTGGTCAGTGGATAGATTTCAGCGGAGCCACTAATTAGTATGAGGAAAAAAATATATCTTTAATTTCACTAGTTTTTAACTGAAATTTATTTCCTTCAGCTATGAATACAGAAAACAAAATATTATTCCTTTTCTATTTCCTAGATTTTACCAGAATGCAAAAGATAACCAGGAAAGAAAAAATGGTAAGAATCCCTACTCTAGAGTGTTCTCAATTGAAGTTATGGCCCCAAAATGATTTCCCCATCCTTGTATTTCAAACTTCCTGGCCTCCTTGAGCATCCCCAGTCAGATCACTGTGTGCTCCTTATTCGTGATATTTATACTTTTAATTTCTTTCTCATTACTTTATCTAGCATTTCTAAAACTAGGTGAAACTGTAAAGAGGAAGGAAGCACTTTTGTTTTATTAATGTATTTATTGTGCCAGGAGTATGGGCCATCTCAGACTGATGTTGCAGTATTTGAAGCCATCTCAGGGCCACCCACCTGCTGACTTGTACCATACTTTCCATTGGTATAACCACATTATATCCTATAAGAAGCAAAAGGCAAGTTTGCCAGGAATAAAGAAGTCTTTGGATAAGTATGGGCCTGCTGAAGTAGAGGATATCACAGAAAGTGAAACAGACAGCAAAGATAATGATGACAATGGTCTCTTTGGGTTTGATGAGGAGGAGGAAACTGAAGAAAGAAAAAACTAAAAGAACATCTTTGTTCAATATGAATCAAAGAAATAACAAAATCCCCTGCAATTGTTTCTAAGTCTTCCACCTTACTGGATATAAAACCTTGGGATGATGAGAGAGATATGGCAAAATCTGAGGAATGTCTGAAAAGCATTCATACAGTTGATTTGGTCTGGGGATGTTCTAAACTAGTTCCACTCAGATATGACATCAACAAATTTCAGGTACAATGTTTGGTTGAAGATGACATTGGGAGAGATATGCTAGAGGAATGAAGCCTTTGAAGACTATGTGCAGTTCATGGATGCTGTTGCCTTCAATGAGATCTAAAATCTACCAACCTCAAAAACGGGAACTAAATACAAATATTTACAAAAAAAAAGAAATTCTCATATTATGGTTAACACGTATGGAGACTATAATTCTGGTTGACAGAGCCATCCTGAGCTGGAATTGCTTTAAGTTTATAAAGCTTATTTACCTCCAAGTTCAGAATTATTTTCTGACTCCCATCCATCCATTATTCTCTGACTTAATGAGAATAAATAGGCAAGTTATAGCACATGTAAAACCTGATTCTGTTCATTCCTTGGTCAAACCTTTGGCAGGTGAACAGCATTCTCTTTGTTCTTGAACAAACCTTTGGTAAAGAGGAATCCTACTCTGTCTGTTCTTAGGACAAACTTTCAGTTAAGATGGGTACTCCATACTAGTTGTTCTTAGAACAAAATTTCGGTTAAGGAGGCAACTGATTCTATTTGTTTCTTGGGTTCAAATGTTTGGTAAGTGGTTGGCAGCAAAAAAGTCTGTTGCATCAGGGTGAGAAAGAAGGTAGGCCAGTGTAGACTGTGCCAGCAAAAATCAGGCTCCAGAAAAGCAGAAGGCGGCTTTAGGGTGACTGAATCATTGTCAGCGGTGGCACTTTCCACACCCCAACAGATGGTAAAGGGGATTGTATAATGGGTCAGAAGGAGACTTACACAGTTTTCTTTTTTTGTACCACTGACAGGACTCTGTTGCATTGTGTATGCTTGGACATGGGTCATGGTACTGGGTCTTAGTCCACCTTTGAGCTGGAACACTAGCACAGCAGGGTTTGTGGCCACAAGGGAGCAGGGACCCTGGTCACAATTCCAGGATAGAAAAAAATCCTTGTGACTGCTCACAAACCAGTGCAGAGTAGAGGAGAGTAGTAAACACACCCCTCCCTAGATCGTCCTACCTTGGAAGAGTAAAAAAATAATAAGTCCCTGAAACTGAAACAGTTCTGAAAACAGCTGCACAAAAAGCCTCAAGTTTTGGACAATGCCCTCCCCTTTGAGAAGCAGAGCCCCACTTTAGCATAAAGTTAAAAGTCAAAAAATAAACTGGAAAATGAGCAGACAAGAGGAAAAAAATCTGACCACAGAAAGTTATTATGGTGACATGAAAGATCAAAATACACACTCAGAACACAAAAATGTCAAAGCTCTCAGGAAATGGACGATTCTAAAAGGATTTTAAATGTCAGTCAGATTTACAAAGGAAAAGAAGGTACAAATGCTCACGGGAGAAAATAATTCCTTACAAGTTACATTTGGGCAAGCAGAAGCTAACGATTTTCTTAGCTTCAACTAAAGAATTAACTAATGTCAGCTAGTAACAAGAAACCATCCAATAAAATCAAAAGAAAGAAAAATATCAAACAATATTAAATAGCTGATTGGAGCTGTTTTAAATATATTTATGTATGTATGTAATATATGTATGTATATATATATATATATAGATCCAGGAGAAATCATTTAAGAATCAATGGACTACCTGGAAGTCATGATCAAAAAAAAAGATACTAAACATCTTCTTTCAAGAAATTATTAAGGAAAGTTGCTCTGATATTCAAGAACCAGAGGGTAAAATAAGAAATTGAAAGAATCCACTGATCACCTTCTGAAATAGACCCTAAAATGAAAATTCCCGACTATTATAGCCAAATTCCAAACCTCTCAGATCAGAGAGAAAATATGGCAATGATCTAGAAAGGAACAATTCAAGTATTGTGGAGCCACAGTCAAGATAACACAAGATTTAGCAGCTTATACATTAAAGAAGCGGAGGGCTTGGAATATGATATTTCAGAGGGCAAAGAAGCTAGAATTACAACCAAGAATCAATGATACAGCAAAACTGAGTATAATTCTTCAGGCTGTTAAATGGATATTGCATGAAATAGATGACTTTTTGGATGAAATGGATAACTTTCAAAAATTTCTGATGAAAACACCAGAATTAAATAGGAAAATTGACTTTCAGGTACAAGATTCAAGAGAAGCATAAAAAGGTAAACAGGAAAGGAAAATCATCAGGTTTTTGATAAACTCTTTATATTTCTATATGGAAAAATGCTATTTATAACTCCTAAAATCTTTCTCATTATTAAAGAAATTTGAAGGAGTTTGCATAGACAGAAAGGAGATGTGTGAATTGAATGGAATAGTATCATTATTTAAAAAAACATAAAAATAAGGGGTGAGAAAGAGGAATCCACTGGGAGAAAAAGAAAAGGAGAGATAGAATGGGATAGATTATCAGACATAAAAGAGGCTTGAAAGAGATTTTAGAGTAGAGGGGGAAATGTGGGGAGCTGGAGGGGAACATATGAACATTTCTTTCATCAGAATTGGCTCAAAGAGGGAATGATATAAATAGTACATACACTCAGTTGGGGGTGAAAATCTATCTTATACAAGAAATTAGGAAGGGAAGGGAATAAGATGGGGCTGAAAGGAGGGAGGGTAGATTAGGGGAAGTAAAAGTGAGAAGAAAAACACTTTTGAGAATGGACAGGGTAAAAGGAGAGAGAATAGGATAAATGGGGGAAATAGGATGAAGGGAAATGCATAGTTTGCAATCGTTATTGTGGGGGAAAAGTTTTACAGTTTCTCCTATTGTCAAACACACAGAAAATTGAGTCAAATTTATAGAAAAAAGAGACATTCCCCAACTGATAAATGGTCAAAGGGTATCAACAGGCAGTTTTTAAGACAAAGTAATCAAAGCTATCTATAGTCATATAAAAAATGCTCTAAATCTCTGTTGATGAGAGAAATGCAAATTAAAACAACTCTGAGCTACGATCTCATACCTGTTACATGCATTAATATGACAGAATAGGAAAATGACAAACATTGGGGAGGATATGGAAAAATAAAAACACCGATGTACTATTGTTGGAACTGTATACTGATTCAATCATTCTGAAGAGCAATTTGTAACTATGTTCAAAGAGCTATAAAACCATGCATACCTTGTGACCAAGCAATACCACTACTAGGTCTGTATCCCAAATCTCTATATTTAAACAAAAATAAACAAGTACCTGTGTCTACAAAAATATCCTGACATCTCTTTTAATGGTGGCAAAGAATTGGAAATTGAGGGGATGTCCATCAATTGAAGAATAGGTGAACAAGTTGTTGTATATGATTGTGATGGAATATTACTATGTTTTAAGAAATGATGAGCAAGATGATCTCAGAAAAATCTTGAAAGACTTACATGAAGTGATGCAATTCATGCCATAAATGAGCAGAACCAAGAGAACATTGTACACAATAATAGCAATATTGTGTGATGAGCTACTACAAATAACTTAACTAATATCAGCAATACAATGATCCAAGACAATTTTGTAGGACTTGGGATGAAAGGTGCAGTCCATCTCCAGAGAAAGTACTAGTAGAGGCTAAATGAAGATCAAAGATGCTTTTTCTTTATTTTTTCATTTCTCTTGGATTTCTTTTTTGTCTATTTTCCTTCATACTTACTTTTTCATACTCACATTCTTTTCATACTTACATGGGAAGTTTGTTTTGTATGACTACATATGCATAACCTGTCAAATTGCTGCATTCTCAATGGGGGAGGGGGTTGGTGGGAGAAAAATTGGAACTCTAAATTTGAAGAAAGAGATTGTTAAAATTGTTTTTATATGCAACTAGGGAAAAATAAAATATTAAATAAGATTTTTTTTAAATGATGAGTCCTTAATCCAATAACTTGGGTCTTTGAATTTGTTAAACATTAAACTCCTACATTCATTTGTTTCTGTATGATGTATACGTAGTCTATTCCACTGCTTGACTGTTCTGTTTATTAACCAGTTCAAAATAGTTTGATGAGTAATTTGTAGGACAGTTTGAGATCTGGTACTACTTCCCACTTTTTATTTCATTAATTCCTTTGAATTTAGGATTTTTCCTCCGTATTATGTTTCTAAAAACTCTCACCTTATTAAAATAATTTCTTACTATTTTGGTTGTTATATATCAAGTACATTAATTTTTGTGGGGTCTTCATTGGGGAAAATTCATAAAACACAGTAAAAAGTGAAAACCATAATTTAAACTCTGTGAAAGGTGAAAGCCAGGATATGGTGAGTAGATAAAAATCATAATTCAGACTCTGAGTCATAACTTAGATAATGTGTTAGTTAATAGTCATAACACAAATACAGTGACCAATTTGTGACCAATACATGGTCAATACTCAAACCCATGGTTGAGCTTTCACCAGTAACATTGGCTTATTGACCAAGCTTGGAAATGAGCTCATTACTAAGCAGAAATCCACAATATCCACCAGTTAGTAGCAGTGTGCTTTATAGCTCCATGTCATTTGTTTTATTTCCATAATTACCACTGGGCTTTCCTGGGATCTTTGCAGAGATTGATCCACTATTGAAACAGCTTTGTATGGCAGCTGTCCCAGATTGACTTTTTCTGTACATAATCCATTATGATTATTTTAACCATTTTTTAAAATCTGTCTTTAATCATAATGGAGTTTTTTGCCTCTTCTTTCTTCAGTACAAAATTAGCTCCTGTGATTGGGAAAACTGAGAATATCCCAGGGCACAAAGATGTTGGCCTTTGGAAAGGTAAAGATTTCCCCAGCCAGGGGAATACAGATCCTACAACTGAGGTAGCATTGTCATTTTTGTTATGTTGATACAACAAACCCATGAGTAATTAATATTTATATAATTATTTATATCTGCTTTATCTTTTCATTGTTTCTCCTATATATTTTATTTCATTAAGTATTTCTCAGTAACTTAAAAATAATTTTACCATTCATTTTTTAAACTTTGAGTTCCAAATTCTCTCTCCCACCCTCTTTCTCCACTCCCTTCTCCTTGAGAAAGCAAGCATTTGATATAAATTATGCATGTGGAGTCATGCAAAACATGTTTCTATATTAGCCATATTGCAAAAGAAAACACAGACCAAAAAAGAAAAACATGAAAAATTAAGTTTAAAAAAATATGCTTTGATTTGCATTCAGGCTCATCAGTTTTTTTCCTCTGGAGGTAATAGTATTTTTCATCAAAAGTTCTTTGCAACTGCCTTGAATCATTGTATTGCTGAGAATAGCTAAATCATTCACAGTTGATCATCATACAATATCACTGTTACTGCATACAATGTTCTCCTGGTTTTGCTAATTTCACTTTGCATCATTTCATATACATTTTTCCAGTTTTTATGAAACCAGTATGCTCACTTCTTAGAGTATAACAGTATTCCATCAAAATGAAATAGCATAACATATTCAGTCATTTCCCAATTGGTGGACATCCCTGTCATTTTTAATTCTTTGCCACCACAAAAAGAGTAGGTATAAATATTTTTTAACATACAAGTCATTTTCCTTTTTCTTTGATCTCTTTGGAGATCAGTACAGTACAGTACAGATCTAGTAGTGGTATTTCTGGGTCAAAGAGTATGCACAGTTTTATAGCACTTTAGGCATAGTTCCAAATTGTTCTGCAGAAAGGTTGGACACGTTCACAACTCCACCAACAGTGTATTGATGTCCTATTTTTTTCCACATCCCCTACAACATTTGTCATTTTCCTTTTCTGTCATATTAACCAATTTGATAATGTGAGGTGATACCTCAGAGTTGTTTTAATTTAGATTTCTCTAATGAATAGTGATTTAGAGCACTTTTTTCATATGAGCATAGATAACTGATTTCTTCATCTGAGAAGAGCATGTTCATATCATTTGACCATTTATCAATTGCAAATATTCTTATACATTTGACTAAGTTCTCCATGTATTTGAGAAATGGGGCCTTTATCAGAGACACTTGGTATACATTTTTTTCCTCAGTTTCCAGCTTTCCTTCTAATCTGTCCTTCACTGGTCTTGTCTGTACAAAAGCTTTTTAATCAAAATTATCAGTTTTACTTCGCATGGTTCTCCTGTCTCTTGCTTGGTCATAAATACTCGCCTTACCCATAGATCTGACAGGTTAACTATTCCATGCTCTTCTAATTTGCTTATAGTACATCTTAATGTTGAACTCATGTATCTATTTTGTTATGGTGTGAGATGTTGGTCTATATATAGTTTCTGCCAAACTTCTTTCCAGTTGTCCCAGCAAGTTGGGCTTATATCTAGGATGTCCCACAATGGGTACTAAACGTATTAGGTAGCTATTTATTTTTTCCATATATAAGAAGCCACACACAAATAAAGTCATGAGTGTACGTTGACATGGAGCAATGCCTTATACTTTCCATGATAATTCGTGATCGTTTTATGCTAAAAATAAGAAAACATGAGATAATTGTGAGACTCATGAATTGGCATTTCATCTTCCACTTGCTGACTAACTCTCCCTAAAGTTAAATTACTTTTGGCAAGCCAGGCCAAGAATTTGACTCTCTCCTACTGATCATCAAAGTAGTAGCTTTCTTCCTCACTGTCAGCCAGCATGGACTGAGGAACCTAGGAACTCCCTAGGTAACCATTATATAAATATTGTAGACCATACAAATCATGTCTGACTCTTCCTAACTCTGGAGGAGAGGGTGAAGTTGATGACTTTACACAGCTCTGCCTAACTTAAGTCCAAGTCACTTGCAAGGCAAGACACCACCCTCCTGATATCATTGGTCCTCTTTGAGAGCAAAGAATGAACAGCAAGTTAGCCACTGAGAAGTTTGCTATTTTACCATCTGTCTGGCCTAACTGCCGTGGGCTGCCAGGTGATCTTACCTAACTCAGGTCTTCGGTGATCAGCCGGATTAACGTAATGAGAAGAGACCCCTAGAGTCAAACAGAAGTGTAGGCTTTATTCTGGATACCAGCTACATGTCAGCATACAGGATGAGTTCTTCCCGTAAAGCCCCCTTCTCCTTCTGGAGGAGAGAGGAACACAACCCTCAGGCTTTCCTGTCCCCATTTAAGCTCTCCCAGTTGCGTGGTTCCCTCGTGGACAGCATGCTCTCAGCCCCTTAGCCAATCAACAACAGGTGTGTTCAGACCAGGGATCAATCTCAAGGGTGGGATGCTCTCCCCAGCAAGTTTCCATTGAGAAGAGGTAGAAAAACAAGACAGCTCGTGATTCACTCCTCAATTTCCAGCTGTTCCCTGGGGGGCCTTGTGAGAGCTCTGCAGTTTAGAGGCCCTCACCTTTACCTAACCTGAGACTGTTCACGTGAAAACTGAGCTTACACCCCAACAACCATCTATGCAGGAAAACAAACACAGCAGAAAAAGCAAAGGTGGGGGGTGGAGCCAAGATGGCAGAGTAGAAAGACTCACGTATGCTAGTTCCGAACCCACAGCCCATATATTTCCTGCAGGAAGAACTCCCCACTAATTCTGGAGCACTCCAAGGTGCGCAGAAACACAGTGGAAAAGATTTCTGTTCCAGAGAGCCCTGGAGAGCGGTCCCCAAGGGTCTGTCGTGCTGGAAAGCAGAGTCCACCCCTGAGCTGCCCTGGCCGGGTGGCCCCACACAGACAAATCTGAGCAGATTTCAGGGACGGAACCTCTGGCGGCCGCGAAGTTCCCTCCACCCAAAGACGCTACAGGTCAGTGAGAGAGACATCTGGACTGGTCGAGAGGGGAGCGGGGTGTCTCCGTAGCTCGGGCCCCCTTAGGAGGAAGTGGCAGAGGGAGTGGCAGAGGCAGCGGCAGAGGCAGCGGCAGAGGCAGCAGCAGCCCGACTCCCTGAGCAGGCAGCTCCATTACTGAAGATCTCTGCATAAACCTCCTGAGTGAACTGAGCCTGGGAGGTGGCCTTGCCCCCACCCACTCCATTACTGAAGGTCTCTACATAAAGCCCCTGAGGGAACTGAGTCTGGGAGGTGGCCCTGTCCCCACCCACTCCATTACTGAAGGTCTCTGCATAAAGCCCCTGAGGGAACTGAGCCTGGGAAGCAGCCCTGCCCCCACCCAAGCACCAGAACTTAAGCTCACATTGAATAGCAGCCACGACTGCCACGGAAAGCCCATCTGAATCTCAGACCCCAAGCACTAGCTGGGCGGATCTAGGCGGGGGTGGACAGGAATCTCAGAAGTCAAGTAACTGGCTGGGAAAATGCCCAGAAAAGGGAAGAAAAATAAGACTATAGAAAGCTACTTTGATGGGATTCAGATGTTCCTGACTTTCAATTCTGGTGACGAGGAAATATTCTTACTATCAGGGAAAGACGTGGAGGTCGGGGCCTCTGTATCCCAGACATCCCAGGCGGATGTCTGGTGGACTCAGGCCATGGGAGAGCTCAAAAAGGATTTTGAAAATCAAGTTAGACAGGTGGAGGAAAAACTGGGAAGAGAAATGAGAGAGATGCAAGAAAAGCATGAAAAACGGGTCAATATCTTGGTAAAGGAGACACAATAAAATGCTGAAGAAAATAACACCTTGAAAAATAGGCTCACTCAATTGGAAAAAAAGGTTCAAAAATCCAATGAGGAGAGGAATGCTTTCAAAAGCAGAATGAGCCAAATGGAAAAAGAGGTTCGAAAGCTCACTGAAGAGAATAGTTCTCTCAAAATTAGAATGGAACAGATGGACGCTAATGACTTTCTGAGAAACCAAGAAATCACCAGACAAAACCAAAAGAATGAAAAAATGGAAGAGAATGTGAAATATCTCATGGGAAAAACAACTGACCTGGAAAATAGATCCAGGAGAGAAAATTTAAAAATTATGGGACTACCTGAAATTCATGATCAAAAAAAGAACCTACACATCATCTTCCATGAAATTATTGAGGAAAACTGCCCTGATATTCTACAACCAGAGGGCAAAATAAATATTGAAAGAATCCATCGACCACCACCTGAAAGAGATCCAAAAAGAGAAACTCCTAGGAACATTGTGGCCAAATTCCAGAGTTCCCAGGTCAAGGAGAAAATATTTCAAGCATCTAGAAAGAAACCATTCCAGTATTGTGGAAATACAATCAGGATTAACTCAAGATCTAGCAGCTTCTACATTAAGGAATCGAAGAGCGTGGAATAGGATATTCCAGAAGTCAAAGGAACTAGGACTAAAACCAAGAATCACCTACCCAGAAAAACTGAGTATAATGCTTCAGGGGAAAATATGGTCTTTCAATGAAACAGAGGACTTTCAAGCATTCTTGATGAAAAGGCCAGAGCTGAAAAGGAAATTTGACTTTCAAACACAAGAATGAGAAGAAGAATGAAAAAGTAAACAACAAAGAGAAGTCAGAAGGGACTTACCAAAAGTGAACTGTTTACATTCCTACATGGAAAGACAATATTTGTAACTCTTAAAACTTTTCAGTATCTGGGTAGTTGGTGGGACCATACACACACACACACACACACACACACACGCACACACATACACACATGCACGCACATACAGAGACAGAGAGCACAGAGTGAATTGAATAGGATGGGACCATATCTTAAAAGAAAGTAAGGTAAATGGTGAGAGAGAAATGTAGTGGGAGGAAAGAGGGTGAAATAGAATGGGGTAAATTATCTCTCATTCAAGAGGCAAGCAGGAGACTTTTTAGTGGAGGGAAAAAGAGGAGAGCTGAGAAAAAACATGAAGTTTACCCTCATCACATTCGACTAAAGGAAGGAATAAAATGCACACTCATTTTGGTATGAACACCTATCTTACAATACAGGAAAGTGGGAGAGAAGGAGAAAAGCAAGGGTGGGGGATGATGGAAGGGAGGGCAACGGGAGGAGGGAGCAATTTGAAGTCAACACTCGGGGAGGGACAGGATCAAAAGACAGAATAGAAACAATGAGGGGCAGGATAGGATGGAGGGAAATACAGTTAGTCTTACACAACACGACTATTATCGAAGTCATTTGCAAAAGTACACAGATATGGCCTATATTGAATTGCCTGCCTTCCCAAAGGGAATGGGTGGGGAGGGATGGATGGGGAGAATTTGGAACTCAAAGTTTTAGGAACAACTGTTGAGTATTGTTGTTGCTACTAGGAAATAAGAAATACTGTTAATGGGGAATAGAAAGTCATCTGGCCCTACAGGACAAAAGAGAAGATGGGGACAAGAGAAGGGAGGGATGATAGAAGAAAGGGCAGATTGGTGATAGGGAAAATTAGATTGCTTGGTGTATTGGGGTGGGGGAGAGGATAAAAGGGGAGAAAATTTGGAACCCAAAATTCTGTGAAAATGAATGTAAAAATTTAAATAAATAAATTTCTATTAAAAAAAAAGAAAAAGCAAAGGCCAGAGAGCCAGGCTCAAGTTTTCTTAGGCAACACATGTTCAAAGTCACTATAACTGGTACAAGGGAGGTAGTGCTCCACTTCCACTCAAGGAGAGAGACAGAGACAGAGACAGAAACAGAGGTATCTGCTAACCCTAAATATGAGGCAACTCTGCCAGGTTGTAAGTTATAAAAAAAAAAAGTAACATTCTTCACTAAGAACTCCTAATACCAACAAAAATCACAGGTTTGGTTTAAAAAGATTGTTAGAAGTCTATCTGTCTACTAAAGCATCTGAAGTTATATTTTGAATTATCTCTCTGACACTCATTTACCTTCTAGTTAGGCAAAATGCTTTGGCCTTATCTCACTCAGTTCTATCTACTACACTAGATCTCAACAAACAGTAGTCCCCATCAGTCCAAGTTGATCTAAATGAAAAAGGGGGAGGAATGCTCTGATTCAAAATTGATTTGTCCTTTGGAAAAGTTGGCAGGAAGAATCTCACTGATTTTGTTTGACTTTCAGAATTTGAAGTATAGAAGACCTTGTCAATTCTTAGGGAAATTAAGCTGAATCCATCTGTTTTCAAGCAAGAAAAAAATATAAGTAGGAATATGTAACCTGAATAAGGTTGAAGTTGTTGTCAGGACTTCAGGGCACTTGTCTTCTGAAGTCTTTCTCTTGATCTCTGTTACAAACCCCTTCTCCTTACCTCAAACTTCCTTTGCCTCATTTTCCCCAACCTCTAGTAGAAGATGTTATCTCCTATTTTTCCGAGGAAATAGATGCTGTCTATTGTGGACTCCCATTCCTTCCCTATTTTATACCTCTAGAAGGGATTGGTCTTCTACTTTTCAAAGATCGAAAGATCTCAGGATCTTTGCTCTAGAGCTGAAAGGGACCATAGTGTCCATCTCTTCCACCTCCCTTATTTTACAACATTATACATGTGTCCTTGATCCTGTCCCCTTCTCATAAGTCTCTTTTGCTAGGCTATCATCTACAGATTGGTATATAAATACACACACACATATATGTATATGAGTACACACATATATGTAGTTACACACATATATGCATGTATGTATATGCATATATTTGTATATATACCTATACACACACACATACATATATATGTACATATTGCCTCTAAAAAATGGATTTTTCTCCAAAGCTTTATTTTGAGAGCCATCTTTCTTCTCTATATATACTTCCTTGGTGATCTTATTCCTCGTAAATCTATTTATTCAACCCCAATTTCCCTCCTGAGTGCCAATCTCCCAATAAGAACTGCCGGATGGATATCTCTAACATGTCAAGAAGTGAATCTATTATCTTCCCCTTAAATCTGTCAGTTCTTCCAGTTTTCCATATTTTTCTTTGGGAGCACCACCAGTCTCTCAGCTTCAAAACCTCAGGTATCAGCTCTCATCCGCATATCCAATCAGTTGTCAATTCTTATCAATTCTACTTCTACAACATATTTACTGCCCCTTTTTTAATAATTTCAACTTAAATTCAGGGCGGTCAGTATTTCAGGCTTTTATCACTGACCTGGATTGTGTGATAGATTCTTTCTTTGATTCCCTTCCTCTATGAACTTCCTCATTCCAATTCATTTTCCACATAATTGCCAAATTGATATTCCAATAGCTCAGATCTGATCATGTAGTTACCCTGCACATGAAGTTGCTATGGTTCCCTGCTGTTCCTAAAATTAAATGAAAATTCATTATTAGGACATTTACATCCTTTTCCAGTCTAATCCAGGCATTTTACTTTACCCCAATCTGTTCATTCTATGTTCTGGCTGTTGTGATTGAAATTAAGGTAAACCAAAGCCCAGAATTTAAACATGTCATATTTATTGGTAAGGCAAGTAATTATCAAGAAAATGGTTCTCTTGGCTCCTCAGCCAGCCAAAAGATCTCAAAATAGGGACTTCATGTAATTTTGGGAAGTAAAAGAGAACAAAGAACAGAACGTATCACGGTTGGAAAATAATACTGTTGGTTAGAAAGTCTGAAGTATCGTGAATGAGGTCAGACAACACCATGTAGGTGGTGTCCACCTACAAGAATAGTTAGTGTGATAGGGATAATAGAACAGACTTTCTTAAAGGACTACCAGTGTTGCAGAAATAATAGATTACCTGGCACCCACATGCATCTTGCAAAGTTTATTAGCAAGATAACAGATCTCCCTCTGTTGTTTATGGCATACAAAGAACATTAGTAAAATAACAAGTTTCCCTTAATTGTCCATGATCAGTAAGTAGTATAAAGATAATGTATTTCTTTGAATTAAAGTAATTTATGGGACAATTTATCTCCAAGAGAAAAGTTGAACTTTTGAACTTAGAAATATGGTTTAAGCAGTGACACCATAGAATCAATTACAGAAAGGAATCAAATATAAAATCAATATTGGTTGTATAGACATGCCTTCCATGATTCACTTATCTATGAACTAATTTTGAGGTTTTAACATGTTCGTTATCAGTAGCACATACTAACATAAGTTTTTCTGTTGCAAGTTTAGAACAGGCTTTAACACAGCAATCCTTGTGAAGTTTAAAAAAGAATAATAAGACAGAGGATAATGAGGGCTCATTTATGAAGGTTGGCTAAGAGGTTGTTTCCCTGCAGTCAAATCATCCAAGAGGAGGGATTCCACCAAGGGTGACCCGAGGGAGGTAGTTGTGTCTCTACACTAAATTTCCTAAAGGCTAGCAACAATTTCTCATAATTGATTAATGTAAGAACAACAAGATCGATTAATCATAGCACAAGTCGTAGTATTAACATCTAAAATCATGGACTAATTTAGAGGGGCAATTCACATGTCATCAAGGTAAACATAAAATGTCAGCAAACACATGTACCATGAAACAAAAAGCCAAAGTAATATAATAATGGTCATCGATGCTGAATAACAGCACCTCTTCTTATAACCTGTTGACCCATTTCCAATGTCCATTTCATTAGTACACTTCATCTTGGACCCCAGATGTCCCATCTTCACTTGGATATTCTGGAATAGACTTCATTCGTAGGGTAGTTCTGAAATGGGCTCCTTGTCAGTGCATTTGTTTCTCTGGTTTCAAGTCACTTGTAGAGACTAGGTTAATTCCACTAAAAATCTGTCAGTAACTAGACTCAATAAAATGTTGTACAGCCTCTTAAATTTTACTTTTCCAATTTTAGTACATGGAGTGAAATCCAGCTCAAACCTTATAGTTCTAATCTTATTAACAACAGAATTATAAGAATATCAAATTAAAAACTTGCAGTTCAGTTAAAACTTCAGAGAATTTAAATCTTTACATACCCTTTGCTATTTTTATCTAAACTCTATTCCTGATACAGACATTGAGAACAGTAGACTGAAGGAAGACTTAAAAATAACCTATGATGATTTGATTTGTAAAATGAGTTTCTGGTTAAAAATTTAATATTTACGAAAGTAGACATGTAAGTTAAAGTTAAGGGTGCTCTTGTAAAATGGCATTGAATCCACTATCATTTAACCTTTCAAGACTGGTGTTTATTTATTTTATTCTTTATTTTAGATTTAAGTCTCATAAAGGGAAACATTTCAGTTTTACTAATTATAACTGTGATCTAAGTTATGTTGACATATTTAAGAAATTCAAATAACTGAGAAATCAAAACCTACACATTTTAAAATACCACAGAAGGCAGAACTCTGAAACTTTTAAAATTAAGCATTGAAAACAAAAAAAAAACCCTAAAATACAAAATGCCTGCCTTGTGCAGGGGGTGAACAATGCAGTTTTATTTATAAAGTCATTAATCCAATTTTAGAATTTATTATTAGAACACACTCAAGACATACGTGTGTATTTAACAACAGCTTTACCCACCCTAATTAGAGAGAATTTCTATGAAAGGAAGAAGCAAGAACATTATAATAGTATCAAGACTGACCATCCAGGCTCAAGCCTAAGGCAGAGAATGATTTAACATGTAGGTATAATAAGATACAGCATCCTAAGTTCTGTCTGATTTTAGGTAGGAGTCAGCTCAGGGCTGGATGCAGTTATTGTTACTCCCATGTTGATGCAATAACTTAGTTTACCAGGACTTTTAAAAAGTCACTCAACATCCTTTTCTTTTTCATCTTCTCCAGCTTTTTCTCATCCTGGTATAAAATTAAATCATTAAAAATTAAAAAAAAACATTTTGGAATTCCACATGATAGTGAATATGATTAAGTTATTTTTTTTAAATGAAGGAACAATAAAATACTAGCAACTGCAAATCTCCAGACTAACAGATAACTATCTCTTAAGGTATTGTATATTAAACCAGAATCTGTTGAGACTAAATTGACTGAAGGTGTAACTTCACTAGGTACTATTCCAGGTGCCATAATTTTGATAATCAAAAATCATCACATAAATCGCTGTTATGCTATAAGCAAGCTATTAAACTCTCCTTGCTTTTGTCAAGGAGTGTTTGTAATTAAAGAGGGGAATCCTATTTTTTAAGTAAACCAATTCACAAGTTCTTTCAAAGAATAGCTAAGATTTTACAATCTTGCCCAAGCAGATACTCCCAAAGAACCTGGATAGCATACAAATAAAAAGATTTTACAATTTTTCTCTCTTTTTTCTTCTTCCAGAAATAAGTGATTATTGTTCTTCCCTTTTAAGATATACCCAATTAAATACTTGATAGGTTTTAGCATTATGACAATAACCTCTAAAAATTTAACAATTTCACAGTATCCAAACCCAAATATATAATTTTTTATTTTAACTTTTTTTAATTTAAATTTTGAGTTCCAGATTTTCTTCTTCATTCCCACTTTTCCCTCACTCACTGAGAAGATAAATTACATGCTATCAATTATACACAAGAAATCATGCAAAATTTATTTCCATACGAGCCATATTGCAAAACAAAGCAAAATAAAAACAAACAGGAAATTATTTTCAATTTCCACTCAGAGTTCATTAGGGGTGAATGCCATTTTCTTACCACTTTTCCTTTGGAATTGTCTTGGATCATTGTACTGATCAAAGTAACCGAATCTTTCACACTTGATCATCATTACAACATTGCTGATACTATGCATAAAGATCTCCCAATTCCTCTCACTCATGTTGCATCAGTTTATATAGGTCTTGCCATGCTTTTCTAAAACCGTTCCTTCATTATTTCTTAGAACACAATCCTACTCCATCATAATTATATGCCACCACTTATTCAGCTGCTCCTCAATTTATGAGAATCTTCTCAATTTCCAATTCTTTGCCACCATAAAAAGAACAATTATAAATATTTTCATACATGTAAGTCCTTTTCCTTATTTTCTGATCTCCTTGGGGTATAGACCCAACAAGAGTATGGCTAGGTCATAGAATAAGCAAAGTTTTGTAGCCCTTTGAGCATAGTTCCAAATTGCTCCCCAAAATTGTTGATCAGTTCAGTACTCTAAGAGCAGTCCATTAGTATGCCTATTGTTCCTCATCCTCTCCAGCATTTACAATTGCAGATAGGCATGAGATGGCACCCCAAAGCTGTTCCACCTTTTTTTATTATTTAGTTTATTTTATTATTTTTCCATTTTTAATTAATTATTTAATTAAAAATTAGTAGTTTTGATCGTTTAATTAATTATTTAATTAGGTTCTTAGTTATTGATTATTTAATTAATTCAATTAGTCAATTACTTACTTATTTGATTAATTGAAAAATTAATATTTTTATTTTATTATTATTTAGTTTATGTACTCAATAGCACTTTTATACTTTTTTAATGACTGTTTATAGCTTTGATGTCTTCTGAAAACTGCCTGTTCATGAACTTTGAGCATTTATCAATTGGTAAATTATTTTTATAAATTTGACTTAATTCCCTTGGTATTTGAGAAATGAGGGCTTTATCAGACAAACTTGCTGTAGTCTTTTATACTACTTCATTGTCTATAGTACTTTGTAACAAAATGTAGTTTCTCTGATTCTCTCTTTTAAATAAATTTATATTTACTTTAGCTTTGCTTGAGATTATTACTACCCCTGCTTTTTTTTTTTTACTTCAGCTAAAGCAAAATAGATTCTGCTGCAACCCTTTTAACTCTGTGTATCTTTCTGTTTCATGAGACTCTTCTATAGAACATATAGTTAAATTCTGGTCTATAATCCATTCTGCTATCCACTTCCATTTTTTGGGTTAGCTCATCCCATCCACATTCAGAGTTATAATTACTATGTATTTCCCTCCAATCTTCTTCTCCTCCTCCTCCTCTTTTTCTCTCTCTGTCTCTGTCTCTCTCTCCTAATAAGTTGCATTTCCTTCCGACCACTGCCTCCCTTAATCTACCATCCCTTTTATCATCCACATTCCCATATCTCTTATCCCCTTCCCTTCTTATGTCCCAATTGTATTGTAGATTTCTATACCCAACTGTGTGTATGTATTTTTCCCTTGTTTAACCAATTCATATGAGAGTAAAGTTCAAACTTTGCCCACTCTAGCCTCATTTTCTATCCTACTATAAAGCTATTCCTTTCATGCCTCTTTTATGTGAGTAAATTTTTCCACGTTCTATCTCTCACTTCAACTTTCTCCTAGTACATTCTTCTTTCTCAATCCTACCCATAAAGAAAAATCCTCTCAGAGGGCAGAGCCAAGATGCTGGAATAAAAGCATTGATTTTCTTGAGCTCTCCTGCAAACCTTTCCAAATATCTTTAAAAAATTACTCTAAACAAATTCTAGAGCAGAAGAACTCACAAAATGACAAAGTAAAACAAATTTCTGGTCCAAGACAACCTTGAAGGTTCATAAGAATTGTGTATTGCCCCAAACGGAGAGAGGAGCCAAGTTCAATGCAAAATGCACCAGCATAGACCTGAGCACAGAAAAACCATAGAAGGCCTCAGGGGACATAATCACTGGCAACTGTGGTGGTTTTCAGACTTCTCAACTCATAATTGCCAAAGACATAGAAAGTAAGTAGGAAAGGTCTGTAGGACCTTGATGACAAAGGAGCACAGTCCAGTCCCAGCCCTGTGGTGATGGTAGTAGCTGTGACTTTCAGAGCTTTCAGACCAGGGATGGTGGGGGCTGGGAAGCTGATCAGAGGGAGATTTCAGGGATCTTGGTGGTGATGTTGAGGCAGGATACTCTTGCTTTGACCATGCTTGGATCTGAGTTGCTGTTCTGGGTTGTGGCCCTGGGACAAGGAGCGCTGGTATTGCAGAATTTGCAGCACTGGTGGAGAGAGAACTTTCCTCATAGTTTCAAGGTAGAAAAGAGTCCATGTGGTCACTTACAGACCAGAAGAAGAGTAAACATGTCTCCTGTGATCATACGACCTTGGAAAAGCCAAAAATTTATGTCTGTAGAATTATCTCTGCAAACAGCTGCAAAAAACCTTGGGACAGTATACCCCCCACACTGGAACCAGAGCCCTACCTTAACAAAGAGTTTAAAAGTCAAATAATTGACTGGGAAAATGAAGAAACAGCAGGGACGAAAACACAGACTATAGACTCTTATTTTGGTGACAAAGAAAATCAAAACCTATAACCAGAAGAAGACAAAAAAGTCAAAGCTCCTACCTCCAAAGCCTCAAATAATATGAATTGATCTCAGGTCATGGAAGAGCTCAAAAAGGATTGTGAAATTCAACTAAGAGAAGTGGAGGAAATATTAGGAAGAGAAATGAGAGTGATGCAAGAAAATCACAAATAACAAGTCAACAGCTTGATAAAGAAGATCCAAAAAAAAATAATGAAGAAAATAGCAACTTAAAAAAATAGACCAACTCAAATGCAAAAGAGGGCCAAAAGGTCAAAGAGGAGAAGAGTTCCTTCAAAAGCAGAATTGGCCAAATGGAAAAGGAGATCCAGAAGCTCATGGAAGAAAATAATTCCTTTAAAGTTAGAATGGAGCAAATGGAAACTAATAATTTTATGATAAATCAAGAAATTTTTAAACAACACCAAAAGAATGAAAAAAATAGAAGACAATGTGAAATATCTCATTGGACAAATAACTGATATGGAAAATAGATCTGAGAGAAAAAAACTTATTAAAATATATTGGAACATCTGCAAGCCAAGGTCAAAAGAGGAGCCAAGACATCATCTGTCAAGTAATTATCAAGGAAAACTGCTCTGATATTCTAGAGCCAGAAGGTAAAATAGAAATTGAAAGAATTCCCCAAACACCTCCTGAAAAGCGATCACAAAAAGAAAACTTCTAGGAATAATATAGCTAAATTCCGAAGTTCCAGTTCCAGGAGAAATATTGCAAATAGCCAGAAAGAAACAATTCAAGTATCGTGGAGCCACAGTCACAGTAACACAAGATTTAACAGCTTCTACATTTAGGGATTGGAGGGCTTGAAATATAACATTCCTGAGATTAATAGAGCTGGGATTAAAACCAAGAGTCATCTACCCAGCAACATTGAGTATAATCATTCCAGAGGTGGTAAAACAAAAAGATATTCAATGAAATAGAGTACTTTCAAGCATTCTTGATAAAAAGAACAGAGCTGAATAGAAAATTTGACTTTCACATTCCAGAATCAAGAGAAGCATGGAAAGGTAAACATGAAAGAGAAATCATAAGGGACTTATTAAAGTTGAACTGTTTATATTCCTGCATGGGAAGATGATATTTATAACTTGTGAAACCTTTCACAGAATTAGAGTAGTGGGAGGGATTATACATGTGTATGTCCGTGTGTGTGTGTGTGTGTTTGTGTGTATGTGTGCTCTCTCTCTGTATATATACGGGTGTGGGTGCAGGTGCATGTATGTTTATAAATACACATATGATTTTATATACAAATACGTATATGTGTGTGTAGAGAGAGAGAGGTCACAGGGTGAGTTGAATATGAAGGGATGGTATCTAAAAAGTAAAATTAAGGGGTAAAAGAGTAATAGGAATATAGTTGGAAGAAGAGAAGGGGAAAGGTAGAAGTCGGTAAATTACCTCACATAATAGAGCCAAGAAAATGCTTTTACAGTGGAGGGGAAGAAGAGGAAAGTAAGAGGATAGGAGTGAACCTTACTCTCATCACATTTGGCTTAAAGAGGGAATGACATAAACACTTGAATGGGTATGGAAATCTAACTTACTCTATAGGAAAGTAGGGGGGAAGAAGATAAGAGAGAGGGGTGATAGAAGCAAAGGTGGATTGGGGTAGGGGGTAATCAGAAACAAACACCTTTGATGAGGGAAAGGGTCAAAAGAGAGAATAGAATAAATGGGAGTGCTATAGGATGGAAGGAAATACAGTTAGTCTTTCACAACATGACTATTCTGAAAGTTTTTTGCATGACTACACATGTATAACCTATATAGAATTGCTTGCCTTCTCAAGGAGGGAAGGGTGAAGAAGGAGGGAAGTAGAAAATTTGGAACCCAAAATTTTGAAAACTTATGTAATAATAATTTTTACATGCAACTGAGAAGTAAGGTACAGAGGCAATGGGGTATGAAAATCTATCTTATTTTACAGGAAAGTAGAAGGGGGAAGGGATAAGAGAAGGGAGGGGAGATAGAAGGGAGGGCAGATTGGGGGAAGGAGTAATCAAAATTCATGCTTTCTTACAGTGCAGGGAAGAGAGAGATGGAGAGAAAAGTTGGAACTCAAACTCTTGTGGAAGTCAGTGCTAAAAATTAAAAAGAAATTAAATAATAGAAAAAAAGAGATGTGAGCCAAGGGATAGAAACAAGAGATCTGAAGCTTACTCAATCAATAAAAAGAAGTAAAAGAAAATTTAAAAAGTTTAGAAAAAGTATACTTCAATCTGTATTCTTTCTCTGGAAATGGGTATCATTTTATGGTTTTTCAGAGTTGCCTTGGTTTGCTGCTTTGCTAAAAATGGTTAAGTCATTCACAGTTGGTCATCTTACAATATTGCTTTTACTTTTGACACAGTATATTGTATTTTCCATCCATCCATACAAGTCTTTTGAGGTTTTTCTGAGAGCATTCTGCTCATCATTTCTTATAGTACAGTACAATGCCATGATAATTTACTTGTTGAGTCATTTCACACTTGATGAACCTCTCCTCAATTTTGAATTCTTTGCCCCTGGAAACAAACTGTTATAAATATTTTATACCTATACATAATTTTCCTTTTTGTTTTTATTTCTCTTGGGATACAGAACTTAGAGCAATATTGTTAACTCAAAGGTATGCATGGCTTTGTAACCCTTTGGGTATACTTTCAAATTGCTCTACAGAACATTTGAATCAGTTCACAATTCCACCAACAATCCACTCATGTCCCATTTTACCTACATCCCTTCTAACATTTGTCATTTACCTTATTTGTATTATTAGCCAACTAAGTACATTTGAGGTAGTACCTCAGATTTTTTTAATTTGCGTTTCTCCAATCAATAGCAAGTTAGAGTATTTTTTAATATGGTTATAGATAACTTGGATTACTTCATCTGAAAATTTGTCATATCTTTTGATCATTTATCAGTTGGAGAATGGGACTTATTTTTATGGACTTGACTTTTTTCTCTATGTGTTTGAGAAATGAGGTCTTTATAAGAGAAACCTGATTCAAAATTATTTTCACATTTACTATTGCTAAGTGCATTTCCCTCTACCCTATTCTCTCCACCTTTTATTCTGTTCTCTCTCTTTTTTCACCTTGGCCCTCTTCAAAATCATTTTCCTTCTGACCACTCCCAACCCCAGTCTTCCTTACCTTCTATCACATGCCTCTTTCTCTTATCCCCTTACCCTCTTACTTTCCTATAGGGTAAGAGAGATTTCTATACCAATTGAGCATACCAATGTTATTCTTTCTTTGATCCAATTCTGATGAAAGTAAGATTCACTCAAATACTCCCTCTTCCCCTCTATTGTAAAAGTTTTTCCTTACTTTTTTATGGGAGATAACTTGCCCCATTCTGCATCTCCCTGTCTCTTTCTTCCACCCATTAATTTTATTCTTTAGTTATCATTCCTCCATATTCAACTCACATCTGTGCCCCCTGTCTGTATATACTCCTAACTACCCTAATAATGAGAAAGATCTTATGAGTTACAAATATTTTCCCACAAGTCCCTTATGATATCCCTTTCTTGTTTTCCTTTTCATGCTTCAATTGAGTCTGGTATTTCAAAGTCAAATTTTCTATTCAACTCTGGTTTTTCATCAAGAATGTGTGACAAATCTTCTGTCTCATTTATTGTCCATTTTTCCCTAAGGATTATACACAGTTTTTCTGGTTAAGTGATTCTTGGTTGTAATCCTAGCTCCTTGGCCCTCCACAATGTCATATTCCAAGCCCTCCAATCCTTTAATGTGGAAGCTACTAAATCTTCTGTCATCTTGATTGTAGCACCACCATACATGAACCGTTTCTTTGTGGCTGCTTGCAGTATTTTCTCCTTGAACTGGGAGCTCTGGAATTTGTCTATCATATTTCTGAGAGTTTTCAGTAGGGGATCTCTTTCAATTTCTATTTTACCTTCTGTTTCTAGAATACTGGGGCAGATTTGCTTGATAATTTCTTGAAAGATGATGTCTAGGCTCTTTTCTTTGGATCACGGCTTTCAAGTTGTACAATAACTTTAAAGTTATCTCTCCTGAAACTGATTTATGCATCAGATGTTTTTTTTTCAGTGATGTATGTTACATCTTCTTTTTTTTCATTCATTTGGCTTTGTTTTATTGATTCTTGATATTTCATAAAGTCATTAGTTTCCATTTGCTCCATTGTAATTTGCAAGAAATTATTTTCTTCAGTGACCTTTTGGAGTTGTTCTTTTTTTATTTGGATAATTCTAACATATGTTCTACACATTAAACAAAATGTCCCATTAAACAAACTGTCACATTAGTCACATAGAAGAATTATAATGTTTGGGAAAAACCATGAGAAAGAAAAAGAACAAAACAAAATAAAAAGAGAAAATTGTTTGTTTTGCTCTGCATTCTGACTCCATAGTTCTTTCTCTGGATGTGGATGGCGTTTTCTATCACAAGTCCTTTGGAATTTGTTGTAGGTCCTATCATTGCTGAGAAGGGTTAAGTCTATTAAAATCAGTCATTACACACTTTGGCTATTACTGTCTGCCCAATATTTTCCTGGTTCTGCTCATTTCAGTCAGCATCAGTTCATGTAAGTGTCTCCAGGTTTTTCTGTAGTCCACATGTTCATCATTTCTTATAGCACGATAGTATTCCTTTGCATTCATATATCACCACTTTTTCAGCCATTCCCAAATTGATGGGTATCCCTTCAGTTTCCTGTTCTTGGTCACCACAAAAAGAGCTGCTTTAAATATTTTTGTAAATGTGGAATTTTTTTCCCATTTTTATGATCTCTTTGGAATACAGCCATAGAAGCAGTATTGCTAATGGTATGGCCATGTTTATAGCCCTTTGGGCATAGTTCCAAATTGCTCTCCAAAATGGTTGGATCAGTACACAGTTCCCCAAAGAGAAATTAGTATTCCAACTTTCCCACATCTTCTCCAACATTTATCATTTTTCTGTTTTGTCTTGTTAGACAATCTTATATGTGTGGTAATTTGCATCTCTCTAATAAATAGTGATTTAGAGCAATATTCCAATGACTATACATACTTTTATTTTTTTTCCTCTGAATACTGCCTCTTCATATCCCTTGACCATCTATCAATTGGAGAATGACTTGTATTATTGTAAATTTGACTCAGTTCTCTGTATATTTTAGAAATGAGGCCTTTATGAGAGACAGTAGTTGTAAAAATTCTTTCACAGTTTTCTACTTCCCTCCTAATGTTGGTTGCATTGGTTTTGCTTATGTAAAAGCTTTTCAATTTAATGTCATCAAATTATTCATGTTGCATTTCATTATCTTCTCCATCTCTTGTTTGGTAATAAATTCCTCCATGCTCCATAAATATCACAAATAAACTTTTCCTTTCTCTCCTAATTTGCTTAAAGAATTAACCTTTATATCTTTGTCATGTATCCATTTGGGCTTTATTTTTATATATAGTGTATGACGCTGGTCTATGTCCAATTTCTGACATCCTCTCTTTAAGTTTATCCAGCAGTTTTTGTCAAAGAGTGAGTTCTTATCCCAAAATCTAGGGTCTTTTGATTTATAAAACAGTAGATTGCTATAATCACTGACTACTGTGTCTTATGTACTTAACCTATTTCACTGATCTGCCCCCTATTTTTCTTAGACTACTGGCTAAGAAAACCAAGGAGTTTTGATGATTGCTTCTTTATAATACAATTTAAGATCTGGTATAACCAGGCTACCTTCCCTAATATTACTTTAATTATCTTGATATTTTAGACCTTTTGTTTTTCTAGATGAATTTTGATGTTATTTTTTCTAGCTTTAAAAATATTTTTGATAGTGTTATTACATTATTTTTAACCTTTTGTTAAAGTATGCCTCTGCTTCCAAGGTGGACAGAGCACTATTCCAAGCTTTAGGGGTTTTCTGCAGCTGTTTTCTGGGATATATCTAAGGACCTGTAAGTTTTAAGTCCTCCCAAGTTGGCATGATCTATGGAGAGGTGTTTACTATATACAATTGTACATTGTACAATAATTTCCTGCTCCTGTTAACTGAACTGCATCAGTTCATAAGTTTTCCTTGTTTTCTAAAACATCCTGCTGATCATTTCTTTTATCACAAGAGTACTCCATCATATTTAAATGTCACCTGTTCTTCAGATAGGCATCTCCAAAATTTCTAATTATTTGCTACTACAAAAAGAGCTGCTATAAATACTATTCTTTCTCATACATGTCCAAATGCTTTCTTTCATCTCACTGGAGAATAGTTACTAGTGGTATCAATCAGTAAAATGGCATGCAGTTTTATAGTTTTTTGGGTATATTGTTCTCTACAATGATGGGACCGGTTGTCAACTCTACTGTCATCAGGGTAATTCATCCTATCCAGGATTGTCATTTCTGAGAGATATGAGGTAGTATCTCAGAGTTGTTTTAATTTGCAATTCTCTAATCAATAGTAATTTAGAGCATTTTTATATGGCTATATGAACCCTTGATTTCTGGAAAATTGGACTGGAAATTGACTCTTCATATCCTCTAGGGGCAGCTAAGCAGTGCAGTGGATAGAGCACCAGTGCAGGAGTCAGGAAGACCTGAGTTCAAATCTCACCTCAGACACTTGACATTCACTAGCTGTGTGACCTTGAACAAGTCACTTAACCCCAATTACCTCATCCTGGGTCATCTCCAGTCATCCTGATGAATATCTGGTCACTGGATTCAGATGGCTCTGGAGAAAAAGTGAGGCTGGTGACCTACACAGCCCTCCCTCAATCAAAAACAAAGTCAAGTGCAAGTCATGTCATTATATCTCTGATGGCATGGTCTTCTTTGGCAATGAAGGATGAACACACTTCATATCCTCTAATCATTTTTCAACAAGGGAATGACTTTTATTTTTATAAATTTGACTCATTTCTTATATATTTCAGAGAAGATGTCTTTATCTGAAAAATGTGCTGTAAAAATTTTGATATTGCTTCATTATCTATGGTATCTTTTTGCAAAAATGTAGTTCCCCTGATTGCTTCAGAGGAAAAAATTACTGTATCAATTTAATCACAAATCTCATACTTCAATAGATTACATTAACATGGATATTCACTCCAATCATACACACTATGACCCAGCCATGACTGCCCATACTACAGGATTCTCATTTATATCCTTCAATAACCTCACCACAAAGGGTCCTTCTTAATGTACTAAAGGTCTTTAACATTCTTTTGATGCTGTAAAATGCATGAAAATACTTGTTGGTTGTGCTTCAGTAACTATATGACTGGAATTTCTTCTTTTTCAGTTACATATTTACTGATGGTTTCTTTATGTTAATCATCCTGCACCAGAAGGAGACAGTAGGTGGTAAAGAAAGAAGTACAAGCACACAGATCAGCTTTGAAAGTAACATGGAATTTATTGTATACTTTTTGAAAAAAGGAAACTATACATAATAAGGAGGGGAAATAAGGTACCAAGCATTTATTAATTATTTCTTCAGTTCCAGACACTCTGTTAAGTTCCTGAATAATCTTATCTCATTTTATCCTCACAATAGCCCTATAAAGTTGTTTTTATTATCCTCATTTTATATTTGAAGACACTGAGGCAGAGGTTAAGTGACTTGCCCAGGACCATACAACTGTTAAATGTCTGAGGTTGGATTTGCACTCAGGTCTTCCTGGAACCAGGACCTGTGTTTATCCCGCACACCACCTTGCTGGTGAAACTTTTAAGTTTCATATATAATTTTCTTCCTGTTCTACATTATATGTATATAGATGTCTTCATAATCAATCCTTCATTGTGCTCAATATAGCACTGACTCATCTCTGCATATACGAAGTACAGTCCAGTTTCTATCTTTCTGATTTCACTGTTATTTCTACTTCCTGAGGGAAAACCAACAACAATAACTTATCCTTATCTAATGATATTTGTAAATGTGGTAATTATGAGGAGCAGCCAGAAGAGTCACTGAACAGAGTGCTGAACCTGGAGTCAGGAAGACCTGAGTTGAAATCTAGCCTACACACTTTTCAGCTCTGTGACCCTGGGCAAGACATTATTAGCTTCTGTTTGCCTCAATCCACTAGAGAAGGAAAGAGCCCACCACTCCAGTATCTTTGCCCAGAAAACCCCATGGACAGCGTTGGTATGCTATGGTCTATGGACCACAACGAATCAGATATGAATATGACTGAACAAAAACAAAAAAAAATGGCAGCCACATGATTGATGTATAACTTAGAAATCAAATCAGTTAATTCTCTCAGTTGCCTGGGATATATCGGATTTAGACTAGAAGAGTTGAGGACAACTAAACGCTCTACTACCTCTTTACTCTTCTTGGGTTTAAGTGATCTGTCAATCATTTTTACTTTACATTTCCCAGCCTAAAGATCATTCTATTTGGCAGAGAAAATAGATGGAAAATATGAATACTAATGTTCTGTCTTCTTATTTGACTGTAAGTAGTACATCATGGCCAGTCTTTGTTTCTCTTCTCAGCTCCCACTCAAATATTTTCTGGATTCCTTCTTAAAACATTTTTCATTTCCAAAGATAAACTTGTTTCTTACCAGATTCACTCTCTTAAAACTGTGTATACTATATGATCCAAGAATAGTACTACTGGTCTATGCCCCAAAGAGATCAATAAAAAGAGGAAAAGACACATACGTACAAAAATATTTATAGAATTTCTGTGTAGCAAACATTTAGGAACTGAGCCAATGCTTATTAACTAAGCTGAACAAGTTATGGCATTTGAATGGGATGGAGTAATATTGTGGTATAAGAAATGATGAAGGGGATCATGTCAGAAACATAGGGAAGACCTATTAACTGACACAAAATGAAGAAAGGAGGACCAGGAGAACAATACAAAAGCAATATTTTAAAGATAAACAACTATGGTAAACTTAGTAATTGTGATCAAAACAATGATGCACTAGAACTCTAAAGGACTCATGAAAATTGATATCCACCTCCAGATGGAGAATCAATAGAATCACAATGCAGATGGAAACATATTTTTCATTTTCTCTAAATATGGCTAATGCAGAAACATATTTTTATTACTTCATACCTATAATGAACATCATACTTTAATGGCTATAAAAAGAGGTGAATAGAAGGAAAGAATTTATGATGAAAATAAAATAAATATATATGAAATACATAAATAATAAAGCATCCTATATACATTCTGTTTGTACATAGTTGCTTTCATATTGCTTCCTCCATTAGATTAGGAGCCCCTTTAGAACAAGGATTTGTTTTTCCTTTCTTTGTATTTCTGGCACTTAATACAGTGCCTGGCACATAGTAGGCTCTTAATTAAAGTTTATTGACTGACTGAACTAATACAGAGTGAACAGAACCAAGGCAACACTTTATATGATAATAAAAAAAATTATAAGGATAGCAACTTTCAAAGACTTAAAACTCAGATTATTGAGATTACAAGCATGATTCCAGAACATTTGAGATAAGTAAGTTGCCCTAAACTTTTTGGAGAAGTCATGGGACAGAATGAGAAATATTTTATAGTCATGGCTAATTTGAGAATTTTTTTGCTTGACTATGCATATTTGTCACAACATATTTATTGATTTCCTTTTTTTTAAAAATAGTAGATAACAGTTTTGAACCAGTGCTTAGTTTAGTACCTAGCATATACTAGGTGCTTAATAAATGTTTGTTGACTTGATTGACTTGGGAGAGAGGGAAACAATTTTTTTATTAATTCACAAATCAATTTAAAAAGGAAATGATAATTAGGGTAATGTGTCAAAGGCACTCTTGGGAACAAAATCACAACATCATTAAAAACCCAATAAAGTGAATCTCTAATGGTGATCTTTCAGGCAACTTGACATAATAGTAAGAAAGTATTTTGGACAGGAAGCTTTTCCTCCTCTAATCTCACCATATAGGCATCAAAGCATTCTGTTCTGTCAGCAATCCCTGAAATTAAGCATTTTATTTTTTCTATAGGGGTACTCAATAGCTTCAAAAGTTTGTAAACATCCTTGTAGAAGGCAATAAATGAATTTATACAGAATATGGAATTCCTATTGCTTATCTCTGAAAGAGTCGCCAAGTCCTTCCCCAAAGTCTTATCAGTGCTCCCTTCACATCTTTGTTTCTGAGGGTGTAGATGAAAGGGTTGAGGGTAGGAGTGATGATGGAGTAGAAGAGGGAGATGAATTTACCCTGGTCCTGGGAGTAGCTAGAAGGGGGCTGAAGGTACATGTAGATAGCAGGCAAATAGAAGAGTGACACCACCATTAAGTGGGAAGAGCAGGTCCCAAAAGCTTTTCTCTGCCCCTTAGACGACTTGATTCTCATCACAGCCTGAGCAATAAAGCCATAAGAGATAAGAATGAGGACCAGGGGCACCAACACAAAGAAAGCTACCAGCACAGCCAGTGTGACATCATTGATGTCTGTGTTGGCACATGACAACTTAATCATAGCAGGCACCTCACAGAAGAAGTTGTTCAGCATCCTTTGCCCACAGAAAGGTAGTTGCACTGTTAGCACAACTTGAACCAGAGAATTTCCAAACCCACTGAGCCAGGCAGTGGCCACTAGCTTCTGGCATAGTGGGTGATGCATGATGATTGCATAGCGGAGTGGTTTACAGATGGCCACATATCGATCTAGAGCCATCGCAGCCAAGACCACACACTCAGTGCAGCCCAACCAATGGAAAATGGCATACTGTACTGTGCAGCCACCATAGCTGATGGTCTTCCTTGAACTACCCATGTTGAACAGCATCTGAGGCACAGTGGTAGTGGTATAACAAAGGTCCAGAAAAGACAAGTGACTGAGGAAAACGTACATAGGGCTGCTTAGCACAGGATCCAGCCGAGACACCGAGATGATGGCAATATTTCCCAAGACTGCTAAAATGTAGGACACCAGAAGGATCACAAAAAGGGGAAGTTCCAGCCATGGCTTGTCAGACACCCCCAAAAGGAAAAAATCCCCAGCAAAAGCCCCCAGGAAACTTTGATTGTTATTTCTCATGCTATTGCGTATTCTGGCACCTATAAGGAAGCAAAAAAACCATAATGAAAGAAATCCAATCCAGGGAAATAATTTTATTCTCTCTGATTTACTATCCATGATTTCAGTTTTCTAAGGAAAAAAGAAGATGAAGACCACTCAGTAGAATCAGACAGGGGACATTTTTGCCTAAAAAGTTTTCTTAAAATGTCTGGAAAATAACGGTGCAAAAAAATCAATGTGGCTTTTATTTCATAACTAGGAACATAAAATTTTCCAAAACACTTTATACAATTTTATCTTCTTTGTACCTCACTACTACCATGTAATATAAATCCTACAGTTATTATTAACTCCATCTTATGAGTAAACAAACTGAATATCAAAATTGTTAAGTGATTTCTTCATGGTCATACATATAGCGAATTTCTGAAGCATAATTTAAGCTAAGGTCTTCCTAACATCAAGTTCAACACTCTATCTACTGTGATCCACTGCTGCCCTGGCAAGAAGCAACAGTGGCCAAGGATGAAAAGAGGTGAAGAGTGATAGACAAGGGACTGAAATTTTTCATTGGTTAGGAAGAAGGGGAGCATAGAAGCAAAGAGCAGGAAAAAGGGGGATTAATTACCAACTCATGTTTTGAATCCTCCTCAGATTAGTCCCTTTTGGAGTACTTTCACAATCTGCAATACAAGTAGGGATCCACTTCTGACTCCTATTTGGAAAGGGTTCTTTAGTTAAACAATATACTGAGTCTACACAGATCACCTCAGATTTCACAGAAATCTACAACCTTACTAACATGACTTTTAATTTACTGGCAATATGGAACCTGCTCTGAAGAAAACAAGCTTTATTCCTCAGGCTACCACATTATGTTTTCTAAATGTTCTTTCACTTCTTCCGGCTGCTTTTTAAGAGAAACTAAGGTTTGTAGAAGGGAAAATAATTGCTTCTTTCTTTTCTACCTCTAAATTGTAAAATCAGACAACTCTCCTCAGTGGTGCTTTATAAAGTTTATAGTTTAGCTGTGATTATGAAACACAAGTAAAACGTTCATGCAACATTTATTCAGTCTACAAATGTTTATTAATTACCATCTGTTTGCAGAGTATGGTGCTCACGACTGGAAGAGATACAAAGAAAGGAAGGAGTGAGGAAATACGCTAGTTAACCCAGGTTAACAGAGTTAACCCAGAGCTGACAGTGGATGAATAAGACAAAACATAATATCTACATTATTTACAATATTAAATCCATCAGAGTTTTGTAAAAAACAGTGTTCTATGACACTCAGGGAGGATATTTTATGGTAAAGGTAATATTTGAGTTGAGCTTTACAAAGTAGGTGTGAGGTTGACAAAAGATGGGGAAAACCATCATTCTGGGTCTAAAATAAAATCATAAGGAAAGGTTCATAATCATAAAAATACAGTGCATTGAAGGAGGGGGATGGGAAAAGAAGAAAGGAGTAGAATGAGTTTGGTTTGCCTAAAATGTGGAATATGGAGAAGGAAGTAATATTAGAGAAGGCTGGAATACTTTCCCAAAGATATTTTGGTGACAATGAGAAGGTAATGAGATTGAGCAGTATGATACATAGCAGAGAGGCACTGAAGCTTTGTTTGCAATATAATCTATGGCTCATTACCCTGTTCTTGAGGTATGTTCCTAGGGCCTGACTGCCCCTCCCCACAAAATTGCATTTCTTATTTGTGTCTCTACTTAGATTTTACTCTGAGAAATGTCAGTGTGTAAATCAAACCCACTTTGTGTCTATGTTCTCACAATTATGAGTAAACGGACCATATATTTCATATAATTTAATATAAGCAAATTATAGGAATTTCCATAACATGGTACAATAAAAAAGATGATTGCATATGAAGCTAGAAAACTACCATGTGCAACTTGCTATTTCTTTCAAATACACAACAAAATTACCATATAAATTTCTTTGTTTTTCACACAAACATATATTGGTTTCAGGATGGACTTCATTCTAGTCCATACAAAACAAAAATGAAAACACATAAAAAAATTCACAGAAGCCCATAGTATTGAAACTATGTGAAGGTCTCAGTGTCCTATAAACGATTAATATGATTCTCATCACTCTACAGTGAATATCACTTTCCAGTCTTTTCTGAGGAAATGCATGCAGTCTCCACAATTCATAGCATTGTTCTATGTATTAGACTCCCCATTGGAAGTCTCCCTTGAGGCAAGCCTCCTTTCCATGCTAGACATTTACCTCCCTTCCCATCAAACTGGCACCATAGAAATAATTGAAGTAAAGAAAATAGTGCAAAGTCCAGGACTATGAATGCCCTATATTATAATTTTCCACTTTTCCTCTCTCCCAGTTTTAGCATCTGTGCTCAAGTTACTCTTGCATACATCAGTCTAGTGTTTCTCAGGAACAACTTCTCTAAAAAAAACAAAAATTTAAGAAGTTTGGATTCTGGAACTCTCAGACTTGCAGTTACTAAAGACATAACTAACTCCTGAGGCTAGTCCTGACCAGGAAATCTCCCGTTTATAACTACAAGACATGAAAAATGGGGAAGGCATCCTGTCAGGACAATGGAGTAAATAGAGAGGAAGGGGTACATTTAAGAAATGTTGCAGAGGTAGATTTTTTTAATGATCTAACATAATTAATCAGTCAGGAGTTATATCCCATTCAAAGATATCATCTAAGATATAGGTAGATAGGTAGATAGATAGATAGATAGATAGATAGATAGATAGATAGATAGATATAGCAAAGAATTGAAAACACCTTCAGATTCTCATCAATGGAAAGTGGCTAACCATGTGCAGTATATGGATGTAATGGAATATTATAGTTCTGTAAGAAACTACAAATATGCTGGATATAAAAAACATATTAAAACTGACACAAAATGAAGCCAGTAAAGTCTAGACAACAATATACATAATTGCTATAACATAAATGCAAAGAATAATCACCACAAAATAATAACAAAATAAGGTTGCAAAATTACAAGTAATAGCTTGGCCCCAAAGAATATAGAGAATATATCTTCCCCTCCACACCTCTACTCCTTTGTGGAGTTACTTCTGATTAGTTTTGCTAAATTTGCTTTCTCTATTAAAAAATTTCCTTCATTATAAGGAATGGCTCTCTGGCAAAGAGAGGGAGAGGGATATAGCAGGAAATATGAGTGATTAAAAAAAGATAGTAAGAAAAATTTAATTCTTTTAAAAAGAATTTGGAATTTGACAGGACAAGCCGTGCAGACACCCTGATTTGACTGAGGGAGAGCTGTGCAAGGTCACCTGACTCACTTTCTCCTCGAGAGCCATCTGGGTCCAGTGGCCACATATTCATCAGGATGCCTAGAGACGACTCAGGATGCAATGGGAGCCCTGGGCCCTTTTAGGCTAAGGCCTTTTCAGGTTCTCATTTTGGGTGAGGTAAAGCCAATTCAGTGAATAGGCCTCTTTAAGAAATGAGTCAAGGGATGGCCACTATAATTAAGAAACAAAAGAAGTCAAACTGAGAGAGGAAGACCCTCAGGGGTGCTGTTCCAAACAGATACAGTTACTATGGACATTCACTCTGAGCCTGGAGGGCCCAAAATGTAGTGGAGCTTGGCTAGGGACTGATTGTGATCCAATCTAGGAGCTCCAGAGTGAAATAGGTGTAAGGTTTGGTCTTGGGGGAGAAAGAAAGAAAGAAAGAAAAGAAAAAAGGAAGGAAGGAAGGAAGGAAGGAAGGAAGGAAGGAAGGAAGGAAGGAAAGAAAGAAAGAAAGAAAGAAAGAAAGAAAGAAAGAAAGAAAGAAAGAAAAGAAGAAGAAAGAAAGAAGAAAGAAAGAAAGAAAGAAAGAAAAAGAAAGAAAGAAAGAAAGAAAGAAAGAAAGAAAGAAAGAAAGAAAAGGAAAAGGAAAGAAAAGAGACAGGAAGGGGAGGAAGGAAGGGAGGAAGGAAGAAAGGAAGGGAAGGAAGGAAGGAAGGAAGGAAGGAGAAGGAAGGAAGGAAGGAAGGAAGGAAGGAAGGAAAGGAAGGAAGGAAGAGAGGAAATCTTGCTAGTTAACCCAGAGTTAACTGGGCAGCCTCTGGCTATCAAAATTTACCTTCCTTTGGAGAGGAGGAGAGGAGGAGGGAGAGAAGGAACTGAGTTTCCCAGTAGGCTGGATTCCCTTTCACACAGCTCAGAATACTCACTGGTTGTGTTTGTCCTTCATTTTCGAGGAAGACCATAATATCAGGGAAATGATGACATGACTTGCATTTTCCTTTGCTTTGAGTAAGGGACAACTGTGCAATAGTTCAAGAAAGAACATGTTACTGAAGGACAAATTATTGGAAATTCAGAGGCAAGTAATCTGTCAGAGATCCAGCAGAGAGTGATAGAGAAATTAAAAAAAAAACTGATATGCAATCAAGATTTGGGGAGAGTTGATCTCAAAGTTCAAGGGAAAGGACAGGTAGGGTTCTGATATCCAAATGAATTTGTGACCTCAGAGGGGTGATAAGAATGAAAGACATGGAAAAATTATTCTTGTGAGGCAGAAAAGAAGCAAGGCTCATAAAGAGATCCCTGTAGCAAGGGGAGGTAAATGAATATGAATACAGAAGAATATCACTCAGTCTGATAAGAATATCAGGAGTACTAGATCATAAAATGAGCTGAGGCTGATGAAGAATACAAAAACGCACCAGAAAAGGTATTTTTTAGCTTTTTTCTGTAAGTAGTGGGGAGGAGAAGAGATAGAACTACCACTACTTGAGATAGACACTAACAGATGTTAGTGAGAAGGCTGAAATAGTCTGCTTTTGTGTCGCTTCTCTTTTCTTTGCCAAAGAGAAGGCCTTGTATATTGGGAAGCATAAAACAACACCCCCCAGTAAGTCTACCCGAAGATGACAAGAGAACATCTATCTGCCCTCAAGGAGTTCAAGTCATAAGTCCCAGATGCACTTCAATCTACAATTCTAAAAATAGAGGCACGTAGAATTGTTGAACCATGGCCCATGACCTCCAGGATATCACAGGGAATCATGCTTGGTGGCACATGCCAGGCCCTGCTACTGGAGAGGCTGAGGTTGGTGCATGGCTTGGGTTTGAGAGTTCTGAACTGTAGCAAAGCTAAAGTCAATTAATATGTTGAAGTCCAAGAAATAAGTGACCAGTATGTCTAAGTAGAGGAGACCTGCTCCAGTTTGGAAGAGGTTAAAGCTTCCATGCTGACAGGTATTATGTTGTGACTGTGAACGAACACTGCTCTTCTAGGCTAGATGAAAAAGTCTCAAAACAAAAAAAGTAGACAATAAGAGAAACATTCCAGGTTTGAAGAAGGGCAAATGTTGTTTTTCAAAAGTGGGAAGAAGGCACTGTCTAAAAACTATACTTTAAGAAATTGGATTTTTATTCCTGACAAAACTCTAGATCACATTATTAAAGGGATGGTTTGCATGTATTTAGAAGAAGAAGCATTAGTTCCTTAAAAATTAAGCTAAGTTAAACTAGCTTCATTCTCATTTTTAACAGAGTATCTAACCTGATAGATCAGGAAAGGCTATAGTCACAAAATGTTTATATTTTGGCAAACCTGCAGACAAAATTTTCATGATATCCGTAGACAGAACAAAGGAATGTGGTCCAGGTAATACCATGATTAGGTGAATTTAGAACGGGTTAAATAACTAGAACCAGAAATAAAACATTAATGTATCAATGTTCACTTGGTTCCCTAGTCTTTAGTGGAATGGTACAGATGTCTATATTTGGTCCTGAACTGTTCAACATTTTTATCAATGACTTGTATGAAGCTGTAGAAAATATATTTACCATATACATAAATTATGTGAATCTGAAATGGATAATTAACATGTGGAATGAAAAAAATTTAGAATCTAAAAGTAGTCTTGACAGGGTAGAATGGTGGACCCAAGTGAATAATGCTAAATAGGTATAAATGTAAAGTTGTATGTGTGTCTTTTTTAAAAATCAATATCACCTGTTGAGGAGGCAAGATGAGACAAATGTACCTATGAAAACATATTTGGCGGTTTAGTTAATTGCAATGTCACTGTGAGACACAGCATGACATGGCAGCTAAAAAGTTTAATACTTTTATAGACTGCATTAATGGACACATAAGGTCCACAATAACTTATTTAACTGTACTTAGTTCTGGTCAGATTATATCTGAAATAATACATTTGGTTCTGGGTGACACATCTTTAAAAAGACATAGGCAAGCTGTAATTTATCCAGTAAAGAGAAAGCACAATAATGGGAAAATTGGAAACCTTTGGTTTTTTGTCACACTGATATCACCAAAAGGGATTAGAGAAGTATTTGAAGCACTGGCATGTCAAAGAGGAATTAGACTTATAAAACCCTGCTGTGTTTCGATATTTCCATTTTAAACCTTAGACTTGAAATACGGGAGCAAATAATCCAGTAACAACAGACTTTGAAATTTCTTATATCTGCTAAGTATTTTCCAGCTGTTGATGCTCAGTCTAATAAATCTAAGTGAACCTTACCTGGCCCTTTAGTGTGTTCTTGCCTCAGTAGCTGTCTGTGTTGTTTTTCTGTTTGTTTGTCCTCTGCTTTAGAAACCACATGGTGTCCCAATTTCAGGAACAGAAATTTTTGGAAAAGTTCCAGAAAAATCTAAACCTAATAAATATTCTTAACTCTTCCATAAAACACCTTCTTTATTTTTTTGTTGGCTTACCATCCATATCATGTCATATAACAATGGGTCTTCCCCAAGGATCTCTCTTAGGTCATTTTCTTGCAAACCTTATCACATCAAATAGATTTAATTACCATCTCTATACAAATGATTTAAAGATTACATATATGTATATATATATATATACATACATATATATACTCTATATATAAGCACACATATATACACATATATATGTATGTGTGTATATGTGTGTATGTATGTGGGTGTGTGTATGTTTATTCCAGTGTTTCCTCTGAGTGGCATTCCTACACCTCCAACTTCCTAGAGATATTTCACATTGGATATCCCAGTGTCTCAGAGATATTTAAAACTCAACATGTACAGAAAAGAACTCTCACTTTCTCCACCAAACTCACTTCTTTTGAACTTTCACTGTTTCTTTAAAAGGCACCGCCATTCTTCCAGTCATCGGGTTTATAACCTCAGCATTGTCCTCTTGTTCTTACAGTAGGCACTTAATAAATATTTATTAATCAATAAATTGATTAATCCAATTGATTACTCAGGTGTTAAATCTTTTGATTTGTAACTCTTTAACATCTCTCACATCTGAATTCTTATCTCTTTATCCAAACTTAGTTAAGAAGATTGTCTAAAAGATTGCGACAGCCTTCTAACTGGTCTCCCTCCCTCAAGTCTCTCCCCACTTCTATCATCTATCCTTCATAGTACTACTGATTTGTGCTGCTTAATTCTAAGGAAGAGAACGAGAAGCATGGGTAAAAGTGGCAGAGAAACCGATTGAGAATGGAAAAATTTCTTGTTCATTAGAACCATCCAAAAGTATACTATTCAGAAAGTGACATATTTACCTCTTAACACAAGGAGAAGTTGGGTGATAACATCTTCTAGAGGAAATTTATAGAAAAATTCTGATAGGAATGAATGGTCTGTGAGGTTCCTTCCAACTATAGCATTCTGTGATTCTATGAACATTCTTACTAAAAAAATTCACTTAAAATCAAAAGGCAGTCTGTCTTGAAAAGCCCTAGAAATACCATTTATCATTAACCTTCACATTTTTAAAGCTAGCCTTAATATATGACTTATATGATATAAAGTTATATCTATATGTTCATTCTCACATGCATAATGAAGGGTCCAACTGAGGACGATAATCTATGAAACATTTTCACTACAAATATATATTTAAAGTTCACTTCTAAATGCTAATTGTAATTTTGCTCATTCTAATCTAATCAAGTAACATTTACTGACTATTCATGGTACACCAACAGAGATAAGAATGGATTTTTAGGAAGACTGAATTATTTAATTGCTTCTGTTTCTTTAATGAATAATATAAAATTAAAGCTTTTGAAAAACAAAATATTATAAGATGGCTTGTGAGGAGAGAGTTTTCCGCACTCTCCATGCATACAAATCTTAGTGTCCTGATGATTTGGGAAGGGAAAAAGAGTAAAAAGGAAGGCAGGGAAGGTATGTGGGTAGCTAAAGGCATGTAAGACCAAGACTTAGCTCTAACTCTACCAATAACAGTGTTACTGAAGGAATATGTCAGTTTGCTTAAGTTTTAGAATGTTTAAATGCAAAATAAGGGGGTTGGACTAAGTGATTTTTAAGTTCATTTTCATCTTCCTATGACTGATTCTAGACATAAGGAAAAGGAGAGGAGAGAGAAAATATGTGGAAAGAAAAAAAATTTCAAAGACAAAGAAAAGAGAGGAAGATGCAAACAGAAAAAAAAAAAAGATTGGAAAAGTAGAAAGGTTTATGGAAGGCATTGAAATGAGTTTTCAACTCCATTCCCTACAACATTAAACAAAATCAGGCTCTACACAGCAAAGAGAGACAAGATATTGTGGTGTCCAAAGATCAGGGTAACAACTCTTACTTGCCTTGTTCCAGCTTCTTTTTTCCTCAGTGTTTTGAATTTAGGGCTCAGGTAAAAAACAAAACAAAATAAAACTTTAGGAAGCAACTCACTTCTATTCCTTTAAGCATCGTACAAGCAGCCAACTCTCCTGGCAGTAGAATCTCCTGTGGTGAAAAAAGAAAATGCCCAAGATTACTGCAAAGCCAGCTCTGTTTCCAAAGGGTTTTCAAAGAGGAAACTGTGATAAAACTTAGGGAGGAAATATTCTCCATTTCCATCTCCCCCTTAGCACAGTAACAGGGTATCATAGAATAGGATACGTAAAGACGTCCAGCTTTAAATTGAAAACTAAAAAGACAAGGAAGGAAATTCTTGATGCCAATGGAAATATTACCCAGTTCCCCAAAGCATTAGGAAATTTGTTAGCTCTGGGGAAGAGGGGACTCAGCTCATTGTACTGAGGCCTTGGGGAGTGCAGAACCCCTGAATGCAATTAATCTTGAGGGTTTGGGAGTCCAGAGTAGAGACCCAGGAATAAAAGTCCCTATGGTAGTATCACTCAGGACTCAGATTAAGTTACTTTTCCTCAACTAGTTCATCAAATAATTCTGTTTTCAATCAGTGTCATTATTTCACCTTAGACATGATAAACTGAATCCTCCCCATTATCAGATGAGGTTTGAGTTCTGTTCTATAATGACTACTTGCCTCCAGATTTTGGAAAAGTCAGTCTAACCTGAGAGTGAGTTCAGATTTCACTAATACGGAAACTGAAATCTAATCTTGGCTGGCTTGACATGGATAATATTATCCATTATGAAAGAGATCATTAAATAAATTGAGTGTAAATAAGCTATAAGGGGCTATGGTTAATTAATCTAAAATTTTTTAAAAACTGAAGATCTTTTGTATAATACTTACCAAGACAATAAAACTTTTATTCCCTAGGATATGTTGTATTTGGAGGAAAGTGCTATTTGTTTAGAGACTAGATTTTATATTTTGTAGGGATGAAAAAACAGGATGATACTGTTTCTGTCAATCCATCATGAAAACCTCTGTTTAATTTTAAGACTAAAGCTGTATCTCTGTGACCTGTTTACATGGTGCCTGGTCTATGTAATTCAGGAATAACTTATGTTTTCTGGTGGGGGAGGGGGTGAGCAGACAGCTAGGTGGTGCAGTGGATGAAGCACCATTGCAGGATTCAGAAGGAACTGAGTTCAAATATCACCACAGACAGTTGACTCTCACTAGCTGTGTGACCTTGGGCAAATCAGTTAACCCCAATTGCCTGCATCCTGGGTCATCTCCAGTCATCCTGATGAATATCTGGTCACTGGATTCAGATGGCTCTGGAGGAGAAGTGAGGCTGGTGACCTGCACAGCCCTCCCTCACTCAAAAACAAAGTCAACTGTAAGTCATGTCATTATATCTCTGATGGCATGGCTTTCTTCAGCAACAAAGGACAAACACACTTCATTTCCTATCATTTATCAACTGGGAATGACTTTTATTTTTATAAATTTGACTCATTTCCTATATATTTGAGAGATGATATCTTTATCTGAGAAATGTGCTGTAAAAATTTTGATATTGCTTCATTATCTATGGTACCTTTTTGAAAAAATATAGTTTCCCTGATTGCTTCTCTTAACTGGGTTTATTTTTGTCTTTTGTTTTGTCTAAGTCTAAGATCATGATTACTACCATTGACTTTTCTCCTTCAACTGATGCATAATAGATTCTGCTCTAGTCTCTTCTATTAATGTTATGTGCATATATTTCTTTTTCAAGTATATCTCATATGCTTGAATGTCAACTTCCATTTTATGGATTAGTTCATCCCATTCACATTCACAGTTATGATTACTATTTATCTCCCTCCCTCCGATTTTATTCTCCTTGTACCTTATCCTTCCTCAAGAATCTTTTTTGTTTCTGACAAATGCCTCCCTTGATTTGCCTTCCCATTCTTCACTTCTTACACCCATATCTCTTATCCCCTTTCTCTCTTATTTCCCTTTTGGGAAAGATAGATTTTTATACCCAATTGAGTCTATATATAAATTCTATGTATATATGTAATACATACATACATATACATGTAATATATATATACACAGAAATGTGTATATATTCTACCCTCCTAGATCAATTTTTAGGAGAATGATATTCAAGCATTCACACACACACACACATACACACACACACACACACACACACACACACAAACACATATTTTACCCTCTACCCTAAAAGATCTTCTTTGGGTATCACTTTAATTTGAGAAAATTTTCCTCATTTTACTTCTTTTTTCCCCTTTCTTCCACTGCATCCCTCATTCCTATCCCTACTTTTTCTAATATCTTCCCACAATAATCAACTCTTACCCACGGCATCTCTTTTTGTAGACCCCTTCCAAACACATTAATGATGATGCATCTCTGAGGAGTTACATCTATATCATCTTTCCATATAGAAAGGTGAATAGTTTAATTTTATTGAGTCACTCATGATGTATCTTTCATATTTCTTTTTTATGTTTCTCATCAGTCTTGTGTTTGAATGCTAAATTTTCTATTTACTCTGGTCATCATTAGAAATGCTTGAAACTTCTGTATTTGATTAAATGTCCATTTTCCCCCAAAGAATTATATTTAGTTTTGCTTGGTATGTTGCTCTTAGTTATAATCCTACCTCCTTTGTCTTTTCAAATAGCCCTCTGCTCCTTTCCTTACTAAGTTTTTGTGTCTCTTTTTCCATTTCACCAATTCTGTTTTTTAAGGAGTTCCTTTCTTTAGTGCATTTTTGTGCCTCTTGTCCCAGATTATTCATGCTCTTTTAGTAATTTTCTTGCATCACTCTCATTTCTTTTCCCATTTTTTTCTCTACCACTCCTAGCACTTTCATTACTTCCTCCAGAAATACATATTGAGTTGAGTCCACATAACATTTTTTTTTCTTTTGAGGAGTTGCTTATGGTTCTTTTAACATGGTTGTCTTCTTCTGAGTTTATGACTTGGTCTTCCCTGCCACCACAGCAGGTCTTTAGAATCATATTCTTTTTTTGTTTTCTTGTTTTCCCAGCCTATTTCTTGACTTTGAATTTTATTTTAAAGTTGGGATCTTCACAGGTAGAAGTGAGGCTGCATTGTCTGAAGCTTCAGGCTATTCTGTGATGCTATTTTCAGAAGTAGTTCTGGGAGCCAGCAAAATTTCAGTGTTTCTAAGGTGGTGTGATCCAGGAACAGGTGTAGTCACCCATCCTAGTCTTTACTCTGGTCTTTATTGAGGAAAGGATCTCTTGTACCCTACAATCACAAGTCCTCATGCTTCTCTCTGTCCTGGAAATGGAACTCAGAATTGTATATATGCAGTAGGGTTGCCAATCAACAAGGTACACCAAGTGCCAGCAAAGGGTCCCCTCAAATCTCTTTCTGAGCAGTTGTCCAATTCCTTTCCTCTCTCTGGACTGAGAGCTTCCTGAACTGCTGCTACAGACATTATGTAGACCAACTCCAAAACCTGTGTTGGCACTTCAAACACATGTGATCTAGACCAGGTGCCCAACCCAGTTGCAAAGATATCTCCTGCCTACCTCTTAAGTTATCTTTGACTGAAAAAGTGCCTCACCCCAACCCTTTGTTGACTCTGGGGATTCAATATTTTGAGGTGCTATTTTAACGTTGTTTGGGGTAGAAAAGGCAGCTAGGTGGTGTAGTGCATAAAGCACTGGACTTGGAATCAGGATGACTCATCTTTATGAGTTCAAATATGGCCTCAGACATTTCTTAGCTGTGTGATCCTGGACAAGTCATTTAATCCTGCTCGTCCCAGTTCTCACATTTGCAAAATGAGATGGAAAAGGAAAAATGCAAATGTCTCTGATATGGGACAGCTAGGTAGTAAGATGGATAGAACAGTGGCTGGAAACCTGAGTTCAAATCTGCCCTCAGCCTCTTACTAGCTGTGTGATCTTGGGCAAGTTGCTTAATTCTAATTGCCTCACAAAAATTGAAGTTGTTTGGAGTAGAATGATAGGAGAGTTCAGATGGGACACTGTCTCTCCTCTGCCAGCTCAGCTCCACTGTCTACCATTTTATTTTTATCTCAGTCTTTTGGCACTTCACATACACTTCCAGTGTTTTCTTAATTAAATTGAAAGTTTTCACCTTGTTCAAGGCCCAAATTATATATTAGGCCATCCATGAAACTTTCCCTTTCTTCCGTAAAAGAAGTGAACCCTTCATTTCTAATCTTTTGTCACCCCCTCCTAAGTACTTAATCAAAATCTATGGTTATTTGCATTCAAACATCCTACTGGAGTATTGTAAACACAAGAGCAACAGTTGCATCATTTTGCCTCTGTCCAACAAATTGTAGATATTTATTAATTGTGTTGCTATTGTTTTACATTAAATGCATGTCAATTCTCTCATATATAATGGAAACTTAGTTTTTTACCTTTATATTTGAATTTGCTACTTAGTCAAAGCAGAAAGCACTGACTTTATGGAACTGCTTAAATTTTATTAAAAATAATAACTTTTTTACATAAAGTTATTGAGTACTGGTTGTCACATTATATTTTCACAGAATCTCTGTAAGGGGTCTGGAGCTCTCCGATTATCAGGGTCATGATGCCCTCAGGAGAAATCTCTTTGAGATGCCATGTCCTTGCATGGTTTACATCATGGACCACCCCTACGCAACTACCAACCTTCACAATTATCTTGAGCAAGAATAACAACAGTCAAGCAGGTAAGCTCAGCACACAGTGTTTATAAACTTCTTGCATGTACGAAAGTAGAATGCCTACATATACTCTGAGCTAGCTGAGAATAAATGGAATGCATATCATCCTTGCTCCTGCTTCATTCATTCGTGCCCAAAAGAAAGATCTCATGCAGGCATGAGATCTTTGGGAACTTAACATTTTGGCACCCAACGTGGGGCTCCTCTAAAAAATACTCGGTTCCAGAGTAAGAGGAGCGGACAGCTCGGGGGAGTGCACACCCTCATCAAGCAATAGCAGGAATGGCCAAAACCCATAGTTTCATTTTTCAGGATGACCAAAGGCAGCTGGAATCACCTGGGGCAAACCAGTTTTTTGGAATAAAACCGCTGGGGTAAGTTGTGTAAACATCATTTTAACACAGCTTATCATGGGGCACCACCTAGCCACTTCACAAAAGAAAAACCTCCCCGTGGCCAGTTGATAATCATTCTTGTGAGGGAGCATCATGGAAGGTGGTAGGGGAGCAACTTTCAGAACTTCATAGAGAAAGATCAGAGGAGGACACCTGAGCCAAAGGTACTGCTTCTTCAGTATGCTCACTTTTGCTTTGAGCTCAGAGAAATTCGTTGCACTTTAGCAATAGGCTAGAGCCCAGGTGTTTTAAAGAGACAGGTGAAGTAATTCATGTGGTGAAAGGCATGAAGGAGCCAGAGGAAGGGACTATAAATCTTGAAAAGTGGGGTACAGTAAGTCATCAAATGAGTGTGTATTATAGAAAGGTCAGACCAAGTGCTTCTTCTGTTAAAATATTTTCAGTTTGGGTATGTACTTAAAGTATGTCTTCAGAAACCCAAACAAACACTGTTAGCCACAAAAACAATAAGGGTAGATGCAGCCTCTAGTACAAAAGAGAAGGAAGACCTGATGGGGTGTGTCACACAAAAATTTAAAATAATGTGTCCTCCTCCCACTGCTCCTCCATTCTACAAGTCTAGATCACAAGTTTGTGAAAAAATCCAAGAGCCTGAAGGGATTGCACAAAAAGTCCTTTGGCAAGCCACAGAAAGAGGAGAAGGAATCCTTTTGGAAATGAGGCTAACGTTGGTATTAATAGAAACCCCACATCCTTATAAACCAGGAGCGGCTATAAGAGAACATACCCCTCTGGATTTTAAATTCTCAAAGAAATTATTCAATTATGGACCAGATAGTCTTTACATTCAGTCTCTTCTAGACAGCATTTCTCAGACAGCCCTATACCCTATTGATTGGTGCAATATAGCTAAAGCACTCTTGAAGAACAAGATTACTTAGTTTAAAATCTGAATTGTATGAAAGATATTTGGAACACAGTGATAGAAAGTAAGCCAAAGTTATAATTTATGCAGAGAATTTCTGACAATTTTTTTTCAGTTTTTGGATTCTTTTTTATTTTCTGTATATGTGTTCACTCTTTACATGTTCTGTGTGCATGTGTTTGTGAGTTATTATGGCTGACTCCATTGTAGCTGGAATTTGGAATGTTATCTCTATTCCTCCCCCTAATTCCTTCTCTCTGATGGCAGCAGCATCAGGAAGGAGAGTGGGAGAGAGAAATAGAGAAACTAATCTTATACAATTTAGTTTATATGATTGCTAAATGTAATTTTAGATAAGAAATTCAAAGAAATAATATGTGAAACTTTAAAAGGGCTTTAATCAAAGTCTGCTAGGAGAACAACATTGGTATGTGACATTTTAGGAAAGCATAAAAGTTTTGGAAATTATTGGAAAGTTGTTGGTAAAATTCTCTCTCTTTTTCTACCTTCTAACCCTGGCCAGGTTGTGAAGGTGGAGAGAAAGACAAGAAGAAATTGGGGAAAATTTTTCCCTTCGTATCAGAAAGGTAGATTGACTAGCATTTTAGTTATCTCATGCCTCACCTAAAAGAGAAAAGATTTTGTATAACAGGATACAACTAAAAGGTAGTTATTTTGGTCATATCTTAAGTGAAAGGTGACACTCCTAGTTGGATGTTTAAGACAAGTCAGAATTTGATGTATTATTTGACACTAAGGCAACTTAGGAAAATGCATAAATCTGAAAATGAATAAAGACACCTCAAAGATAAAGCTTTGAACTCCGAAATGGAAAGGAGGGGACTAGGCGCCACTGGACTTTGTTCCAGGGTCTTCCTCACTTCCACTTGCAGTTTCACAACGTTTTCTTTCAAAAACGTTTTTAAGGAGTGGACACAGACATAAAATTTTCTTGAGTAAAAGTTAGAACCATTAAGATTTTTATTTTATGCTGTAATCCAGAAATGGTGTTAAAGAAAACAATTTGTAATCTGAATTTTGTTGAAACTAAAAGATGTTGGAAAAATTGTGTAAAGCCAGTTATGTTATATAAAATTTTATCAGTCCTACTAACCTTATCTTATAATGTTTTGTAATTGCCATTTAGAAAACCAAGTGTTTTCACCTTTGCCTGTTAAAGAAGTTACAGCTAAAACAATTTGGCTATCATTTATAAAAGTTGTAAGGAAGATTGTTAACTAAATTTTTGGAGTTTTAATGCTAAAACCTAATATTGCCAATGGCTCATTGTGCGTGGTAAGAAAGAAATTGAGTAAAATTTTATTTAGACTGGTTCTGCCCATTTAGAACAGTCCTTCTGTATGTTTGGGTGTTGGCAGACATGGGATCTGTGCCAATTCTTTTTATTTTGTAAAGCTATCAAGTCCCCTTTCATGTGGACAAGGTCATCAGTCCAAAGAAAGAAGTTTGTTTGGCTTATATAATTCATAAAAAAATGAATGGGGCTTGATTAGAAAATGTATTAGATAGAAAGGATTTTTAGCAAGTGACTTTTATATCAGGACAAGTTTTAAATTGGAGAAGGAAAGGTGTTAAATGGAATCCCTTGTGTATGTGAGTCCTGTTAATCTTTATTACTTATTGCAACTCTATGGGAATACAAATAACTGTATTTGGCTTTAGGTTGTGATAAGTGAAATTTACTGTTTTAGGTAAAAGCATTTGGGATCACAAATATTTTTGTTTAAGTTTGAATTTGGGTATAGTTGCTTGCATTAAATCAGTATCTGAGAGAACTATCACAAGTTATTCAGAGGGAATGTGATCCTGCTCCATTAACAGGTGAAGTTTGTACCTGGAAAGGAAACACCAAGGGGACAGTTCTGAACTCAGTCTAGGATAGGATCCTCCTGGTCAGGTTCCCCACTGTGTTCTTTTAAAAAGAAACGTTTCCCACCTGACTATTTCTGAGTCTGGCTATTATACAGATACTGCATGACTGGAAAATTTCACTCCTATATGAATTCATACAGAATCAAAGATATTTTATCCTGTCATATTTGCTATATTTTATGTCCCTACTTTTTCTTCTACAGTAAATTTCTATGATCTATAGCAAGTGACTAGCAAAATACGTGAGCCCTTTTGTGTAATCTTAGTGGGAAAACTAATATTATTTTTGTCTGAAATTAGAACATGTTCATAAATTCATGTAAACTACTTAAGACTTACCTTAAGAAGTCCTCATTGTTCAAAAGGATTTTAAAAGCATTAGTGTTTTTCTGTAATCAGTCTCTCACTGTTACCCATGTGAGATTACATTTCACATTTTTGACTAAGGCATTTTGTAATATCTAGTAATTCTGTAATAATTAAGAACTTGGTTTGTTCTAATACTTTGGGAATTCATGTTACTTAAGGACATTTTTATACCAATTTTAATTTTAAAAGATTTATTTTTGCTTAGAAGTGAAAGGAGAACTATCATTTTAAAAGGTTTCAACTAATTTTCTTTATAAAAGTTTAGTGACTCTCAACATCAGGAAAATTTTCAACTGTTTTAAAAAAAAACAAATATTTTTAGATGAAATGTTTTTCAAAGAAAAGGGGGGGTTAAGCCTACTAAATTTTCATTTTAAAGATAATGTATTGCTAAATTAATATGTAATGATGTATACAGTAGAAAAGATCTTGCTGTTTTAAACTGAATTTGTGGTCATTCAATGGCCTAAGCAAAAGTTAAAATTAGTGTTGAAACTTGTTGATAACTTAATTTCTAAAAGGTTTTCTTCCAGAATGAATATTATCCAGAAAAAGATAAACAAGCCTGTAAAACATAGATGAAAATCTATTTAGTTGTGAGATTCAAGTTAGAAATCTCTTTTGTTTAAGACAATACAGCTATGCTAGTGAAAATTAATAACTTGTGAGCTATCTTTTTTTTAATTTTATTTATTTATTTAATTTTTTACATTCATTTTCACAAATTTTTGGGTTCCAAATTTTCTCCCCTTTTCTTCCCTCCCCCCACCCCAATACCCCAAGCAATCTAATTTTCCCTATCTTCAATCTGCCCTCTCTTCTGTCATCCCTCCCTTCTCTTGTCTCCATCTTCTCTTTTCTCCTGTAGGGCCAGATGACTTTCTATTCCTCATTAACTGTATGTCTTCTTTCCTAGTTACAACAACAATATTAAACAGTTGTTCCTAAAACTTTGAGTTCCAAATTCTCCCCATCCCTCCCTCCCCATCCATTCCCTTTGGGATGGCAGGCAATTCAATGTAGGCCCTATCTGTGCAGTTTTGCAAATGACCTCCCTGATAGTCGTGTTGTGTAAGACTAACTGGATTACCATCCCTCCTAACCTGCCCCTCATTGTTTCTCTTCTGTCTTTTGATCCTGTCCCTCCCCAAGTGTTGACTTCAAATTCCTCCCTCCTCCCTTTGCCCTCCCCTCCATCATCCCCTCCCTTGCAATATCTCCTTCTCCCCCACTTTCTTATACTGTAAGATAGGTTTTCATACCAAAATGAGTGTGCATTTCACTCCTTCGTTTAGTCAAATGTGATGAGGGTAAACTTCTCGTTTTTTTTTTTTTCTCAGCTCTCCTCTTTATCCCTCCACTAAGAAAAACTCCTACCTGCCTCTTAAATGACATATAGTTACCCCCTTCCCTTTCCCTCCCCCTACATTTCTCTCTCACCATTTCCCCTAGTTTCTTTTAAGGTATGGTCCCATCCTATTCAGTTCAATCTGTGCTCTCTATCTCTGTATGTGTGTGCATGTGTGTATGTGTGTGCATGCGTGTACATGTGTATGTGTGGTCCCACCAACTACCCAGATACTGAAAAGTTTTAAGAGTTAGAAATATTGTCTTTCCCTGTATGAATGTAAACAGTTCACTTCTGGTAAGTCTCTTAAGACTTCTCTTTGCTGTTTCCTTTTTCATGCTTCTTCTCATTCTTGTGTTTGAAAGTCAAATTTTCTTTTCAGCTCTGGTTTTTTCATTAAGAATGATTGAAAGTCCTCTGTTTTATTGAAAAACCATATTTTCCCATGAAGTATTATACTCAGTTTAGCTCGGTAGGGTAATAGAGCGGGGTGGGGGCAGGGCCATCTCCCAGGCTCAGCTCCCTCAAGTTTTATGCAGGAATCTTCCGTAATGAAGATCCTGCCTGCTGCTGGGGGATTCCTGAGTGCCGGTCCGCTGCTGCCTCAGCCGCCGCCCACACCTCTGCCTCCGCCGCTTCCTGCCCCCGTCTCTGCCGCCGCTGCTTCCTCTCGAGGGGGCCCGAGTCATGGAGACGCTCCACTCCCCTCCTCCAGCCCGGCCTTCTCTCTCACTGACCTGTAGCTTCTGTGGGCGGAGGGACTTTCCCGGCTGCCGGAGCTTCTGTCTCTGAAGCCTGCTTGGATCAGCTTCTCTGGGGCTGCGGCCAGGGCAGTGCTGGTGGTGGGGTCCACTTTCCAGGGCGTGCCGGACCCTGGGGACGGGTCTCCAGGGCTCCCTAGAATGGAAATCTCTTCCACTCTGTTTCTGCACACCTTGTATTGACCCAGAAGTTATGGGGGACTCTTTTTACATTAATTCTATGGGCTTTTGGATTCGGAGCTCATAAATGTGCGTCCTTCTACTCTGCCATCTTGGCTCCACCCAAGCTATCTTTTTTATAGTAGAAATATAAAGGAAAATGAAGCAGTCTGAATAATGGGTTCAAGAGATCTGGAAAGATAAATAAAGGTTTGATTGAAAATATGGAAAGGAAATAAGAAGATTGGGGACAAGTGGGAGTCATCAAAAACCCACAATCCCCAGCTAGTTGCTCTGGGAACTTTTGTACCAATCTCAGAGTATGTATGTTGAGAAAGTGTGGGGAAATATTTTCAAAAGACAAAAAATGATGTAACTACCATGTTTAACCCCTTCTGGTCATTTTTTGGCCTTTGCTTAATCTCCTTGCCAGATTTGTCTCCTCCAGGTTTAGTGTCTTCCACTTTAAAGATGACCGTTCTGGCTTTACATGACCCACTGTCCATGACCCATCACCCTCTGGACCTGGCGCCACACTAGCTACAGACCTCTCCAATGGTGGAACCCTGTGAGGCAGGGACAGCTCTACATCCACGCTCAGCAGGAAGCAATTGAAGAAATCGTGACCTTCATCCCTTACCCCAAAAGATTTGGGTTTCATCTATTTAAAAAGGGGGGAATCATGGGGTGTTTGGGTGCATATACTTGGGCCCTAATGCTAAAATCACATTTAAAAATCATATTTCTCTTTAGCCTCAAAATACTGTCTCAGGCAGCCTCTCCCTCAAGGACGCAGCCTGCCCTAGCAATACCCATTACCTCCCTTCCTCCTGTAGTAGTCAGCTGCACCTAAAGAACTCAAGTGCCATCTGTGTATTAAACTGACTGTGTATTGGGTCATGATGACATTTACTATTCACTGACCAATTATGTGTATCCTAGTTTCAGACATATTTATACTGTCAATTTTTTTGAATGTCACCCCATTACTGTACCCATCATACATGGACATCATTGGCCGAACTTCATTGACTGTGATACTAATGAGGGACAGACATTGAATATTTCAGGTTATGTATTACAATCCTGGCACAATATTACTATGAAGGACAGGAATGATTCCAAGATGCAGGGATTTCCAACACAACACTGGACAATGATCAACGGAAAAACAACGCCAGGGGCATGGAAGATTTTTGCAACAATTGGAGGATCCATGTCCTATATTGAAAAGAACAGGACAAATGGAGTATTACCTAACCACATTTATACATATCCCGAGTATGTCAGGGAGAACATGCATTTATGCGGGGATGAAAGGAAAACAGTGTTAAAGTAAAAAGTGTTAATGGTACCTTATAAGGAATTAAGAAAGATATTTATAACATCACCTGCTTCACCTACAAGGTTTCAGAGTGTATAGAATAAAGCCTCCAGTGTAATGTTCATTGTAACATGACCAAAATATGTACTTATGCCAGTAAAGACTAAGGGCTGGTATAGATCCAGAGCAGATCATATTTTCTGGGAATTAGAGCAGAAGATAGAAATTGGGATGGGACCAAGTGTTAAAAGATGTATTGGTTGTGTAATATCAGGAATATCTTTGCTGATCTCATTGATTATGTCCTCATTATCATTGGCTATGTCAGGGTCCATAGCACAGAATGAAAGGGTACAAGCTAACTTCATGGAAGTGTTGGCATGAAATGTGTCTTTAGTGTTCCAGGAAAAAAGAAAATTTGATTTGAACTTTTATACAGCAATAAAGGAATTAAGAGCTGCTATTGTAGCAGGTGGTGATGAGGTGGCTAGGTTGGAATTTCGTCAGTGATTGGTATGTGATTATCGCTGGACCTTCTTATATGTGTCTACTGGCGAAGGATCAAAAATCATTTGAATGGGGTTATTGATAATCAGACTTTGACCCTGAAAATTGAGGATTTATATAAACTTGCCTGAACTATGTATGAAGCAGCAGATCAAGATTTAGCTCCTGATACAACTGCACAAAACATTATAGATTTCTTCAAACATTTATCCATTCCATCTATTTTCAGTTATATAGCTCATGCTGGAATTGCTTTTATTACCTGCCTATTAGTTCTTTTATATATCCTACCATTTATTGTTAAGCTTGCATGCTTGGTCTTAAAACGTGTGGTTAAGAGGGTGGATCTTAACACACAAGTTCTCTGGAAAGCTCATCATGAAAACCAAAAGGGGGAATTGTAAGGGGTGGGGAACTCTCCGATTATCAGGGTCATGATGCCCTCAGGAGAAATCTTTGAGATGCCATGTACTTCATGATTTAATTACCAACTACCAACCTTCACAATTATCTTGAGCAAGAATAACAACAGTCAAGCACATAAGCTCAGCCCACAATGTTTACAAACTTCTTGCATGTATGGAAGTAGCATGCCTATATATGCTCCGAGCTACATGAGAATAAAAGGAAGGCATATCATCCTTGCTCCCACCTCATTCATTTGTGCCGGGAAGAAAGATCTCATGCAGGCATGAGATCCTTGGGAACTTAACAAATCCCACTTCATCTACTTATGGCATGGAAGTAATCATGGGATCTTGAACACTCTGCCTAAAGAGCAGTAATCCTGGAAGGCACTACTAAACTGGAAAGGGTTGTGGAACAGGCCAGAGATAGACTACCCTTGTGTGAGGAACAACCCTACGTAAGGGTGGAGAGATGCGTTATCAAAAATTTGATTAAAGAATTTTGAATTGTTTTGGCTACAGTAACTCATGAAGATTGCAATCTAGGGCACAGAGGGGTTGCTTCAGAGGAGAAAATAACTATCCATTTAATCACAAATCTCATACTTCAATAGATTACATTAATGTGGGTATTCACTCCAATCATACAGACCATGACCCAGCCATGATTACCCATACTACAGCATTCTCATTTATAACCTTCAATAAGCTCACCACAAGGGGTGCTACTTAATGTACTAAAGAACTTTCACATTCTTTTGATAGTATAAAACACATGAAAATACTTGTTGGTTGTGCTTCAGTAACTACATGACCGGACCATCTTCTTTTTCAGTTACATATTTACTTGATGGTTTCTTTATGTTAATTATCCTGCACCAGAAGGAGATAGTAGGTGGAAAGAAGGAAGTACAAGGACACAGATCAGCTTTGAAAGTAACAGGGAATTTATTGTATACTTTTTGAAAAAAGGAAATTATACATAATAAGGAGGGGAAAGAAGGTAAGAAGCATTTAGTAATTATTTCTTCAATGCCAGACACAAAGTTCTTGAGAAATCTTACCTCATTTTATCCTCACAACAGCCCTATAAAGTTGTTTTTTTATCCTCATTTTATATTTGAAGACACTGAGGCAGAGGTTAAGTGACTTGCCCAGGATCACACAGCTGTTAAATATCTGAGGTTGTATTTGAATTCAGGTCTTCCTGGAACCAAGGCCTGTGTTTATCCAGCACACCACCTTGCTGGTGAAACTTGTAAGTTTCATATATAATCTCCTTTCTGTCTCACATTATATGTATATAGATGTCTTCATAATCAATCCGTCATTGTGCTCAATATAGCACTGACTCATCTCTGCATATACTAAGTACAGTCCAGTTTCTATCTTTCTGATTTCACTGTTATTTCTACTTCCTGAGGGAAAACCAACAACAATAACCTATTTTTATCTAATGATATTTGCAAATGTGGTAATTATGAGGAGCAGCTAGATGAGTCAGTGAACAGAGTGCTGAACCTGGAGTCAGGAAGACCTGAGTTGAAATCTAGCCTAGACACTTTTCAGCTCTGTGACCCTGGGCAAGACATTATTAGCTTCTGTTTGCCTCAATCCACTAGAGAAGGAAAGAGCCCACCACTCCAGTGTCTTTGCCCAGAAAACCCCATGGACAGTGTTGGTATGCTATGGTCGAAAAAATCAGATATGGCTATGACTGAACAACAAAAAAAAAAACCGTAGCCACATCATTGATGTGTCACTCAGAAATCAAATCAGTTAATTCTCTCAGGACAACTAAACACTCTACTATCTCTTTACTCTTCTTGGGTTTAAGTGATCTGTCAACCATTTTTACTTTACATTTCCCAGTCTAAATGTCATTCTATGTGACAGAGAAAATTGATGGAAAATATGAATACCAATGTTCTGTCCTCTTATTTGACTAAAAGCAGTACATCATAGCCCATCTTTCTTTCTCTTTTCAGTTCATACTCAAATATTTTCTGGATTCCTTTCTTAAAACATTATTCATTTTCAAAGATATACTTGTTTCTTACCAGGTTCACTCTCTTAAAACTGTGTATACTGTATGATCCAACAATAATACGACTAGTCTATATGCCAAAGAGATCAATAAAAAGAGGAAAAAGACACATATGTACAAAAATATTTATAGAAGGAATTTCTGTGTAGCAAAGATTTAGGAACTGAGCTTATTAACTAAGCTGGACAAGATATGGCATTTGAATGGGATGGAGAACTTTTGTGGTATAAGAAATGACAAAGTGAATCATTTCAGGAAAACAGGGAAGACCTATCAACTGACACGAAATGAAGGAGGACCAGGAGAACAATATAAAAGCAATATTTTAAAGATAAACAACTGTGGTAAACTTAGTAATTCTGATCAAAACAATGATGCACTAGAACTCCAAAAGACTCATGAAAATTGCTATCCACCTCCAGATCAAGAATCAATAGACTCAGAATGCAGAAAAAAACATATTTTTCATTTTTTATAAATATGGTTAATGAGGAAACATGTTTTTACTACTTCATACCTATAATGAATATCATATTTTAATGGATGTAGAAAGGGATCAATGGAAGGAAAGAATTTATAATGAAAATAAAATGAATGTAAATAAAATACATAAATAATAAAGCATTCTATATATAGTCTATTCGTACATAGTTACTTTCATATTACTTCCTCCATTAGATTATGAGCCCCTTTAGAACAAAGATTTATTCTCCTTTTCTTTGTATTTCTAACACTTAATACCATGCCTGGCACACAGTAGGCTCTTAATTAAAGTTTATTGACTGATTGAACTAATACAGAGTGGACAGAGCCAAGACAACACTTTATACGTTACTAAAAAAAAATATTATAAGGATAACAACTTTCAAAGATTAAAACTCAGATCATGAGATTACAAGCATGATTTCAGAACACTTGAGATAAGTAAGTTGTCATAACCTTTTTGGAGAAGTCAGGGAACAGAATGAGATATATTTTATGGTCATGGTTAATTTGAGAATTTTCTTCTTAAGCATGCATATTTGTCACAACATATTTATTGATTTCCTTTTTTTGAAAATGGTAGATAACAGTTGGAAACCAGTGCTTAGTTTAGTACCTCGCATATACTAAGTGCTTAATAAATATTTGTTGACGTGATTGACTTGGGAGAGAGGGAAAACAATTTTTTATTAATTCACAAAATCAATTTAAAAAGGAAATGATAATTAGGGAAATGTGTCAAAGGCACTCTTGAGAACAACATCACAAAATCATTAAACATCCAATAGAGTGAATCTCTAATGGTGATCTTTCAGGCACCTTGACATAATAGTAAGAAAGCATTTTAGATAGAAGGCTTTTCCTCCTCTATTCTCACCATATAGGCATCAAAGTATTCTGTTCTGTCAATAATCCCTTAAATTAAGTATTATATTCTTTCTACAGGAGTACTCAACACATCCAAAAGTTTTTAAACACCCTTGCATAAGGCAATGAATTTATACTGAATATGGAATTCCTATTGCTTATCTCTGAAAGAGTCGCCAAGTCCTTCCCCAAAGTCTTATCAGTGCTCCCTTCACATCTTTGTTTCTGAGGGTGTAGATGAAAGGGTTGAGGGTAGGAGTGATGATGGAGTAGAAGAGGGAGATGAATTTACCCTGGTCCTGGGAGTAGCTAGAAGGGGGCTGAAGGTATATGTAGATAGCAGGCAAATAGAAGAGTGACACCACCACCAAGTGGGAAGAGCAGGTCCCAAAGGCTTTACTCTGCCCCTTAGAGGACTTGATTCTCATCACAGCCTGGGCAATAAAGCCATAAGAGATAAGAATGAAGACCAGGGGCACCAACACAAAGAAAGCTACCAGCACAGCCAGTGTGACATCATTGATGTCTGTGTTGGCACATGACAACTTAATCATAGCAGGTACCTCACAGAAGAAGTTGTTCAGCATCCTTTGCCCACAGAAAGGTAGTTGCACTGTTAGCACAACTTGAACCAGAGAATTTCCAAACCCACTGAGCCAGGCAGTGGCCACTAGCTTCTGGCATAGTGGGTGATGCATGATGATTGCATAACGGAGGGGTTTACAGATGGCCACATATCGATCTAGAGCCATCGCAGCCAAGACCACACACTCAGTGCAGCCCAACCAATGGAAAATGGCATACTGCACTGTGCAGCCACCATAGCTGATGGTCTTCCTTGAGCTACCCATGTTGAATAGAATCTGAGGCACAGTGGTAGTGGTATAACAAAGGTCCAGAAAAGACAAGTGACTGAGGAAAATGTACATAGGGCTGCTTAGCGTAGGATCCAGCCGAGACACCAAGATGATGGCAATATTTCCCAAGACTGCTAAAATGTAGGACACCAGAAGGATCACAAAAAGGGGAAGTTCCAGCCATGGCTTGTCAGATACCCCCAAAAGGAAGAAATCCCCAGCAAAAGCCCCCAGGAAACTTTGATTGTTATTTCTCATGCTATTGCATATTCTGGCACCTATAAGGAAGCAAAAAAATACATAATGAAAGAAATCCAATGCAGGGAAATAATTTTATTCTCTCTGATTTACTACCTATGATTTCAATTTTCTAAGGAAAAAGAAGATGTAGACCACTCAGTAGAATCAGTCAGGGGACTTTTTTGCCTAAAAAGTTTTCTTAAATGTCTGGAAAATAACGGTGCAAAAAATCAATGTGGCTTTTATTTCATGACTAGGAACATGAAATTTTCCAAAACACTTTATACAATATTATGTCCTTTGTACCTCACTACTACCATGTAATATAAATCCTACAGTAACTATTAAGCCCATCTTAAGAGTGAACAAACTGGGAGGCGGAGCCAAGATGGCGGAGTAGAAGGATGCACATTTACGAGCTCTGAACCCACAACCCATGGAATTGAGGTAAAAGGAGATCCCCATAAATTCTGAATCTCTGCAGGGGGTGCATAAACATAGGGGAAGAGATTTCCGTTCCACTGAACCCTGGAGAGCCGTCCCCGGGGTCCATCGCAGCCCGGAAAGCGGACCCCACCCCCACCCCTGGCCGCGGCCCAAGAGAAGCTGACCCGAGCAGACTTCAGAGAGGAAAGCTCCGGGGGAAGCTCCGGCAGCCGGGAAAGTCCCTCCGCCCACAGAAGCGACAGGTCAGTAAGAAAGAAAGCTGCGATAGGGGAGGGGAGCAGAGCGTCTCCGTGACTTGGGCCCCCTCGGGAGGAAGTGGCTGCGGCAGAGACGGGGGCAGGAAGCGGCGGAGGCAGAGGCGTGGGCGGGCGGCTGAGGCGGCAACGGCCCGGGACTCAGGAATCCCCCAGCAGCAGGTAGGATCTTCAATACTGAAGGTCTTTCCAACCTGAGGGAGCCGAGCAAGGGAGACGGCCCTGCCCCCACCCTGCTCTACTGCTGAACGCCTCTGAATAAAACCCCCAAGGGAGCTGAGCACAGCAGGCGGGGCCCCCCACCCGCTCCGCTCCTGAAAGTCTCTGCAGGAAGCCCCTGAGGGCCCAGCTTAGGAGGCGGCCCTGCCCCCACCGCAGCGCCAGAACTAAAGCTTGCCGCGGGAAAGCGCATTTGAATCTCAGAGGCCAAGCACTAGCTGGGTGGATCCAGGCGGGGGTGGAAAGGAATCTCAGAAGTCAAGTAACTGGCTGGGAAAATGCCTAGAAAGGGGAAGAAAAATAAGACTTTGGAGAGTTTTTTCCAACAAATGCAAATGATCCCAACCTTCGGATCTGATGGGGAGGACGAGAACGTATTTTTCCCATCAGGGAAAGATGTGGAGGGCGGGGCCTCAGCACCCCAGACACCTCAGGGGGGTGTTGGGTGGGCTCAGGCCTTGGAAGAGCTTAAAAAGGATTTTGAAAAGCAAGTTAGACAGGTGGAGGAAAGACTGGGAAGAGAAATGACAAAGATGCAAGAAGAGTATGAAAAAAAGGTCAATATCTTGGTAAAGGAGACCCAAAAAAATGCTGAGGAAATTAACACCTTGAAAAATAGGCTCACTCAATTGGCAAAAGAGGTTCAAAAAGCCAAAGAGGAGAAGAATGCATTCAAAAGCAGAATGAGCCAAATGGAAAAAGAGGCTCAAAAGCTCACTGAATTTAATAGTTCTCTCAAAATTAGAATGGAACAGATGGAGTCTAATGACTTTATGAGAAACCAAGAAATCACCAAACAAAACCAAAAGAACGATAAAATGGAAGAGAATGTGAAATATCTCATGGGAAAAACAACTGACCTGGAAAATAGATCAAGGAGAGACAACTTAAAAATTATGGGACTACCTGAAAGCCATGATCAAAAAAAGAGCCTAGACATCGTCTTGCATGAAATTATCAAGGAAAACTGCCCTGACATTCTAGAACAAGAGGGCAAAATAAGTATTGAAAGAATCTATCGATCACCACCTGAAAGAGATCCAAAAAGAGAAACTCCTAGGAACATTGTGGCCAAATTCCAGAACTCCCAGCTCAAGGAAAAAATCTTGCAAGCAGCTAGAAAGAAACAATTCCAGTACTGTGGAAATACAATCAGGATAACCCAAGATCTAGCAGCTTCTACATTAAGGGATCGAAGGGCGTGTAATAGGATATTCCAGAAGGCAAAGGAACTAGGACTCAAACCAAGAATCACCTACCCAGCTAAACTGAGTATAATATTTCAAGGGAAAATATGGTCTTTCAATGAAACAGAGGACTTTCAATCATTCTTAATGAAAAAACCAGAGCTGAAAAGAAAATTTGACTTTCAAACATAAGAATGAGAGGAAGCATGCAAAAGTAAACAGCAAGGAGAAGTATTAAGGGACTTACCAGAAATGAACTGTTTGCATTCATACAGGGAAGGACAATATTTCTAACTCTTAAAACTTTTCAGTATCTGGGTGGTTGGTGGGACCACACATACACATGTACATGCATGCACACACATACACACATGCATTCACATACAGAGACAGAGAGCACAGATTGAACTGAATAGGATGGGACCATACCGTAAAAGAAATTAAGGTAAATGGTGAGAGAGAAATGTAGTGAGAGGAAAGAGGGGTAAATGGAAGGGGGTAACTATATGTCATTTAAGAGGCAAGTAGGAGATGTTTTTTAGTGGAGGGAAAAAGAGGAGAGCTGAGGGAAAAAAAAAAAAAAACAAAAAAAAAAACAAAAGTTTACCCTCATCACATTTGACTAAACGAAGGAGTGAAATGCACACTCATTTTGGTATGAAAACCTATTTTACAGTATAAGAAAGCGGGGAGAAGGAGATATTGGGGGGGGATGATGGAAGGGAGGGCAAAGGGAGGAGGGAGTAATTGAAAGTCAATACTTGGGGAGGGACAGGATCAAAGGACAGAAGAGAAACAATGAGGGGCAGGTTAGGAGGGATGGCAATTCAGTTAGTCTTACACAACACGACTATCAGGAAGGTCATTTGCAAAGCTACACAGATATGGCCTATAATGAATTGCCTGCCGTACCAAAGGGAATGGGTGGGGAGGGAGGGATGGGGAGAATTTGGAACTCAAAGTTTTAGGAACAATTGTTTAGTATTGTTGTTGCAACTAGGAAAGAAGACATACAGTTAATGAGGAATAGAAAGTCATCTGGCCCTACAGGAGAAAAGAGAAGAGACAAGAGAAGGGAGGGATGACAGAAGAGAGGGCAGATTGGAGATAGGGAAAATTAGATTGCTTGGGGTATTGGGGGTGGGGGGAGGGGATAAAAGGGGAGAAAATTTGGAACCCAAAAATTTGTGAAAATGAATGTAAAAAGCTAAATAAATAAATAAATTAATTAAAAAACCAAAAAAAAGAGTGAACAAACTGAATATCAAAATTGTTAAGTGATTTCTTCATGGTCATACATCTAGTGAATTTCTGAAGTATAATTGAAGCTAAGGTCTTCCTAACATCAAGTTCAACACTCTATCTACTGTGATCCACTGCTGCCCTGGCAAGAAGCAACAGTGGCCAAGGACGAAAAGAGCTGAAGATCAATAGAGAAGGGACTGAAAATTTTCAGTGCTTAGGAAGAAGGGGAACATAGAAACAAAGAGCACAAAAAAATGGTATTAATTACCAACTCATGTTTTGAATCCTGCTCATATTATTCCCATTTGGAGGACTTTCACAATCTGCAATACAAGTAGAGATGCACTTCTGACTCCTGTTTGCAAATGGTTCTTTAGTTAAACAGTACACTGAGTCTATACAGATCACCTCAGATTTCACAGAAATCTACAACCTTACTAACGTGACCTTTAATTTACTGGCAATATGGAAGCTGCTCTGAAGAAAACAATCATGCTTTTCTCCTCAGGCTAGATGTGTCTTTCACTTTCACTTTCTTTCACAAAAACAAAAATTAAAGAAGTTGGGATTCTGCAACTCTCAGACTTGCAGTTACTAAAGACGTAACTAACTCCTGAGGCTAGTCCTGACCAGGAAATCTCCCCTTTATAAATGAAAGACATGAAATATAGGGAAGACATCCTATCAGAACAATGGAGTAAATAGAGAGAAAGGGGTACATTTAAGAAATATTGCAGAGGTAGATTGTATTTTTAATATTCTAGCGTACTTAATCAGTCAGGAGTTATATCCCATTGAAAGATATCATCTAAGATATAGGTAGATAGATAGATAGATATAGCATTACTTTTGTGAAAGCAAAGAATTGAAAACCTTTTCAGATTCTCATCAATTGGAAGTGGCTAAACAAACTGTAGTATATCAATGTAATGGAATATTGCAGTTCTGTAAGAAACTACAAGTATGCCGAATACAGAAAACATATTTGAACTGATACAAAATGAAGCCAGCGAGGTCTAGAAAACAATATACATAAATGCTACAACATAAATGGAAAGAATAATCACCACAAAATAATAACAAAATAAGGTTAGAAAATTACAAATAATAAGATTGGCCCCAAAGAAGCCACATGAGAATATATTTTCCCCACTACACCTCTACTCCTTTGTGGAGTTACTTCTGATTAGTTTTGCTAAATTTGCTTTCTCTATTAAAAAATTTCCTTCATTATAAAGAATGGCTCTCTGGAAAAGAGAGGGAGAGGGATATACCAGGAAATTTGAGTGATTAAAAAAAAAGATAGTAAGAAAAATTTAATTCTTTTAAAAAGAATTTGGAATTTGACAGGACAAGACTTGCAGTCACCTTTGATTTGAGTGAGGGAGGGTTGTGCAAGGTCACCAGACTCACTTTCTCCTTGAGAGCCATCTGGGTCCAGTGGCCAGATATTCATCAAGATGCCTAGAGACGGCTCAGGATGCAATGGCCTTTTAGGCTAAGGCCCTTTTAGGCTAAGGCCTTTTCAGGTTCTCATTTTGGGGGAGGTAAAGCCAATTCAGTGAATAGGCCTCTTTAAGAAGTGAGTCAAGCGATGGACACTATAACTAAGAAACAAGAAAAGTCAGACTGAGAGAGGAAGACCCTCAGGGGTGCTGTTCCAAACAGATACAGTTACTATGGACATTCACTCTGAGCCTGGAGGGCCCAAAATGTAGTGGAGCTTGGCCAGGGACCTACTGTGATCCAATCTAGGAGCTCCAGAGTGAAATAGGTGTAAGATTTGGTCTTGGGGGAGAAAGAAAGAAAGAAAGAAAGAAAGAAAGAGAAAGAAAGAAAGAGAAAGAAAGAAAGAAAGAAAGAAAGAAAGAAAGAAAGAAAGAAAGAAAGAAAGAAAGAAAGAAAGAAAGAAAGAAGGAAGGAAGGAAGGAAGGAAGGAAGGAAGGAAGGAAGGAAGGAAGGAAGGAAGGAAGGAAGGAAGGAAGGAAGGAAGGAAGGGAAGGAAGGAAAGAAGGAAGGAAGGAAGGAAGGAAGGAAGGAAAGAAGGAAAGAAGGAAAGGAAGGAAGGAGGAAGGAAGGAAGGAAGGAAGGAAGGAAGGAAGGAAGGAAGGAAGGAAGGAAGGAGGAAAGGAAGGAAGGAAGGAAGGAAGGAAGGAAGGAAGGAAGGAAGGAAGGAAGGAAAGAAGGAAGGAAGGAAGGAAGAAAGAGAAAGAAAGAAAGAAAGAAAGAAAGAAAGAAAGAAAGAAAGAAAGAAGGAAGGAAGGAAGGAAGGAAGGAAGGAAGGAAGGAAGGAAGAAAGGAAAGGAAAGGAAAGGAAAGGAAAGGAAAAGGAAAGGAAAGGAAAGGAAAGGAAAGGAAAGGAAAGGAAAAGGAAAGAGGACAGGAAGGGAGCGGAGGAAGGAAGGAAGGAAGGAAGAAAGGGAGAGAGGAAATCTTGCTAGTTAACCCAGAGTTAACTTGGTAGCTTCTGGCTGTCAAAATTTACCTTCCTTTGGAGAGGAGGAGAGGAAGAGAGAGAGGAGGAACTGAGTTACCCAGCAAGCTGGACCCCCTTTCAGACAGCTCAGACTACTCACTGGTTGTGTTTGTCCTTCATTTTCGAGGAAGATCTTGATATCAGGGAAATGATGACATGACTTCCAGTAGCCTTTGATTTGAGTAAGGGAGAACTGTGCAATAGTTCAAGAAAGAACATGCTACTGAAGGAGAAATAATTGGAAATTTAGAGGCAAGTGATCTGTCAGAGATCCAGCAGAGAGTGATAGAGAAATTAAAAAAAAAACAACTGATATGAACCCAAGATTTGGGGAGAGTTGATCTCAAAGTTTAAGGGAAAGGACAGGCAGAGTTCTAATATCCAAATGAATTTGTGACCTCAGAGGGGCGATAAGAATGAAAGACATATGCAAAAAATATTCTCATGAGGCAGAAAAGAAGAAAGGTTCATAAAGAGATCCCTGTAGCAAGGGGAGGTAAATGAATATGAATACAGAAGAATATCGGTCTGATAAGAATATCAGGAGTACTAGATCATAAAATGAGCTGAGGCTGGTGAGGAATAAAAAAAAAAAAAAAACAACAGAAAAGGAATTTTTTAGCTTTTTTCTGTAAGTAGTGGGGAGGAGAAGGAAAAACAGGGAAGAGATAGAACTACCACTACTTGAGATAGACACTAACAGTTGTTAGTGAGAAGGCTTAAATAGTCTGCTTTTGTGTTGCTTCTCTTTTCTTTGCCAAAGAGAAGGCCTTCTATCCTGGGAAGCATAAAACAACACCCCCCAGGAAGTCTATCCGAAGATGACAAGAGAACATCCGTCTGCCCTCAATGAGTTCAAGTCATAAGTCCCAGATGCACTTCAATCTACAATTCTAAAAATAGAGGCAGGTAGAATTGTTGAACCCATGGCCCATGACCTCCAGGATATCACAGGGGAATCATGCTTGGTGGCACATGCCAGGGCCCTGCTACTGGAGAGGCTGAGGTTGCTGCATGGCTTGGGTTTGAGAGTTCTGAACTGTAGCAAAGCTAAAGTCAATTAATATGTTGAAGTCCAAGAAATAAGTGACCAGTATGTCTAAGTAGAGGAGACCTGGTCCAGTCTGGAAGAGGTTAAAGCTTCCATGCTGACAGGTATTATGTTCTGGCTGTGAACGAACACTGCTCTTCTAGGCTAGATGAAAAAGTCTCAAAACAAAAAAAGTAGACAATAAGAGAAACATTCCAGGTTTGAAGAAGGGCAAATGTTGTTTTTCAAAAGTGGGAAGAAGGCACTGTCTAAAAACTATACTTTAACAAATTGGATTGTTATTCCTGACAAAACTCTAGATCACATTATTAAAGGGATGGTTTGCATGTATTTAGAAGAAGAAGCATTAGTTCCTTAAAAATTAAGCTAAGTTAAACTAGCTTCATTCTCATTTTTAACAGAGTATCTAACCTGATAGATCAGGAAAGGCTATAGTCACAAAATGTTTATATTTTGGCAAACCTGCAGACAAAATTTTCATGATATCCATAGACAGAACGAAGGCATGTGGTCCAGGTAATACCGTGATTAGGTGAATTTAGAACGGGTTAAATAACTAGAACCAGAAATAAAACATTAATGTACCAATGTTCACTTGGTTCCCTAGTCTTTAGTGGAATGGTTCAGATGTCTATATTTGGTCCTGAACTGTTCAACATTTTTATCAATGACTTGTATGAAGCTGTAGAAAATATATTTACCATATACATAAATTATGTGAATCTGAAATGGATAATTAACATGTGGAATGAAAAAAAATTAGAATCTAAAAATAGTCTTGACAGGGTAGAATGGTGAACCCAAGTGAATAATGCTAAATAGGTATAAATGTAAAGTTGTATGTGTGTCTTTTTTAAAAATCAATATCACCTGTATGAGGAGGCAAGATGAGACAAATGTTCCTATGAAAACATATTTGGCGGTTTAGTTAATTGCAACGTCACTGTGAGACACAGCATGACATGGCAGCTAAAAAGGTTAATACTTTTATAGACTGTATTAATGGACACATAAGGTCCACAATAACTTATTTAACTGTACTTAGCTCTGGTCAGATTATATCTGAGATAATACATTTGGTTCTGGGTGACACATTTTTAAAAAGACATAGGCAAGCTGTAATTCATCCAGTAAAGAGAAAGCAGAATAATGGGAAAATTGGAAACCTTTGATTTTTGTCACACTGAAGGAATTAGAGAAGTATTTGAAGCACTTGCATGTCAAAGAGGAATTAGACTTATAAAACCTTGCTGAGTTTCAATACTTCCATTTTAAACCTTAGACTTGAAATACAGGAGCAAATAATCCAGTAACAACAGACTTTGAAATTTCTTATATCTACTAAGTATTTTCCAGCTCTTGATGAAGTCAGCCTAATTAATCTAAGTGAACCTTACCTGGCCCTTTAGTGTGTGTCCTTGCCTCCGTAGCTGTCTGTGTTCTTTTTCTGTTTGTTTGTCTTCTGCTTTAGAAACCACATGGTGTCCCAATTTCAGGAACAGAAATTTTTGGAAAAGTTCCAGAAAAATCTAAACCTAATAAATATTCTTAACTCTTCCATAAAATATCTTCTTATTTCTTTGTTGGCTTACCATCCATATCATGTCATATAACTATGGGTCTTCGCCAAGGATCTGTCTTAGGTCCTTTTCTTGCAAACCTTATCATATCAAATAGATTTAATTACCATCTCTGTAGAAATGATTTAAAGGTTACATATATGTATGTATATACACATACATACATACATACAGATATTCTATATATTAGCACACATATATACATGTTTGTATGTATGTGTGTATATGTGTGTGGGTATGTGTGTGTAGGTTTATTCCAGCCTTTCTCCTGAGTGGCAGTTCTACTCCTCCAACTTCCTAGAAGATATTTCACATTGGATATCCCAGTGTCTCAGAGACATTTAAAACTCAGCATGTGTAGAAAACAACTCTCACTTTCTCCACAAAACTCACTTCGACTTTCACTATTTCTCTGAAAGGCACCACCATTCTTCAAGTCTATCAGGTTTATAACCTCAGCATTGTCCTCAACTCCTTGCTCTTGTTCTTGCAGTAGGCACTTAATAAATGCCTATTAATCAATAAATTGATTAATCCAATTGATTAGTCAGGTGCTAAATCTTTTGATTTCTACCTCTTTAACATCTCTCACATCTGAATTCTTATCTCTTTATCCAAACTTAGTTAAGAAGTTAAGAAGATTGTCTAAAAGATTGCAACAGCCTTTTAATTGGTCTCCCTCCCTCAAGTCTCTCTCCACTTTAGTAATCTATCCTTCATTGTACTACTGATTTGTTCTGCTTAATTCTAGGGAACAAAACTAGAACCATGGGTAAAAGTGGCAGAGAAACCGATTTAGTATAGAAAAAATTCTTATTCATTAAAACCATCCAAAAGTGCACTATTCAGAAAGTGACATGTTTACCTCTCACTAGAAGCAGAGGTTGGATGATAACATCTTAGAGAGGAAATTTATGGATAAATTCAGATAAGAATGAATGGTCTGTGAGGTTCCTTCCAACAATAGTATTTTGTGATTCTATGAACATTCTTACTAAATGAATTCACACAAAATCAAAAGGCAGTCTGTCTTGAAAATTCCTAGAAATATCATTTATCATTAACCTTCACATTTTTAAAGCTAGACTTAATATATGACTTATATGACTTAAAGTTATATCTATATGTTTATTCTCACATGTATAATGAAGAGCCCAACTGAGGACAATAACCTATGAAACATTTTCACCCCAAATATATATACATATATATATGTATATATATATATATATATATTTAAAGTTCACTTCTAAATGCTAATTGTAATTTTGCTCATTCTAATCTAATCAAGTAACATTTACTGACTGTACATGGTACACTAACAGAAATAAGAATGGATATTTAGGAGGACTGAATTATTTAATTGCTTCCATTTCTTTAATGAATAATATAAAATTTAAACTTTTGAACGAAACAAAATATTATAAGATGGCTTGTGAGAGGAGAGTTTTCCACACTCTCCATGCATAGAAATCTTAGTGTCCTGATGATCTGAGAAGGGGAAAAGAGTAAAAAGGAGGGCAGGGAAAGTATGTGGGTAGCTAAAGGCATGTAAGACCAAGACTTAGCTCTAACTTCACCAATAACAGTGCTACTGAACAAATACGTCCCTTTGCTTCTTTAAGTTTTAGGATCTTTAAATGCAAAATAAGAGGGTTGCACTAAGTGATTTTTAAGTTCATTTCCATCTCAGCTTCCTATGACTGATTCTAGACATAAGGAAAAGGAGAGGAGAGAGAAAATATGTGGAAAGAAAAAAATTTCAAAGAGGAAGAAAAGAGAGGAAGATGCAAACAGAAAAAAAAAAGATTGGAGAAGTAGAAAGGTTTATGGAAGGCATTGAAAGGAGTTATCAGCTCCATTCCCTACAACAGTAAAGAAAATCAGGCTCTACACAGCAAAGAGAGACAAGGTATTGTGGGCTCCAAAGATCAGGGTAACAACTCTTACTTGCCTTGTTCCAGCTTCTTTTTTTGTGTGTTTAGAATTTAGGATTTAGGTAAAAAACAAAACAAAATAAAACTTTAGGAAGTAACTCATTTCTGTTCCTTTAAGCATTGTACAAGCAGCCAACTCTCCTGGCAGTGGAACCTCCTATGGTAAAAGAAGAAAATATCCAAGATTACTGCAAAGCCAGCTGTGTTTCCAAAGGGTTTTCCAAGGAGAAACTGTAATAAAATTTGGGAAGGAAATATTCCTATCTTCATCTCCCCCTTAGCACAGTAATAGGGTATCATTGAATAAGACATGTAAATATGTCCAACTTTAAACTGAAAACTAAGAAGATAAGGAAAGAAATTCTTGATGCCAGTGGAAATATTACCCAGTTCCCCAAAGCATTAGGAAATTTGTTAGCTCTGGAGAGACGAGTCTCAGTTCATTGTACTGAGGCCTTGGGGAGTGCAGAAGCCCTGAATGCAATTAAGCTTGGGTGTTTAGGAGTCCAGAGTAGAGACTCAGCGATAAAAGTCCCTATGGAAGTATCACTCAGGACTCAGATTAAGTTACTTTTCCTCATCTAGTTCATCAAATAGTTCTGTTTGCAATCAGTGTCATTATTTCACCTTAGACATGATAGATTGAATCCTCCCCATTATCAGATGAGGTTTGAGTTCTGTTCTATAATGACTACTTGCCTCCAGATTTTGGAAAAATCAATCTAACCTTAGAGTGAGTTCAGATTTCACTAATATGGAAACTGACATCTAGTCTTGACTGGATTGACACTGACATTAATATTATCCATTAAGAAAGAGATCATTAAATAAATTGAGTGTAAATAAGCTATAAGGGGTTATGGTTAATTAACCTAAAAATTTTTAAAATACTGAAGATCTTTCGTATAATACTTATCAAGACACCAAAACTTTGGGGGCGGAGCCAAGATGGCAGAGTACAAGGACTCACGTTTACGAGCTCCAACCCACAGCCCCTAGAATTAATGTAAAAAGAGATCCGCATAAATTCTGGATCACTGAAAGGTGTGCAGAACCAGAGTGGAAGAGATTTCCTTGCCAGAGAGCCCTGGAGACCCGTCCCCAGGGTCCGTCGAGCCCCGGAAAGCAGACCCCACCTGCAGCACTGCCCTGGCCGCGGCCCCAGAGAAGCTGACCCGAGCAGGCTTCAGGGACGGAGGCTCCGGCAGCCGGGAAAGTTCCTCCGCCCACAGAAGCTACAGGTCAGTGAGAGAGAAGGCTGGGCTGGACGAGAGGGGGAGCGGAGTGTCTCCGTGACTCGGGCCCCCTAGGGAGGAAGTGGCGGGGGCAGAGATGGGGGGCAGGAAGCGGCGGAGGCAGAGGCATGGGTGGCAGCTGACGCAGCAGCGGCTGCGGTGGCCCAGGACTACCTCAGCAGCAGGCAGGATCTTCATTACGGAAGGTCTCTCCATAAACAACCTGAGGGAGCTGAGCCTGGGAGTCAGCCCTGCCTCACCCCTCTCTATTACTGAAGGACTCTGCATGAAGCCCCTGAGGGAGCTGAGCCTGGGAGGCGCCCCCCCCCCACCCGCACCGTTCCTAAAAGTCTCTGCATAAAGCCCCTGAGGAGGCCGAGCCTGGGAGGTGGCCCTGCCCCCACCCCAGCACCAGAACTAAAGCTTGCTGCGGAAAACCCATTTGAACCTCAGACCCCAAGCACTAGCTGGGCGGATCTAGGTGGGGGTGGACAGGAATCTCAGGAGTCAAGTAATTGGCTGGGAAAATGCCTAGAAAAGGGAAGAAAAATAAGACTATAGAGAGTTTTTTCCAACAAATGCAAATGATCCCGACATTCAGATCTGATGACGAGAACGAGGACGTATTCTCACCATTGGGGAAAGACGTGGAGGGCGGGGCCTCGGTTCCCCAGACACCCCAGGGGGATGTCAGGTGGGCTCAGGCCTTGGAAGAGCTCAAAAAGCATTTTGAAAAGCAAGTTAGACAGGTGGAGGAAAAACTGGGAAGAGAAATGTCAGAGATGCAAGAAAAGTATGAAAAATGGGTCAATACCTTGGTTAAGGAGACCCAAAAAAATGTTGAAGAAAATAACACCATGAAGACTAGGCTCACTCAATTGGCAAAAGAGGTTCAAAAAGCCAATGAGGAGAAAAATGCTTTTAAAAGCAGAATTAGCCAAATGGAAAAAGAGGTTCAAAAGCTCACTTAATTTAATAGTTCTCTCAAAATTAGAATGGAACAGATGGAGTCTAATGACTTTACGAGAAACCGAGAAATCACCAAACAAAACCAAAAGAATGAAAAAATAGAAGATAATGTGAAATATCTCATGGGAAAAACAACTGACCTGGAAAATAGATCCAGGAGAGACAATTTAAAAATTATGGGACTACCTGAAAGTCATGATCAAAAAAAGAGCTTAGACATTATCTTCCATGAAATTATCAAGGAAAATTGCCCTGACATTCTAGAACCAGAGGGCAAAATAAGTATTGAAAGAATCCATCCATCACCACCTGAAAGAGATCCAAAAAGAGAAACTCCTAGGAACATTGTGGCCAAATTCCAGAACTCCCAGCTCAAGGAGAAAATCTTGTAAGCAGCTAGAAAGAAACAATTTCAGTACTGTGGAAATACAATCAGGATAACTCAAGATCTAGCAGCTTCTACATTAAGAGATCGAAGGGTGTAAAACAGGATATTCCAGAAGGCAAAGGAACTAGGACTCAAACCAAGAATCACTTACCCAGCTAAACTGAGTATAATACTTCAGGGGAAAATATGGTGTTTCAATGAAACAGAGGACTTTCAATCATTCTTGATGAAAAGACCAGAGCTGAAAAGAAAATTTGACTTCCAAACACAAGAATGATAAGAAGCATGAAAAAGTAAACAGCAAAGAGAAGTCTTAAGGGACTTACCAGAAGTGAACTGTTTACATTTCTACATGGAAAGACAATATTTGTAACTCTTAAAACTTTTCAGTATCTGGGTAGTTGGTGGGACCATACACACATGTACATGCATGCACGCACACACACATACACACATGCACATACACAAAAAGACAGAGAGCACAGAGTGAATTGAATAGGATGGGACCATAGCTTAAAAGAAATTAAGGTAAATGGTGAGAGAGAAATGTAGTGGGAGGAAAGAGGGTGAAATGGAATGGGGAAGTTATATGTCATTTAAGAGGCAAGTAGGAGACCTTTTAGTGGAGGGAAAAAGAGGAGAGCTGAGGAAAAAAAAAAAAAAAAAAAAACAATTCGTTTACCCTCATCACATTTGACTAAAGGGAGGAATAAAATGCACACTCATTATCATATGAAAACCTATCTTACAGTATAGGAAAGTGGGGGAGAAGGAGATAAGCAAGGGGGGGGATGATGGAAGAGAGGGCAAAGGGAGGAGGGAGCAATTTGAACTCAACACTTGGGAAGGGACAGGATCAAAAGACAGAAGAGGAACAATGAGGGGCAGGGTAGGATGGAGGGTAATTCAGTTAGTCTTACACAACACGACTATCAGGGAAGTCATTTGTAAAATTACACAGATGTGGCCTATATTGAATTGCCTGCCTTCCCAAAGGGAGTGGGTGGGGAGGGAGGGATGGGGAGAATTTGGAACTCGAAGTTTTAGGAACAACTGTCTAGTATTGCTGTTGCTACTAGGAAAAAAGACATACAGTTAATGAGGAATAGAAAGTCATCTGGCCCTACAGGAGAAAAGAGAAGATGGAGACAAGAGAAGGGAGGGATGACAGAAGTGAGGGCAGATTGGAGATAGGGAAAATTAGATTGCTTGGGGTATTGGGGTGGGGGAGGGGATAAAAGGGGAGAAAATTTGGAATCCAAAATTTTGTGAAAATGAATGTAAAAAGTTGAATAAATAAATAAATTAAAAAAAAATAAAAAACGAAAAAAAAAAAAGGACACCAAAACTTTTATTCCCAAGAAAATGCTGTATTGGAACAAAATGTTATTTGTTAAGAGACTAGATTTCATATCTTGTAGGGATTAAAAAACAGGATGATTCTGTTTCTGTCAATCCATCACAAAAACCTCGGTTTAATTTTAAGACTAAAGCTGTGTCTCTCTGAGCTGTTTACATGGTGTCTGGTCTGTGTAATTCACGAATAACTTCTGTTTCTGGGGGAGAGGAGGGACCATGTTCCAGTGGATGAAGCACCATTGCAGGAGTCAGAAGGACCTGAGTTCAAATCTCACCTCAGACCTTTGACATTTACTAGCTGTGTGACCTTGAGCAAGTCACTTAACCCCAATTGCCTCATCCTTGGTCATCTCATTATCCTGATGAATATCTGGTCACTGGATTCAGATGGCTCTGGAGGAGAAGTGAGGCTGGTAACCTAGCCCTCTCTCACTCAAAAACAAAGTCATAGGCAAGTCATGTCATTACAACTCTGATGGCATCGTATCTTTAGAAAGGATGAACACACTTCATATCCTCTAATCATTTTTCAACTACGGAGTGACGTTTATTTTTGTAAATTTGACTCATTTTCTGTATATTTGAGAGATGATGTCTTTATCTCAGAAATGTGCTGTAAAAAGTTTGATATTGCTGCATTATCTATGGTACCTTTCTGCAAAAATGTAGTTTCCCTGATTGCCTCTCTTAACTGGCTTTATTTTTGTTTTTTGTTTTGTCTAAGTCTAAGATCATGATTACTACCATTGACTTTTTCTTTCAACTGATGCATAATAGATTCTGCTCTTCTCTCTTCTATTAATGTTATGTGTATATATTTCTGTTTCAAGTGTGTCTTATATGCTTGAACGTCTACTTCCATTTTATGGATTAGTTCATCTCATTCACATTCACAGTTATGAATACTATTTATTTCCCTCCCTCCGATTTTATTCTCCTTGTACCCTATCCTTCCTCAAGAATCTTTTTTGTTTCTGACAAGTGCCTCCCTTGATTAGCCCTCGCATTCTTCACTTCTCACACCCATATCTCTTATCCCATTTCTCTTCTATTACCCTTTTGGGAAAGATAGATTTTAATACCCCATTGTGTCTATATATAAATTCTATGTATATATGTAATACATACATACATATACATGTAATACATATACACATAAATATGTATGTATTTTTGCCTCCTGGGCCAATTTTTAGGAGAATGATATTCAAGCATTCAGACACACACACACACACACAAACACACACACACACACACACAAACACACACACATTGTACCCTCTACTCTAAAAGATCTTCTTTGGGTATCTCTTTGATATAAGAAAATTTTCCTCATTCTACTTCTTTCTTCCCTTTTCTTCCACTGCATTCCTCCTTTCTATCCTTACTTTTTTCTGATATCTTCCCACAATAATCAACTCTTACCCATGGCATCTCTCTTTGCGGACCCCTTTCAAACACATTAATGATGATGCAGCTCTGAGGAGTTACATCTATATCATCTTTCAATATAGAAAGGTGAACAGTTTAAACTTATTGAGTCCCTTGTAAGGTATCTTTCATATTTGCATTTTTATGTTTCTCTTCAGTCTTCTGCTTTAATGTTAAATTTTCTATTTACTCTGGTCATCCTTAGAAATGCTTGAAACTTCTGTATTTGATTAAATGTCCATTTTCCCCAAAGAACTATATTTAGTTTTGCTTGGTAGGTTGCTCTTAGTTATAATCCTACCTCCTTTGTCTTTCCAAATAGCCCTCTGCTCCTTTCCTTACTAAGTTTTTGTGTCTCTTTTTCCATTTCACCAATTCTGCTTTTTAAGGAGTTCTTTTCTTCAGTGCATTTTTGTGCCTCTTTTCCCAGATTATTCATGCTCTTTTAGTAATTTTCTTGCATCACTCTCATTTCTTTTCCCATGTTTTCCTCTACCACTCTTAGCACTTTCATTACTTCCTCCAGAAACACATATTGAGTTGAATCCACATAACATTTTTTTTCTTTTGAGGAGTTGCTTATGTTTCTTTTAACATGGTTGTCTTCTTCTGAGTTTATGATTTGGTCTTCCCTGCCACCATAGCAGGTCTTTAGCATCATATTCTTTTTTTTGTTTGCTTGTTTTCCCAGCCTATTTCTTGACTTTGAATTTTATTTTAAATTTGAGAACTTCACAGGTAGAAGTGAGGCTGCACTGTCTGAAGCTTCAGGCTATTTTGTGATGCTACATTCAGAAGTAGTTCTGGGAACCAGCAAAGATTCAGTGTTTCTAAGGTGGTGTGATCCAGGAAGAGGTGTGCACACTCTTGTCTCAGTCTTGGGATCTCCTGTACCCAGCAACCACAAGTGTTAATCCTTCCCTCTGTTCTGGAAATGGGACTCACAATTGTATATGTACAGTAGGGTTGCCAATTAACAAGGTACACCAAGTGCCAGCAAAAGGTCTCCTCAAATCGCTTTCTGAGCAGCTTCCCAATTTTGGTTCTCTCTCTGGATTGAGATCTTTCTGAACTGCTGCTACAAACATTATGTAGACCAACTCCAAAACCTGTGTTAGTGCTGAAAACACATGGGCTCTAGGCCAGGTGCCCAACCCAGTGGCAAAGACCTCTCCTGGCCACCTCTTAAGTCATCTTTAACTGCAAAAGTGCCTCACCCCAACCCTCTGTGGACTCTGCTGCTTCAATAATTTGAGGTGCTATTTTAAAGTTGTTTGGGGGAGAAAACACAGCTAGGTGGTATAGTGGATAAAGCACTGGGCTTGGATTCAGGATGACTCATCTTTATGAGTTCAAATCAGGCCTCAGACACTTCTTAGCTCTGTGATCCTGGACAAGTTGTTTAATCCTAGTTGCCCCCGTTTTCAGATTTGCAAAATGAGATGGAAAAGGAAAAATGCAAACGTCTCTGATATGGGACAGCTAGGTAGTAAGATGGATAGATCAGTGGCTGAAACCTGAGGTCAAATCTGGCCTCAGACTCTTACTAGCTGTGTGGTCTTGGGCAAGTCACTTAATCCTGATTGCCTCACAAAAATGGAAGTTGTTTGGAGTAGAATGTTAGGAGATTTCAGATGGGATGCTGTCTCTCCTCTGCCAGCTCAGCTCCACTGTCCACCATTCTATTTTTATCGCAGGCTTTGCCCCTTCACAAAAACTTCCAATGCTATCTTAATTGAATTGAAAGTTTTCTCTATGGTCAAGGCCCAGATTATATATTAGGCAGTCCATGAAACTTTCCCTTCTTCCAAAAAGAAGTGATCCCTTCATTTCTAAACTTTTATCACCCCCTCCTATGAACTTAATCAAAATCTTTGGTTATTTGCACTCAAACATCCTACTAGAGTACTGGAAATACAAGAGCAACAGTTGCATCATTTTACCTCTGTCCAACAAATTGGAGATATCTATTAACTGTATTGCTATTGTTTTAAATTAAATGCATGTCAATTCTCTCATTACATAGTGGAAATTTAGCTTTTTACCTTTATATTTGAATTTACTACTTAGTCAAAGCAGAAAGCACTGACTTCATGGAACTGCTTAAATTTTATAAAAAGAAATAACTTTTATATAAAGTTATTGAATACCTGTTGTCACATTATGTTTTCACAAAATCCCACTTCATCTACTTATTGCATGGAAGTGATCATGGGATCTTGAACACTCTGCCTAAAGAGGAGTAATCCTGGAAGGCACTACTAAAATGGAAAAGGTTGTGGAATAGGCCAGAGATAGACTACCTTTGTGTGAGGAACAACCCTACATAAGGGTGGAGAGATGCGTTATCAAAAATTTGATTAAAGGATTTTGAATTGTTTTGGCTACAGTAACTCATGAAGATTGCAATCTATGGCACAGAGGGGTTGCTTCAGAGGAGAAAATAACTGTATCCATTTAATCACAAATTTCATACTTCAGTAGATTGCATTAATGTGCGTATTCACTTCGATCATATGGACCATGACCCAGCCGTAACTGCCCATACTGCTAGATTCTCATCTATATCTTTCAGTAAGCTCACCACAAGGAGTCCTAGTTAATGAACTAAAGATCTTTCACATTCTTTGCCAGGAAAACCCCATGGACAGTTTTGGTATGCTATGGTCCATGGATCACAATGAATCAGATATGACAATGATTAAACAAGAACAAAGCAGTAGCCACATTGTTGATGTATCACTCAGAAAACAAACCAGTTAATTCTCTCAGTTTCCTGGGATATAGTGGATTTGGACTTGAAGAGTTGAGGACAACTAAACGCTCTACTATCTCTTTACTCTTCTTGGGTTTAAGTGATCTGTCAACCATTTTCACTTTACATTTCCCAGTCTAAAGATCATTCTATTTGGCAGACAAAATAGATGGAAAATATGAATACCAATGTTCTGTCTTCTTATTTGACTAAAAGCAGTGCAACATAGCCAGTCTTTGTTTCTCTTCTCAGTTCCTACTCAAATATTTTCTGGATTCCTTTCTTAAAACATTTTTCATTTCCAAAGATATACTTGTTTCTTACCAGGTTCACTCTCTTAAAACTGTGTATACTATATGATCCAACAATAATACTACTAGTCTATACCCCAAAGAGATCAATAAAAAGAGGAAAAAGACACACACGTCCAAAAATATTTATAGAAGCAATTTCTGTGTAGCAAAGATTTTGGAACTGAGCCAATACTCATTAACAAGGCTGAACAAGTTATGGCATTTGAATGGGATGGAGTACTATGGTGGTATAAGAAATGAGGAAGGGAATCATTTCAGCAAAACAGGGAAGACCTATCAACTGACACAAAATGAAGGGGGACCAGGAGAACAATATTAAAGCAATATTTTAAAGATAAACAACTGTGGTAAACTTAGTAATTCTGATCAAAACAATGATGTACTAGAACTCCAAAAAACTCACAAAAATTGCTTTCCACCTCCAGATTGAAAACCAGTAGACTCAGAATGCAGATAAAAACATATTTTTCATTTTTTATAAATATGGTTAATGAGGAAACATGTTTTTACTACTTCAAACCCATAATGAACATGATACCTTAATGGATATAGAAAGGGGAGAATGGAAGGAAAGAATTTATTTCATTTATTTATTTAACTTTTTACATTCATTTTCACAAAATTGTGGGTTCCAAATTCTCTCCCCTTTTATCCCCTCCCCCCACCCCATACACCAAGCAATCTAATTTTCCCTATCACCAATCTGCCCTCTCTTCTATCATCCCTTCCTTCTCTTGTCCCCATCTTCTTTTTTGTCCTATAGGGCCAGATGACTTTCTATTCCCCATTAACTGTATTTCTTATTTCCTAGTAGCAACAACAATACTCAACAGTTGTTCCTAAAACTTTGAGTTCCAAATTCTCACCATCGCTCCCTCCCCACCTGTTCCCTTTGGGAAGGCAGGAAATTCAATATAGGCCCTATCTGTGTAGTTTTGCAAATGACTTCAATAACAGTTGTGTTGTGTAAGACTAACTGTATTTCCCTCCATCCTATCTTGCCCCCATTGTTTCTATTCTGTCTTTTGATCCTGTCCCTCCCCGGGTGTTGACTTCAAATTGCTCCCTCCTCCCATTGCCCTCCCTACCATCATCACCCACCCCCTTGCTTATCTCCTTCTCCCCCACTTTCCTGTATTGCAAGATAGGTTTTCATACCAAAATGAGTGCATTTTATTCCTTCCTTTAGTCGAACGTGATGAGAGCAAACTTCTTGTTTTTTTTTTCTCAGCTCTCCTCTTTTTCCCTCCACTAAAAAGTCTCCTGCTTGCCTCTTGAATGAGACATAATTTATCCCATTCCATTTCACCCTCTCTCCTCCCACTACATTTCTCTCTCACCATTTACCTTAATTTCTTTTAAGATATGGTCCCATCCTATTCAATTCACTCTGTGCTTTCTGTCTCTGTATGTGCGTGCATGTGTGTATGTGTGTGTGTGCATGCGCATGTGTATGTGTTTGTGTGTATGTGTGTGTATAATCCCACCAACTACCCAGATACTGAAAAATTTTAAGAGTTACAAATATTGTCTTTCCATGTAGGAAGGTAAACAGTTCACTTTTGGTAAGTCCCTTATGACTTCTCTTTGCTGTTTACTTTTTCATGCTTCTTCTCATTCTTGTGTTTGAAAGTCAAATTTTCTTTTCAGTTCTGGTCTTTTCATCAAAAATGATTGAAAGTCCTCTGTTTCATTGAAAGACCATATTTTCCCCTGAAGTATTATACTAAGTTTTGCCGGGTAGGTGATTCTTGGTTTGAGTCCTGGTTCCTTTGACTTTTGGAATATCCTATTCCACACCCTTCGATCCCTTAATGTAGAAGCTGCTAGATCTTGTGTTATCCTCATTGTATTTCCACAGTACTGGAATTGTTTCTTTCTAGCTGCTTGTAAGATTTTCTCCTTGATCTGGGAATTCTGGAATTTGGCCACAATGTTCTTCTCTTTTTGGATCTCTTTCAGGCGGTGATCAATGGATTCTTTCAATACTTACTTTGCCCTCTGGTTGTAGAATATCAGGGCAGTTTTCCTCGATAATTTCATGGAAGATGATGTCTAGGCTCTTTTTTTGATCATGAATTTCATGTAGTCCCATAATTTTTAAATTGTCTCTCCTGGATCTATTTTCCAGGTCAGTTGTTTTTCCCATGAGAAATTTCACATTCTCTTCCATTTTTTCATTCTTTTGGTTTTGTTTGGTGATTTCTTGGTTTCTCAGAAAGTCATTAGCCTCCCTCTGTTCCATTGTAATTTTGAGAGAACTATTTTCTTCAGTGAGCTGTTGAACCTCTTTTTCCATTCAGCTAATTCTGCTTTTGAAAGCATTCTTCTCCTCATTGGCTTTTGAACCTCTTTTGTCAATTGAGTGAACCTATTTTTCAAGGTGTTATTTTCTTCAGCATTTTTTTGAGTCTCCTTTAGCAAGGTATTGACCTGTTTTTCTTGCATCTCTCTCATTTCTCTTCCCAGTTTTTCCTCCACCTAACTTCATTTTCAAAATCCTTTTTGAGCTCTTCCATGGCCTGAGCCCACTGGAAATCCACCTGGGATGTCTTTGATACAGAAGCTCCGACCTCCACGTCTTTCCCTGTTCGTAAGAATAGTTCCTCATCATCAGAATTGAAAGGCAGGAACATCTGTACCCCCTCAAAGTAGCTCTCTATAGTCTTATTTTTCTGCCTTTTTCTGGGCATTTTCCCAGCCAGTTACTTGACTTCTGAGATTCCTGTCCACCCCCGCCTAGATCCGCCCAGCTAGTGCTTGGGGTCTGAGATTCAAATGGGCTTTCCATGGCAGCAGCAGCTGCTATTCAATGTTAGCTTAAATCTTGGTGCTGGGGTGGGGGCAGGGCCACCTCCCAGGTTCACTTCCCTCAGGGGCTTTATGCAGAGACCTTCAGTATTGGGGCGGGTGGGGCAGGGCCACCTCCCAGGCTCAATTCACTCACGGGGTTTATGCAGAGACCTTCGGTAATGGCCCTGAACTTCTGCCTGCTGCTTGGGGAGTCCTGGGGGCTGCCCCACTGCCTCTGCCACTGCCTCTGCCGCTGCCTCCCGAAGGGGCCCGAGCCATGGAGACACCCCATTCCCCTCTTGGCCAGCGCAGACATCTCTTTCACTGACCTGTAGGGTCTGTGGGTGGAGGGACCTTCCCGGCCGCCAGAGTTTCCATCCCTGAAGCCTGCTCAGATCTGCTGATCTGGGGCCCCGTGGCCAGGGCAGCACAGGGGGCGACTCCGCTGTCCAGGGCATGACAGACCTTTGGGGTCGGCTTTCCAGGGCTCTCTGGAATGGAAATCTTTTCCACTGTGTTTCTGCGCACCTTGCAGTGCTCCAGAATTTGTGGGGAGTTCTTCTCGCAGGAAATATATGGGCTGTGGGTTCGGAGCTAGCATACGTGAGTCTTTCTACTCTACCATCTTGGCTCCACCCCCACCCCATTCTTCAAAAATTTATAATGCAAATAAAATGAATATAATTAAAATACGTAAATAATAAAGCATCCTATATATAGTCTGTTTGTACATAATTTCTTTCATACTGCTTCCACCATTAGATTATGAATCCCTTTAGAACAAGTATTTATTTTGCTTTTCTTTGTATTTCTAGCACTTAGTACAATGCCTGGCACATAGTAGGCTCTTAATTAAAGTTTATTGACAGACTGAACTAATACAGAGTGAACAGAACCAAGACAATACTTTATATGATAATAAAAAATATCATAAGCATAATAACTTTAAAAGACTTAAAAGTCAGATCATTGACATTGCAAGCATGGTTAGGACATTTGAGAAGAGTAAGTTGCCACAACCTTTTTGGAGAAGTTAGGGGACAGAATGAGTCATATTTTCTGCTCATGGCTAATTTGAGAATTTCTTTGCTTGACTATGCATATCTGTCACAACATATTTATTGATATTCTTTTTTTAATAGTAGATAATAGTTGGGATTCAGTGTTCACTACAATACCTATCATATAATAAATGCTTAATAAACATTTGTTGACTTGGGAGAGAGGGAAAACAGATTTCTATTAATTCACAAAATTAATTTAATATGCCAAAGGCACTCTTGGGAACAAAATCACAACATCATTAAAGACCCAATAGAGTGAATCTCTAATGGTGGTCTTTCAGGCACTGTGACATAATAGTAAGAATGTATTTTGGATAGGAAGCTTCTCCTCCTCTAATATCACCATATAGGCATCCAAGTATTCTCTTTCTGTCAGTAATCCCTTAAATTAAGCATTTTATTCTTTCTACAGGAATATTCAGTAGCTTCAAAAGTTTTTAAACATCCTTGCAGAAGGCAATAAATGAATTTTGCTGAATATGGAATTCCTATTTCTCATCTTTGAGTCTCCAACTCTTTCTCCAAAGTCTTATCAGTGCCCCCTTCACATCTTTCTTTCTGAGGGTGTAGATTAAAGAGTTGAGGGTAGGAGTGATGATGGAGTAGAAGAGGAAGATGAATTTACCCCGGTTCTAGGAATACCTAGAAGGAGGCTGAAGGTACAATGTAGACAGCAGGCAAATAGAAGAGTGACACCACCACCAAATGGGAAGTACAGGTTCCAGAAGCTTTACTCTGCCCCTTGGAAGACTTGATTCTCATTACAGCCTGGGAAATAAAGCCATAAGGGATAAGAATGAAGACCAGGGGCACCAGTACAAAGAAGGCTACCAGCACAGCCAATGTGGCATCATTGGTCATTGTGTTAGCACATGACAAATTAATCATAGCAGGCACTTCACAAAAGAAGTTGTTCAACATCTGTTGCCCACAGTAGTGGCTCAGCATCTATTGCCCCAAGGGAAGTTGCACTGTTAGCACAACTTGAACCAGAGAATTTCCAAATCCATTGAGCCAGGCAGTTCTTTGATTGAGAGGAGGGTAGACATGGTTAGACTTCTCTTTGGGAAATATTTTGATACCTGAGTGGTGATAGCTCAGACAGACTGAAGGCAGGGAGAATAACCAGAGCCTAATGCATTAGTGTAAGTATGGGGTGATGAGGGTTGAAACCATTATACCAGAGGAGAGAAAGGAGCACATACCAAAGATGCTACAGAGATAAAAAAGATAGAATTTGCAACAGATTGCATACCGAAGATGAGAGCAAGGAATTGAGCATGACAGGTTTCAAACCTAGGTGACTGAGGAAGAAGAGGGGATTTGATGAGGAATATAAGTTCAGTTTTGGTCATGGTGAGTACAAGCTAGCTATGAGATATCCAGTTAGAGATGTCCCATGGACACTTGGAGTTGTGAGACTGGATGTCAGGTTTGAGGTGAACTAAAGATCAGAGAGTCATGAATAAAGTTGATAATTTAATCCACAGCAGATAATGAGATAACCAATTAAACAATGTAGAGGGAGAAGTCTGAGGAAAAATTCCTTGTGCAACACCTTTGAAAAGCAGTCATCCATCCATTACCCAAAGATCTCTAGTAATAGGGAATTCCCTTTCTAATAAAGCAAGATTTGCTACTTTTAGATGATTGAGTGCTGAAGGACCAAGCCCTGGGATCCACAGGAAAGGATAGGACACTGGGAAGTACCCTAGAACCAAGAAATGTTTAAGGGATTTAGCATAACAATAATAGAAAGCAGTAGACTGTATTGTGCTTGAATTTATAGTCAGAAGACTAAATTCTTTATCTCACTTATTCTGCAAATTGTCTCACTTTTTAACTGTACAAACTTGAGAAAAGTTCTCAATCTCTTTAAGCTTCAGTTTTCTTATCTATAATATTAAGGGATTGGGTCAAATTCTACCTGTTGTCCTAGGGTTCAAATCCAGGTTTTCTGGTCTGGCCTGACTGATCTGATGGATACATCACCCTGTGGCTATTAGAAAGAGGTCCAGGGGTTCTAATGATACTTCCCAAGTGATGTCTGAATAACAGTCTTACATGAACATTTGGGGACAATAGATTTCAAATCATTCTGTGAAAGCCTAAGTAAGATGCCATAGATTGAAATTTTGCTGTTGTAGTCAGTCCAGTAGAGATGGAAAACTCTCAAAAATGAAGGGTTATTCCATTGTGCCTTGAGATATTTTGTTTCCAACTGTACTTCCCTCCCAATACATTTCCGAGCTTATCGAATTTTGGCTGTACGCTACTGAATTTGAGTAATTTCTTGAACTTGTGACATGAACTTTGGAGAATTATTCAACATTCTTGAATTCTTGAAACCGGCAACCTTCAATACTAAATTCTGCAATGGCACATAAAGGGAGCTCCGCAAGTACAAATTATCAGGACAATGTTATGCCACTATGTGACCACAAGGTGGCATAAGGGAGATAAGATGAAAAAGCATCAGTTCCCCCACCAAAGTCAGAGAAACTTCAAATTGCAGTGCGTGTGCTTTTCCTTCTTCTCTAGCCCTTCTTTGAGATATGTGGTTGTGTTTTTCCTGTTGTTGATGTTGTTGCTACTTGTTTGGAGTCATGCAGAGGACATAGGTAAGAAAATAGGGAAAGACATAATTAAGCTGGTGCCTCTCTATGCAAATGATTCCAACCAAAATTATTGACTCAAAGTAAAAGTCTCTAACACTTCCATATCATTTTGTCCCCCTAGGAAACTTGGTTTCCTAATAACTAAAACCAAAGATTATTGTTTCAACTTTCCATTCCCCAAATAGAATTTTCTTTTCTGCAAAAGTGTAAGTGCCAGATTACAAAGGAGATGTCCTTGTATTTGTCCTGTAGTTCCCCTCTATTTTTAGAAGATTCTAAAATGTGCTACAAATAGTATGTGTGAATCTTGTTCTAAGCACTTCAATCCAAATCTGTCTCAGTTCCTGACATCCCTATTTATGCTGATGTCACCAATGTCTTATTTGCATAGCGTAAAAATCTCAATTTTAGCTTCTCTCACCAGTCCTACTTCATCTGACATCTAATTAATTGTCAACTTCCCATTGCATAACTCAATTATGTCATTCCTTTGCTCATCAACTTTCAGCTATCTGTAACCTATAAAAGGAGACATTCCAGCTTCAATCTACCATTCTGGCCTTATTTCATTCTACTACCATTCAATACTCCGTGTTTCAGTCAAATACAGTCACAGTTTCTTAACTTCATCTTGGCTTTTCCCATTCTGTGCATTTACATACAACATCATCACCACTTTCTGATTTTTTTTTTCTCGTTATGGTGAAGGGTGCCATTCTGAACACACAAATTATGAATACCATGATCATTTCTGGAATTCAAGATTCCAGAGGGTAAAAAAGATTCTTATTCCCAAGGAGTAAAAAACAAGTGATTATCAACCACTCAATTGCTTCCTGCATCTTGAATGAAACTGACACACACTTGAAGGTGTTCAAGATGATGATGATGCAGTAGTTTTGACATGGTGATAATAGTAGCTATTACAGTGGTGATGGAATCTATGAATGAAAGGAAGAATAAACACGAAAAAATTTATTAAGTCATTACTTGTTAAGCACTCTACTAAGTGCTCAGAATACAAATTTTTAAAATTAGATATTCCAAAGGAGTTCATATGTTAATTAGAGAAAATAACCCATACAAAGGACTTCAGCTTCATGTCAGATGAAAAGGCTCAGAAATCTTAAGTTTGTGGGGGGAGGAGCCAAGATGGTGGAATAAAAAGACAAACATATTCTAGCTTCTAACACACAGCCCATAAAACATCCGTAAAAAAGAACTCCCAATCAATTCTGGAGCAGCGGAAGCCACAGAACAACGGAGTGGAGGAGATTTCTATTTCAGAGAGACCTGAAAAAACAACACCAAAGGTCCAGCGCACACTGGAGCAGAGCCCAGCCCTGCCTTAGCCACACAACTGTGAGGAGCAGATCCAAGCAGGCTTCAGGGACAGAATGTCCAGCGACAACAAAGGTCTCTCCATCCACAGGTGCAAAGGTCAATGACAGAGCACTTTAGGCTGACCACCAGGGGAGCAGGGTATCTCCATAACTCAGGCCCCCTTGGGAGGCAGCAGCAGACAGGGGCTCATAAGGCAGACAAGACCTCGGATCCATTGTTGAAGATCTCCGCATAAATCCCTTGAGGGAACTGAGCCCCATGTTGTGGCCCTGCCCCCACCTGAGTAGCTGAACTTAATCTCACACTCAATAGCAGGCCTGCCCCTACCTGAGCACCTGAATTTAATCTTACACTGAATAGCAGCCCCGACCCTGACAAAGGTCCTGAGGCTGGGAAGCAGCATTTGAATCTCAGACCCCAAGCACTAGCTGGGCTGATCTTCAAGTGAGGTGGGTATGGAAAGGAATCTAAGAAGTCAAGTAACTAGCTGGGAAAATGCCCAGAAAAGAGAAAAAAAAGTAAGACCATAGAAGGCTACTTTCTTGGTGAACAGATATCTCCTCCCTTCCTTTCTGATGAGGAAGAACAATGCTTACCATCAGGTAAAGACACAGAGGTCAAGGCCTCTATATCCTAAACATCCAAAATAAATATTCAATGGGCTCAGGCCATGGGAGAGCTCAAAAAGGATTTTGAAAATCAAGTTAGAGAGGTGGAGGAAAAACTGGGAAGAGAAATGACAGAGATACAAGAAAAGCATGAAAAACAGGTCAACACCTTGCTAAAGGAGACCCAAAAAATGCTGAAGAAAATAAAACCTTGAAAAATTGGCAAACTCAATTGGCAAAAGAGCTTCAAAAAGCCAATGAGGAGAACGATGCTCTAAAAAGCAGAATTAGCCAAATGGAAAAAGAGGTTCAAAAGCTCACTGAAGAAAATAGTTCTTTCAAATGGAGGTTAATGACTTTCTGAGAAACCAAGAAATCACCAAACAAAACCAAAAGAATGAAAAAATGGAAGAGAATGTGAAATATCTCATTGGAAAAACAACTGACCTGGAAAATAGATCCAGGAGAGACAATTTAAAAATTATGGGACTACCTGAAAGTCATGATCAAAAAAAGAGCCTAGACATCATCTTTCATGAAATTATCAAGGAAAACTGCCCTGAGATTCTAGAACCAGAGGGCAAATAATTATTGAAGGAATCCATTGATCACCACCTGAAAGAGATCCAAAAAGAGAAACTCCTAGGAACATTGTGGCTAAATTCTAGAATTCCCAGGTCAAGGAGAAAATATTGCAAGCAGCTAGAAAGAAACAATTCAGGTATTATGGAAATGCAATCAGGATAACACAAGATCTAGCAGCTTCTACATTAAGGGATTGAAGGTAGGGGAATAGGATATTACAGAAGTCAAAGGAACTAGGACTCAAAACAAGAATCACCTACCCAGAAAAACTGAGTATAATATGTCAGGGGAAAAAATGGTCTTTCAATGAAATAGAGGACTTTCAAACATTCTTGATGAAAAGACCAGAGCTGAAAAGAAAATTTGACTTTCAAACACAAGAATGAAAAGAAGCATGAAAAGGTAAACAGGAAAGAGGAGTCATAAGGGACTTACTAAAGTTGAACTGTTTACATTCCTACACGGAAAGACAATATTTGTAACTCTTGAAACATTTCAGTATATGGGTAGTTGGTGGAATTACACACACACACACACACACACACACACGCACGCACACACACACATACACATATGCATACACAGAGAGCACAGAGTGAATTGAATAGGATGCGATCATATCTTTAAAAAAAATGAAGTTAAGCAGTGAGAGAGAAATGTATTGGGAGGAGAGGGGGAGAAAGGGAATGGGGCAAATTATCTCTCATAGAAGAGGCAGGCAGGAGGGAAAAAGAGGGGAGTTGAGAGAAAAACATGAAGTTTACTCTCATCAAATTCAACTAAAGGAAGGAACCAAATGCACACTCATTTTGGTATGAAAACCTGTCTTACAATACAGGAAAGTGGTGGAGAAGGGCATAAGCAGGGTGTGAGGAATGATGGAAGGGAGGGCAATGGGAGGAAGGAGCAATTTGAAATCAACACTGTTGGGGAGGGACAGGATCAAAAGAGAGAATAGAAGCAATGGGGGGCAGGATAGGATGGAGGGAAATATAGTCTTACACAACACGACTATTATGGAAGTCATTTGCAAAACTACACAGATATGACCTATATTGAACTACCTGCCTTCCCAAAGGAAATGGGGGGGGGGGGGAAGGAGCGATGGAGAGAAGTTGAAACTCAAAGTTTAAGGAACAACTGTTGAGTATTGTTCTTGCTACTAGGAAATAAGAAATCAAGATAATGGGGAAAAGAAAGTTATCTGGTCCTACAGGACATAAGAGAAGATGGGGACAAGGGAAGGGAGGGATGATACAAGAGAGGACAGATTGGTGATAGGGAAAATTAGAAAGCTCGATGTATTGGGGTGGGAGAAGGGTAGAAATGGGGAGAAAATTTGGAACCCAAAATTTTGTGAAAATGAATGTAAAAAGGTAAATAAATTTAATTTTAAAAAATTTTAAAAAATGAAATCTTAAGGGTGAAGATTTGGAGAAATGAATAATTCCTTATTGTTTGTAAGCAGATCATTTGACAGTTCTCAGGGGTCTGGAGGACATAACATTGGGACACACTGTAGGATCCAGAAGATGTTGTATGAAGTGACAACATGTATAGCAGAGTGAGGCAGTCATCCATCTAGATAGCAGGCTTTTAGTCAATTACTCTGAACTCATGGTGGTATGAACAGATAAGTCACTCTTTACACCAGGTACCCCCGTGTAGTCTGGGCAGCCTGGACTCAAGAAGAATCAAAGAAAAGGTGAGTAAGAAAAATACTCTTTCTTGTCATTGTTCCTTCCAGGCTGCTCCATGGGGTCTGGAGCCACAGGTTTGTTAAGCAAAGGGCTACTGGAAGGCAAAGGGGAAGTGCATCATCACTGTTGGTTATTCCAACTCTGCCACCTTTATGTGGTCTAAAACTGGAGGATTCATAGCTGATATTATGCATCACTTGCTGTAATTTTCTGTGTGGGGGAACATTTTAATAGGACTTTCTTCAGTGCTCCCGTGACATCCTTGTTCCTGAGACTATAGATCAAAGGGTTAAGCATGGGTGTTACAATGGTATAAAAGGCTGACACCATCTTGTCCTTCTCAGGGGTATGGTAAGATAGAGGCAGCACATATGTATAGAAAGCTGCTCCATAGAAGATGCTGACCACAGTCAGGTGGGAAGAACAGGTGGTAAAGGCTTTCTTCCGGCCATCTGCTGAACGCATACGATGGACTGTGAGCAAGATAAGAGAATAGGAGGTAGAGATTATAGAGATAGGAATGAGCAGCATTAGCACACAACATATATACATGAGAGTTTCATAGAGAGATGTGTCTGCACAGGCTAGCTTGAGGACTGCAGGGACCTCACAGAAGAAATGATTGATGGTTCGAGAGCCACAGTAAGGGACATTCATCGTGATAGGTGTCAGGAGGAAACCATCCAAAGAGCCACCAAACCAGGAACCTGCAGCCAACAGAAGACACATCCTGTGGTTCATGAGGACTGGGTACCTCAAGGGATTACAGACAGCCACATAACGGTCATAGGCCATGAGACCCAAGAGGAAAAACTCAGAACCAATCATGGTCAGGTAAAGAAAAATCTGAATTCCACAACCCACAAAAGAAATTGTTTTTTCCTCAGATACCATATCTACTAGGAGTTTAGGCACAGTAGTGCAAATGAAGAGGGTGTCCATAATAGAGAGCTGGCTGAGCAGGAAGTACATGGGGGTATGTAGCCGGGAATCCACATGGATTAGAAATATCATAACCATATTGGCTGTTATAGCCACCACAAAGACGAAAAAGATTACAGCAAAGACCACTCCTATGATCTTGTTGTCCACAAGCAGGCCCAACAAGATGAAATCTGAGGATGAAGTCTGATTCTCTGGTTTCATTGCCTCTGATGGATCAATGCCCTAAGGATGCAAGGACAGAGAAATCAGGGAGGATTACGAAATAAGCTATACCAAGGGTACACATTCTTTGCTATTATGGTCTATGAATTTAGACACTTTAGCATTAAAGACACTGTAAAATATATCACCTGTGAAAATAAAGTAGGTGAATTTTTTCTTATTAGAGCAGCTTTGATTTTCATTGTTCTTTCTCTTGAGCAATTCAGAACCCATTTAGCCTCCTCACACTACCAAACTTACCGGCTCAGCTACAAGAAGAAAATAATAATCTGGAAAAATAATTCCCAGTAGTGTGTTATTGACTTTAATAAAACACCCCTTCCAGGAGTCCTGAACTTTCCTTCGCTCAAGTTTCAGAGGAAAAGATGCCTTTTCTTTGGGTCAAGACTAACCTTTGTCAAGGGCTAAGTAAACCCTTTACTAACTGAACTACTTGGGAAAAAGTCTACACACAGAGTGTCCAGTTCCTCTCCTCTCATTCCTTTCTAAAATTCCTATAATCTGCCTCTCATCTCATCATTCATCTGAAGTTGTTCTTTGAAAAATTAGTAATGAGCTCTTAATTAGCAAATTAATTTTCTTTTCCCAATTTTCATCTTTCTTCACCTCTCACAATATTTAACATAATTGACTATCTTATTATCCTTAATATTGTCTTCTCTGGGTTTTCATGGCAATCTTCTCTCTCTTGGTTCTCCTTCCACCTGTCTGATCAACTTTTCTTGGTTACCTTTAACATCATCATCACTCCATGGCTTTGTTCTAAGTGCTTCTCTCTCTTCTCCTTATCATCTCTCATTTGGTGATATTATCAGCTCCCATGCTGCCATGGGTTAAATTATCATGCCTTTTCAGTGGATTCTTCCAGCTCTAATCCTGAACTCTAACCCCGCATTACCCACTATTGATTGGACATTTGAAGTTGAACATCTTAAAGACATCTCAAAATCAGCATGTTCAAGAACAACTCATTATCTTCTACCAAAATGCTCTGCTTTTCTGAACTTCTCTATTGATATTGAGGTTCCCACTTTCTTTCCAGGTATCCAAGCTTGAAACATTGCGGATGTACTTGTATTCTTCAATCTTATCCTATATATGCAATCAGTTGCCAAATCTTTCTGTTTCTTCCTTCAAAATATCTCAATACATTCCCTTCTCTCTACTCATACAGAAGCTATGCTCCTTTAGGCATTCATCACCTCTTACCATGACTTTTGCAATATACTTCCTTCTAATTGGACTTCTTCTTTCAAGTGTGTGTCAACTCTAATTCTTCCTTCTCACAACTGCCAAAGTGATTTTCCTAAAGTGAGGTTCTGATGTCATCTTCCTACTCAATGGATTCCCATGACTCTCTTGCACTTGGGATCAAATATCTTCCTTTGTTTGGCATTTAAGTTTCTTCCCAATCTGATACATTCTTATCTTTCCAGCCTCCTTTCACATGAGTGTCCCTCAACACACATTCCATGGTTCATTCATGCTATCCCACTTGCTTTTACACACACACACACACACACACACACACACACACACACAATTACATCTCCTGCCTCCATGTCTTTATAATGGCTATCCCCCAGCCTTGGAATGGTTTTCTTCCTAATCTCTGCTTCTCAAATTCTTTGCCTTCCTTTAACACTCAGGTCAGATACCGTAAGGTCTTTAAGATGTTATTCCCAGTCCATCTGAGATGGTAGTGCTTTCTCTTACCCTTCAGCTATTCCATATGGTTCATGCATCCCAAAGAACATACATGTTGTCTCCTCATTACAAGGTAAGTCCTTGAAGGTATGGACTGATTTTTTAAAATTGTTTGTGACTTCAAGGCTGAGCACAGTCCCTAACACATAATAAATGCTTAACAAATGCTAAATGATTGATTGTGCCACAGACTTTTGATTCTTTGTCTCAAATGTTGAGTCTTTTCCTTTTTGAAAAACAAACAAAAAAAAAACATTTCCTTGACTCTATCTCCTCAAGCTACCTGCCATTCTTTATCACTTATCCTCAGTCACCAGTAAACTTCTCAGGCTATCAAACCATGATTCATCCCCAGTCACTGCTTCACTACTAAAAAGTAGTCTATACTTGCTCCATTTCCTTATGATTTCTAAGTCTATAATAAGATGACTTCCAGTCCCACCATTCTACTGAAACTGCTATCCCTAATGTGAACAGTGACCTTTTATTGCCAAATCCATAAGCTTTCCCCCAATATTAACCCTCCTTGGCATTTTTGTCATATTTCATATTGCTGACTGTCCTTGTCCTTCTGGATACTCTATGTCTATTACTTCCATTGGCACTGCTCTGTCCAGGTTCTTCTACCTTGTGTGACTGTTCCCTTTTTGATAGCTTGTCCTGATCTTAACCACAACGCAGGTCTATGAGTGTCCTTCAAGATTTTGATATCCATTCTTTTCTGATCACTCTATATAATTTCTCTCTTGACAATTCCATCCACTCTCATGACTTTGAAGATCACTTTCCCACAGTCTCTTTTATAATCTCTGCCTTGAGATATAGTCCTTCTTCCTGTATATTTTGTCTATAGTATAAATAGATGTATCTCTATTTATATAGACATTTATACAAATCTGTCTATCTATCTGGTGTAAAAAAGGCCTGGATATTCACCTGAAATTTAAACCCAAAACAATCAAACATTTATTACACTTGAACATACTAAAAACCTGGCAGCACCACTCTCCTAGCTTCCCAGGCTTGAATCCTTGGAGTTAACATTGATTTGGCCAGTTCCTTCCCCCTCCACTATCCATTCAATAACCAAGTTTTTCCAATTGAATCTCTAGTATTCACGTCCTTACACTTGCACTGCTACTATCTTTATTATGTAATTATCACCACTTGCCTGAACTATTTTAAATGGATTCCAACAGATCTTCACTCCAATCTCTTCTCTCTCAAGTCTTTATCCATTATTTACACAATTAATAAAAATACCCTTCCAAATGCAGTAATTTGACCAAGTCACTATCCTACTCAAAAATATTCAGTGGCTCCAGAATGTCAGAAGGAAAAACAGAAACTTCTTAGACTGTATTCAAAGTCCTTTATAATACTGTTCTTATTTATGTTACGTTGATCTTTATTAAGCAGGTTCACTTCATACTACTTCCCTTCACATGGTCTATGGTTCAAATGAATTGGATTACTAGCTTCCATGATATCATGTGGCATTCTGCTACCTTCATGCATTTGTGTATGAGGTCCTCCCTAAATCAATGTCTGGAATAACTCTATTTGTATCTCCATATATTAAAACTGATCTCTTCCTTCAAAGTCTAGTTCAGGTACTACCTCCTTCATGAAGCCTTTCTTAATTCTCTCAATTGAATGTGATCATTCCCTCCTCAACTTTTCCTTGAGTACTTTCATCTAAATCTTTCCTGTGCCTCTATAAAATTTGTATAATACTTATTTGCATAAATCTCTATTCCCAAGCATACTGTAAACATCCAGTGAACAAGAAATATATCATTCTATATCTTTGTCTCTCCAATGACTTAGCATGAACATACCTTAAAGATGTGGGGTGGGACAAGTCCCGGTCAGGAAATATTTAATGAATGCACATCAAAACCAAGCTAGAATTTAGTAGACAAGCCCAAGAGAGTGCCCAAATCTCAGAGAAGGTAAGAATCTTACATAGTGTCACACAGCTAGTTTCTCAGGAAGAATTTAAATTCATGTCTTGTGGACTCCAAATACAAGCATTTCACAATGTAGATGCAATACAAGCTTGCTAAATTGTCTTGACTTCAATTAAATTTATTTTAAAGAAAGTAACAAAGGATGATGATTAATGAGAACATTTTAACTTAGTCTTGATTCTTCTCCTAAGGTGCTAAGCCAGGGCAAGTCACTTTATATTTCTGAATCTTTCTTTCTTTTTAATGAGAAACTAGGCTGACTCCCAATCTACAGGAAATGGAGATCTCAGAAAACAAGAATGCAGTCAGAATTACTAAAGCTGGTGGTGAGTTAAAGCTGGTGAGGAGAACTATGGAAGAAAAAAAGGGAGAGTGTTTGAACTATTTTGACAAAAATAGAAGTATCACAGAAGGAATGAGACTGTTGCTCAGCTTGTACAGACAATAATAGAACAAAGAACTACTTGATTCTTAATTTGCTCAGTGTTTGTGTCTGTGTGTGTGCATGTGTGTGTGTGTGTATGTGTGTGTGTGTGCAAGTCAGGTGTCCAAGGCAAGAGAATGAAAGAGGAATTTGATCATTACCAACTAAAACTGGTGATAGTGAAGGGAGAGAAAGATAAAGTCTGACATGCACTTTTCACTTGGGGGAGAACAAATTTCAAGGCATTTTATTGAAGGCCCTTGTGCTGAGACTATACTGATTCATTTAGCCTAGAAGGAATGAACCACTCTCAGATGTGAAATTTTGAAAATAAAAAATGAGATTATTCCAATGAGCAAGAACAGTGAATTTTGTCTGAGAAGACTACAGAGGATGCACAAAAAAGTTAATCAATCTACTTAGATTATGAACATATATTTAAAAACATGTGAAACATATATGTTAAAATATCTGGAAATAACTGGACTGGAAAATAGTTTTGGGAATGCTAAAAATACAGAATAAGGTGAGACTAGGGAAGAATCTTAAGTATAGATACAACTGGGTTTTTCAAAATCTATTTTGTAGAAAGGATAGGACTACAAATCAGGGAAAATGGAACAATTATAACTGAAAATAGGAGACAAAAACTGTACTTTAAAAAAAAATCTCTTCTGTTTCTAGGTAGAGAATTACATATGCATTGGGAAAGATAACAAAAATTTCTAATAAGTAGTTGGTATTTAAGGTAGGACACTGGAAGAGATTACTTATAACTCCACATGTATAATTCAAGGCACTAGATCAGCTGCATCCTTGAGCACTGAAAGAAATCATAAATAGGATTGCTGAGTCAGTGATATCTGAAAGATTTTGAAGAGGTACTAGAAGATTTTGGAAAGACTATATCTTGATTTTATTTTCAAAAAAGGAAAGAACATAGATTTTGAAAACTATAAGTTGTTGAGCATGAATTGGCATATGTCAAAAGTCTAGAATTTATTAAAAACATGTCGAGTGACTATTTACAAAAAGGAATCAGGAATCTCACCAGCTTGTTTTGGTGTCACAATGAAAACTCACTACTTGAACTGGGGTGTTTGAGTGGTTGAATTCTTTTGGTGCAGATTCGTGCCCCTTTCCCTTGAATTTTGGGGCTCCCAATACCCCTAGACTGCAACATACCTATGACACCTGAAGACTGAGAAATTGTCATCATGTTTAATTTCTTCTCAGTGGTATCATTTTTCTTAACTGTTAGATTATGGATCAGGACTAGAAAGTTGACTGAACCTGTGACATAAATGATATAGAGGACTCCTAGAAGGGGAAACTCCTTTTCTGATTCAGGTGCCCAAGCCACAAATCTAAAAGAGAATGACTCCAAATAATCTTCAAGCACAGCCTCAAGCGTGTTCAATTGGAATTCTTAGGAGAAGTGAAGCAAGAACTTTTTTAAGACTTACAAACTATTTTATAAATGAAGAGTTGCAAAATATTTTATAAATGAAATGAGGGTTTTTAGTGGAAAGAATTAGAAAAGAATTGAAAATTAACCAGAATACAATTTTACATAAGTAACAGAATCTTTGAAAATTAGAATGAATCAAAAAGAAGTTAATTATTCTCTATGTGACAATAAGAAATAGTAAAGCAAAATCAAAAAACTTAAAAAGAAAAAATATAAGGAATCAAATATGTGAAAGAGCTGAACTGGAAATGTGAATAAAGCATCTGTGTCTCCTGGGAAAGTTCTGGAAATTTCACTTCCTTACGTTCTGTCAGAAAATTTACACCTTCACTTGAACCTATGTAATGTTACAACACATAATAAATATCTTCAGAATATTAAAAAAAAGAAAGGAATCTGTCATCCCCAAAAAACCAGTATGGTTTCAATGAGATGAGGACATTTAAGTTTAAGCTTATTTTCTTTTTTGAAAGTGTTCTTTAAATTGGTGGATCAGGGAGATTCTGTAGATATAACTTACCAAGATTTTGCCAAAGTATTTTAATACGGTATTTTGTACTATTCCTGTGAGAAAGGTGGAGAGGTGCAGACAGCATGCATAATTAGATGGACTTGAAATTCATTGTATAGCTGGACTCAACAATAGTTATTCGAGGTTCAAGGTCAACTTGGAGAAGAAATTCCAGTGTAATTCCTTAGCATTCTGTTCTTGACCCTGTATGTTTTAACACTTTTATCTGTGATTTGCATAAAGATGTAAATCTCAAAACACCCTAGATGATAGAATCAGAATCTGAAAAGGTCTTGACAGGTTAGAACAATAGAATGAATCTAAAAAAATGAAATTTACTAGGGATAAGATAAAAAATTCACACTTGGGTTCAAAAACTTAGGTTTCCACAAATAGCACGGGGTGGCAATGTTTGGACAACAATTTATATAAAAATTTTGATGGTTATGCAATTGCAAAGTTAATATGAGACTAAAATGCGAGAGAAACGCCAGAAAAGCTAGGGAAATTTGGACAGCATTGAGAATTATGGCTTGTAGGAAAAAGTAGATAAAGATCCCTCTCTAATCTACCAAGAGTGATCATATCAGGAGAATTGTGTTTGTTCTTAGTACTCCACTTTAAAAACAATAATTTACAGCTGGCAAGAATGCAGAGAAGGGCAACAGGATGGTGAAGATTCATGGAGAGCATTACAGTTGTGTTCAAGTCCTTGAAGAATTATCGTATGGAAGATGAATTGGACTTGCTCTACTTGGCCTCACAAGATAGAACTAGGAATAATTTGTAGCAAAGAAGCAAGTTTAAGTATGATGTCAGGAAAATCTTCCTAACAATTAACACTATCCCAAGTCATTCCCAGTCATTTGGTTCCCCTTGGTAGTGTTATTCTAGTAGAGCTGGCTAACCAGTTGACAGAAATACTGTAGAGAAGCTTCTTCTTCAGCTCTGGGTCAGGGTAGGTATCTACTGTGGTCTCAACACTAAAATTTAGTGATTTTATGACTTTTGGACTGGAAAGATTGGAACAAAAAGGGTTATTGAAGAAGTTGGAATTCCAAATATGTAGGAAAACAGTAGAAAAAACTGTTCTTGACAAATTTATATGACAAGTTCTGAACAAACCAGATCTGGAGTTATGAAAGGACTGATAGGTGTGATGTCACTGCGTTATTGTTAAAAAGATAATTGAAAGCAAGACAGTGAAACAGGTCTAGAAAAGGGTCAAAGATGTCCCAGTTTTCAAAAAATGGAGGAGAATAGAATGTGAAACTAGCTTAAATTTAATTGCTAGAAAAATTCTAGGATTTATTTATTAAAGGACTAGTTAGAAAACATTTCAATAGTCATCAAAAATAGATTATATCAGACTAAAGTCACTTTTTAATTTTGGATATATTTATTATATCATGAGAATTATGTAATAAAATTTACCAACTTTTTTGCCAAAGCATTTGAAAAATGTCTCCCATGTTATTCTTATGAGATTTATGTAAGAGTTATGGCTTAAATGGTAGTGCAGTTATGTAAATTCAGGAAATTGTAACTTCCAGAAACTCTATACCAAGACTGTGTAAAACAGGCATTTAATAGATGTTTGAGAAAGACAGAGTTTTGGAATCAAAAGACCTGGGTGCAAATTCAAGTTCTGCAAATTACTACCCATGTGACCTTGATCAAGTGAATCGCTCTGACACTTAGCTTCTCCACCTGGAAAAAGATGACCTTTAAGTTCTCTTATAAATCTAAATCTAAAATCCTAGGATCCTAGCAATTAATTAGCTGATGCTTCTTATACTGAGAGTGTTCTCTGCCTGCCTCCCCTCCTCCATGTGGCCAAGTTAAAAATGGAAGGCTCAATTTCAGTGCCATTTGCCCACAAAATCTATTTTGATCCCTCCATTCAATCATGCCTTATTTGTCCTTTTCAATGAACTTACAATATTTAATTTTACATTACCTGTATTTAGCATTCTGTTTAGCTTGTACAACCCTTGACAACTGGCTCAAACCCAACTTTTCCAGGTTTTTATATAATACTCCTCTTCACTCACTCCCTGGTGAAACAAAACTGCATTTCTTGGTGCTCTGAATGTATAATATTTTCTTATTTGTTATGTTTTTTCCTAGTCTGAAACATATGGCCTCTAACATATTCCATCTTTACTTCTTTCTACCTCTTAGAATCTCTAGTTTCGCTTAAAATTCAGCTCAAATGACATGTTTTACATGTGGCTCTTTATCTCTCATCCTTGAAACTGATAGTGTTTCCCCTTTAAATTACTTTGGATTTCTCATGTGTAATATTAATATCTAGTATTACATATTATACTATTTATATAGTACATATTACATATATGTGTGTGTCTTCATGTTATCTGTGTGTTATCCCTCCTTGAGAGGAGGGAATATTTCATTTTTGTCTTTGTATCTCCACACCAATGATAATGCTTTCAATATGGTATGTGATTAATAAATGCTGGTTGATTGGTCATTCTTTGCATATTTCTACACTCCCATGGAACAGTGTAACATTGTAAAGACAGAGACCAGGTGTAATTCAACTATTTTTTCCTTGGTACCTGTTGCAGTTCTTTTACACATAGATGTAATAAAATTTGTTGAAGAAAGAAAGGTAGGAAGAGACAGGTTCTAGTTTCTGACATATAAGTAGGGATCAAAACATATTTGAAAAACATTAATTTGCATTGGTATCTTCTGTCAAAATGTATTTTGAAAGTCTTTTAATCATTGTTTTAAAGGACAACTACCACTCATAAGCTTCTCTATTTTTAGAAATCAAGTTTCCATTCAGAAGAACAATAAAGTTAAATAACCCCCATAATTTTCTCTAACATCATAAGATTTACCATATTTTATCCTGCTCATCCTCAGTATATTACTAATGGTCATATTCGCTTATATGATACTATTAAGATGAATCAATTCCTATCTTTTTAATCCATGGAGCAGAAATTGGCATGACACAAACCTGAATTTGAAAACTTACCAAGGAGGTACAAGTGGAAAAGACAATAGACCCTTCCCAAAGGGGAATTAATACATGAAAGAATGCATACATACCCTTTGAACATCATTGTTACATTCTTTGAGATCTGAACAGAAGAACTGAGCTGAATATGAGATATAGACACAGACACATCTATAGATGGAAATGGAGATCCAGATGGCTTCAGAATGCTAATCAATATGTCCAAGTGACAGTACCTGGCACAGTTCTTGACACATAGTAAGAGTTTAATAAATGCTTATTGACTAGGTGGTTGGCATTGTAAAGAAATAAGCTAATTCTACTCTCAGAACTTTCCAATCTTCAGCAGCACTTCCTCTAACAACCTGAATACCCCCAAATGGAAAGAACATGTGGTCTCCAGAAAAAAAGTCATATTAGTCAGTGACTTAAATTCCAAAGGGAGTTCAGTTTCATTGATAAGAGGAGACAAATCACAGACAATATACTTAGCAGTGTTTGATTCTTCATTCAGTGGCAAAAGGACATATTACTACATTAGCAAGCCTTCTTCCCACTCCATCCTCTAGTCATCAAAATGAATTTCCTAAAGCACAGAATCACTTTCCCATTTGTTCAACTCTAGTGGCTCCCTCTCACTTTCAGGATCAAATATAAAGCCTTCTCTTTATTTTTTTAAAAAAAAACCCTTTATAACTTGTCACCTTCCTTCCTTCCCAGGCTTATTAATCTTTAATCTCGTTAATGTATTCTGCCATACAGTGGCATTTGGCCTCCTTACTGTTCCTCCAATATTTCTTGACTCCAGACATTTTCACTGACTGCCTGAAATTCTTTTACTGGCTTCCCTGGTATCCTTCAAGTTTCAAATAAAGTCCTCCCTATAAGAAACCTTTCTCAGCCTTCTTTCCTCTTAATACCTTCACTCTGAGATGTTTTCATCCTTTATATGTCTTGTTTGAAAATAATTGCTTGCATTTTGTCTCCCACATTAGGATGTGACCATGAGAGCAGAGATCCTATTTTTTTGGCTTTCTGTTCATCCCCAGAATGTAGCACAATGTTTAGCATGTGGTAGGAGTTTAATAAATGCAGCATTTTACAGATAAGTCAAACCACCTTGATCACTGTTTTCTCTCAGATCCCAGTGCAAACAATCCAGTACTGTGAACTCAGTAACCTTGGGGTTAGAAGTGCTCTCAACCCACCAGACCCGCATCCAGTATATCATCCACCACCATTATAGATGGAGAAATAATTGTGGAGAAAGGGGCCATCTTCCTCATCACTAGCAAGAACTGCTGAACAAATTGGCACCAAAGAGACATAGAAGCCCTGGGAATGTCAAAGCCCCTCTCCACCCAGACCACTGGTCCTGTTTCCAGGTCATCCCTTAATAGTCATCATCCAGGGAAGTAATTCCTGTGAAAAAGGGCCCACACATCCCCACCACCTGCCAACCAACTTCAACCTATAGGTCAGGCAAATCAATTAAGCTAAAATAGCAAGGCACCCTGAGAGATAAAAGCAACATGTTTCTGATGAGTCAAATCATAACAACCCCACTGACCACCATGATCCCTCAGACTCCATTCAAGACATCCCAGGATCTTGAACTCAAGGATGTATAGAGTAGCAATGCTTCCAGTCCAGTACCCACAGGCATCATCCTGAGAAGTAATCCCTCTGAAGATGCAGCCTAACAACTGTTCCTGAAAGTAGTACCAAAGTACTAAAGACTAAAAAAGTTCTTGCCAAGTCCTTGCACTGTCAAATGGCTCAACATCAGAAAGTGATAAGATGTTATTAATATAAATGACAATAAAGAAGAAGTATTATCATTTGCTATGCTTTTATACCCCTAGGCCCTTTGGAAATTTTCAAATGATTTACTGCTGAAAATTTCCATATTTGTAGTCTCTTCTATTATGAAAACGTGAGTTCCTTTAGAGCAAGTACTTTCTCATTTTTCTATTTGTATTGTCTTAGCTTCAGACCTAGTGAGTGCTTTGTAAATTATTCATTCATTCAGTAATGCATTAACTAGTATGTGATGCTGGACATGTCACTTAATCCTGCTTGCCTTAGTTTCCTCATCTGTAAAATGAGCTGGAGAAGAAATGGAAAGCCAATCTACTACCTTCATCAAGAAAACTACAAATGGGGTCATAAAGACTCAAACACAACTGAATAACCACAAAAAGTACAATTGTTAAGTCTCAGAAATAGAATAATAATCTTCAGTTTCCCAAGTGGATAGAACAACTGTATTTAAAGTAACTTACTTTTTACTGCTTTAATATGAAGGAAGACATCCACAGCTTACTGGCTAGAGGTTTGTTTCTTTTTATGGAAAATAAAAATCAGAACTCAGTGGGAGGAATGGGCATTGTTGAGGTCCAAAAAATTCAGGCAGGATATTTCCCTTACTCTTATCCTATATTCAAAAATAAAAAGAGACTTATAATCAGCAATGATTTAATGAAGACAAAGAAAGGGAAAAGGCTAAGAAAGAAAAAGAAGAGAAATTCGAAACAATATCTAATGTCTTTTTGCTGAATATCTATGTTATGTCTACCACTGTTGGATAAAGTAAAGAAATTAAATAAGGGCTAAAGGAGTATATAATACTGTTGGTAACTAGGGAAGTTGTCATGTTTTGAAGGAAACATGGTAAATGTATGACAGAAATGTCATTTAGTATATGGGAAACATTTGCCTGACTTCACAAAACATCACCCTCACATAACCCCATAAATGCTTTAAAACATAAACACACATACATATATCTATATATCCATATGTATACGTGTGTGCATGTGTATATACCATACATATCCATACCTATATATATATATAAAATGACCTGACCCATTATGATCCATTATTTTAGTCAACCAACTTATTTGTTCAAGAATCACACAAACCTAACAATTAGCTAATTGTTCTACATTTCCACTGTTAGCACTCAGGAACTTCAGGTACAATGAACTAACCAGTCACATATGGGCAGTCAATTTTCAATCATCCCAAATTTTTCTCTTCTCAAAATTGTGTAGCATAAATATCTTTACACTTTGTCAACTCTTTTTTCATATTTTTGCTTCCAATAATCTTTGAAGAAGTAGATATCTCCCCTTCATCATGAAAAAATTATCCTTTATACATAAAAGATAAAATCAATTCAAGGGCTTATCACTTACACTTCTCCACCCCTCATTCACCTTTGTATCTCATTTACCTTGAGAAGACCAAGGGTCCCTTAAGTCTGAATGTCTTAAGTAGACTGGTTTAGTCTGGGTCCCTGGAAAACTCTCAACAGATTAAATCACCATAGTGAATTCCAGAAGGGATTCTGTCTCCAATTCATAATTATGGCTTAAGTAGTTGGCAACTGTATATTTTAGAGTATGCCTTTTCTGTTTTAAGTATTTTGTGTGTGTGTGAATGAAATAGTTATCCCATATTATATATTAAAAACCTTCTCAAAAGGAATTTCAAAGGGAAATAGACAAACAGGACAGTCTTGAAAATAACATGTTAAATTTATTATAATTTCAAAATCTTTTTTTTTAAATCGAACCATATATAAGATATTTGTGGTTTCGTATAATCCTTTTTTCTATTCTACTTTGTATATGTAAATGTTGGCCCTTTCGTGTATTCATTAAATTCAGAATAAAAAATACATTAAAAATGAACCACTCTATTCCCTCTTGGGGAAAATCAAGACATAAATTGAGCTTAAATTGAAAGTGGAGGCATGGGGTGAGAAGTGTAAAGGAGCTAGTGAGTTCAAGAAAAAGAACCTGACGTCTTCTTTTAGGGCCTAGGTTTCCCTAGGACAGAAACCAGCCCACACAATTGGGTCAAGAGGTATGGGGTCCTTTAAAAGGCCAAGACAAAGACTGTAAAATTATAAGATAGAAGTCTTAAAAGATAGTTGAATTGTAATAAGATATTTACATGATTATAGTAAACTTCAATATTTGTCCATAAAAAATAGATAAATCAAACAAAAAAGGGAATAGAAAAATATAGACCAAAACATATTGCTATAAACTCTAGGTTTGAATTATGTGTCAATTACCAAATGAAAATTTTAAAGAATATTATTTCTTAGTTTTCCACAATACTTGTATAAAAAAAATATCATGTACTAGGGCAAAAATTCTTACCTTGGGTGGTCAGTGGATAGCTTTCAGGGGAGCCACTTATTAGCATGAGAAAAAATGTATCCTTAACTTCACTAGCTTTTAACTGAAATTTATTTCCTTCAGTTATGAATACAGAAAACAATATGATGTTCCTTTTCTATTTCCTAGATTTCACCAGAATGCAAAAGATAACCAGAAGAGAAAAAATGGTAAGAATCCCTGCTGTCAAGTGTTCTCAATCAAAGTTATGGCCCCAAAACCATTTCCTCATTAGTATCCCCAGTCAAATCACTGTGTGCTCCTAATTCTTGATGCTTATACTTTTAATTTTTTTCTCTTATTACTTTTTCTAGGATTTCTAAAACTAGGTGAAACTGTAAAGAGGAAGGAAACACTTTTGTTTTATTAATGTATTTATTGTGCAAGGGGTATGTGCCATCTGAGACTGGTGTTGCAGTATTTGAAGCCATCTCAGGGCCACCCAGTTGCTGACTTGTACCATGCTTTCCAGTGGTATAACCACATTATATCCTATAAGAAGCAAAAGGCAAGTTTGCCAGGAATAAAGGAGGCTTTAGGTAAGTATGGGCCTGCTGAAGGAGAGGATATCACAGAAAGTGAAGCAGACAGCAAAGATAATGATGACAATATTCTCTTTGGGTCTGATGAGGAGGAGGAAACTGAAGAAAGAAAGAAGCTAAAAGAAGAACATCTTTGCTCAATATTAATTAAAGAAATAAAAAAAAATCCCCTGCAATTGTTTCCAAGTCTTCCACCTTACTGGATGTAAAATCTTGGGATGATGAGGCAAAATTGGAGGAATGTCTGAAAAGCATTCATACAGATGATTTGGTCTGGGGATCTTCCTAACTAGTTCCACTCAGATATGACATCAACAAGCTTCAGACATAATTTGTGGTTGAAGATGACATTGGGACAGATATGCTAGAGGAATGAATTATAGACTTTGAAGACAATATGCAACTCATGGATGCTGTTGCCTTCAATGAGATCTAAAACCTACCAAGCTCAAAAATGGGAGCTAAATAAAAATATTTACAAAAAAAAGAAAGAAATTCTCATATTATGATTAACACCTATGGAGACTATAATTCTGGTTGACAGAGGCATCCTGAGCTGGAATTGCTATAAGTTTATAAAGCTTATTTACCTCCAAGTTCAGAATTACTTTCTGACTCCCATCCATCTATTATTCTCTGGCTTAATGAGAATAAATAAGCAAGTTATAGCACATGTAAAACTGATTCTGTTCATTCCTTGGTCAAACCTTTGGCAGGTGAACAGCATTCTCTTTATTCTTGAACAAGCTTTTGGTAAAAAGTTTGTTCTGAGGACAAACTTTCAGATAAGATGGGTACTCCATACTGTTTGTTCTTAAAACAAAATTTCAGTTAAGGAGGCAACTGATTCTATTTGTTTCTTGAGTTCAAATGTTTGCTAAATGGTTGGCAGCAAGAAAAGTCTGTTGCATCAAGGTGAGGAAGAAGGTAGGCCAGTGTATACTGTGCCAGAAAAAATCAGGCTCCAGAAAAGCAGAAGAAGGTTTTGGGGTGACTGAATCAGTGTCAGCAGTGGCACTTTCCACACCCCAACAGATGGTAAGGGGATTGTATAATGGGTCAGAAGGAGACTTAGTTTCCTTTTCTGGTACCAGGGACAGGACTCTGTTGCATTGTGTATGCTTGGACATGGGTCATGGTACTGAGTCTCAGTCCACTTGTGATCTGGAATAGTAGCACAGTAAGGCTTGTGGCTACAAGGGAGCAGGGACCCTGGGCACAATTCTAGGATTGAAAAAAGTCCTTGTGACTGCTCACAAACCAGTGCAGAGTAGAGGAGAGTAGTAAACACACTTCTCCCTAGATTGTCCCACCTTGGAAGAGTCAAAAAATAATAAGTCCCTGAAGCTGAAACAGTTCTGAACACAGCTGAACAAAAAACCTCAAGTTTTGGATAGTGCCCCCCGCTTTGAGAAGCAGAGCCTCACTTTAGCATAAAGTTAAAAGTCAAAAAATAAACTGGAAAATGATCAGACAAGAGGAAAAAATCTGACCACAGAAAGTTATTATGGTGACATGGAAGATCAAAATATACACTCAGAACACAAAAAAGTCAAAGTTCCTACATTCAAAACCTCCAAGAAAAATATGAATTGATCTCAGGGCATGGATGATTCAAAAAGGATTTTAAAAATCAGTAAGATTTTCAAAGGAAAAGAAGGTACAAACACTCACTGGAGAAAATAATTCCTTAAAAGTTAGATTTGGGCAAGCAGAAGATAACAACTTTGTTAACTTCACCTGAAAAACTAGCATCAACTAAAAAGAAGAAAAAATCAAATAAAATCAAAAGAAAGAAAAATAGAAAACAACATCATGAGTAGCTTGATGAGTAATTTGTAGGCTAGTTTGAGATCTGCTAATTCTCCCTACTTGTTATTTCATTAATTCCTTTCAAATTTAGGATTTTTCCTCCACATTATGTTTCTGAAAATTCTCACTTTATTAAAATAATTATGGTACTAATCTTATTAATAACAGAATTATAAGAATATCAAATTAAGAACTTGCAGTTCAGTTAAAACTTCAGAGAATTTAAATCTTTACATACCCTTTGCTATTTTTATCTAAACTCTATTCCTGATACAGACATTGAGAACAATAGACTGAAGGAAGAATCTGAAAAATAACCTATGATGATTTGATTTGTAAAACAAGTTTCTGGTTAAAGATTTAATATTTACCAAAGTAGACATGTAAGTTAAAGTTAAGGGTGCTCTTGTAAAATGGCATTGAATCCACTATCACTTAACCTTTCAAGACTGGTGTTTATTTATTTCATTCTTTATTTTAGATGTAAGTCTCATAAAGAGAAACATTTCAGTTTTACTAATTATAACTGCACTGTGATATAATTTAGCAAATTGTTATGTTGACATATTTAAGAAATTCAAATAACTGGGAAATCAAAACCTACACATTTTAAAGTATCACAGAAGGCAGAACTCTGAAACTTTTAAAATTAAGCATTGAAAACAAAATAAAACTCCTAAAACAGAAAATGCCTGCCTTGTGCAGGAGGTGAACAATGCAGTTTTATTTATAAAGTCATTAATCCAATTTTAGAATTTATTATTAGAACACACTCAAGACATATGTGTGTATTTAACAACAGCCTTACCCACCCTAATTAGAGAGAATTTCTATGAAAGGAAGAAGCAAGAACATTATAATAGCATCAAAATTGACCATTCAGGCCCAAGCCTAAGGCAGAGAATGATTTAACATGTAGGTATAATAAGATATAGCATCCTAAGTTCTGTCTGATTTTAGGTAGGAGTCAGCTCAGGGCTGGATGCAGTTGTTACTCCCATGTTGATGCACTAACTTAGTTTACCAGGACTCTTTTAAAAAGTCACTCAATATCCTTTTTCTTTTTCACCTTCTTCTGCAGTTTTTTACTCATCCGGGTATAAAATTGAATAATTAAAAATTAAGAAATACATTTTGAGATTCCACATAGATAGCGAATATGCTTGTTCATTAAGTTTTTTTTTTAAAAGAAGGAAAAATAAAATACTGGCAACTGCAAATCTCCAGACTAACAGATAACTATCTCTTAAGGTATTGTATATTAAACCAGAATCTGTTCAGACTGAATTGACTCAGGATGTAACTTCACTATTTACTATTCCAGGTACCATAATTTTGGTAAGCATAAATCACTACATAAATCTCTGCTATGCTATAAGCAAGCTAGTAAATTCTCCTTGTTTTATCAAGGAGTGTTTGTAATTAAAGAGGGGATCCTATTTTTTCAGTAAACCAATTCACAAGTTCTTTCAAAGAATAAATAAGATTTTGAAATCTTGCCCAAGTAGATACCCCAAAGAACCTGACTAGCATACAAATAAAAAGATTTTACAATTTTTCTTTCTTTTTCTATTTTTCCAGAAATAAGGATTATTGTTCTTCCTTTTTAAGATATGCCCAATTAAATACTTGATAGGTTTTAACATTATGACAATAACCTCTAAAACTTTAATAATTTCACAGAATCCAAATACATTATTTATTTATTTTAACTTTTTTTAATTTAAATTTTGAGTTCCAGATTTTCCTCCTCATTCCCACTTTTCCCTCACCCATTGAGAAGATAAATTACATGCTATCAATTATACACAAGAAATCATGCAAAGTTTATTTCCATACTAGCAATATTGCAAAACAAAGCAAAATAAAAACAAACAGGAAATTATTTTCAATTTGCACTCAGAGTTCTTTAGGGGTGAATGCCATTTTCTTATCACTTTTCCTTTAGAATTGTCTTGGATCATTGTACCGATCAAAGTCACCAAGTCTTTCACACTTGATCATCATTACAACATTACTGATACTATGCATAAAGATCTCCCATTTTCTCTTACTCATGTTCCATCAGTGTATATAGGTCTTGCCATGTTTTTCTAAAACTGTTCCCTCATTATTTCTTAGAACACAATCCTACTCCATCATAATTATATGCCACCACTTATTCAGCTGCTCCTCAATTTATGAGGATCTTCTCATTTTCCAATTCTTTGCCACCATAAAAAAGAACAATTGTAAATATTTTCATACATGTAAGTCCTTTTCCTTGTTATCTGATCTCCTTGGGGTATAGACCCAACAAGGGTATGGCTAGGTCATAGAATAAGCAAAGTTTTGTAGTCCTTTGAGCATAGTTCCAAATTGCTCCCCAAAGTTGTTGATCAGTTCAGTACTCCAAGAGCAGTCCATTAGTATGCCTATTGTTCCTCATCCTCTCCAGCATTTACAATTGCAGACAGGCATGAGATGGTACCCCAAAGCTGTTCCATTTGGCCTTTATGTACTCAATAGCACGTTTATGCTTTTTTAATATGACTATTTGTAACTTTGATGTCTTCTGAAAACTGCCTGTTCATGAACTTTAAGCATTTATTAACTGGTAAATAGATCTTATTTTTATAAATTTGACTTAATTCCCTTGGTATTTGAGAAATAAGGCCTTTAACAGACAAACATGCTATAGTTTCTTATACTACTTCATTGTCTATAGTACTTTGCAACAAAATGTAGTTTCTCTGATTCTTTTAATTAAGTTTATATTTACTTTAGCTTTGTTTGAGATTATTACTACCCTTGCTTTTTTTTTTACTTCAGCTAAAGCAAAATAGATTCTGCTGCAACTTTTTAACTCTGTGTACCTTTCTGTTTCATGAGACTCTTCTACAATACATATTGTTAAATTCTGGTCTATAATCCATTCTGCTATCTACTTCCATTTTATGGGTTAGCTCATCCCATTCACATTCAGAGTTACAATTACTATGTATTTCCCTCCAGTCTTCTTCTTCTCCTCCTCCTCCTTTTCTCTCTCTCTTTCTCTCTGTCTCTCTCTCTGTTTTTCTCTCTCTGTGTCTCTCTCCTCATAAGCTGCTTTTGCTTTTGACTACTCCCTCTCTTAATCTACCATCCATTTTATCATCCACATTCCCATATCTCTTATCCCCTTCCCCTCTTATTTTCCAATTGTGTTAGAAAGATTTCTATACCCAACTGTGTGTATAAATTCTTCCCTTGTTTAACCAATTCAGATGAGAGTCAAGTTCAAGCTTTGCCCACTCTAGCCTCATTTTCTATTCTACTATGAAGATATTCCTTTCATGCCTCTTTTAAGTGAGTAAATTTTTCCACGTTCTATTTCTCACTTCAACTTTCTCCAGTACATCCTTCTTTCTCAACACTACACTTAAAGAAAAATCATCTCAGAGGGAAGAGTCAAGATGGTGGACTAAAAGCAGAGATTTTCTTGGGTTCTCCTGCAAACCTTTCCAAATATCTTTAAAAAAACTACTCTAAACAAATTCTAGAGCAACAGAACTCACAAATGACAAAATAAAACAAATTTCTGGCCCAAGACAACTTGGAAGTTTCATGAGAAGTGTCTATTGCACCCGATTGGGGGAGGAGCCAAGTTCAATGCAAAATGCACCAGCATAGACCCGAGCACAGAAAAGCCAGAGAAGGCCTCAAGGGACAGAAGCACTGGCAACTGTGGTGGTTTCTAGACTTCTCAACTCACAATTGCCAAAGTCATACAAGGTAAGTAGGAAAGGTCTGTAGGACCTTGATGACAAAGGAGCACAGTCTAGTCCCAACCCTGGGATGACAGTAGTAACTGTGGCTTTCAGAGCTTTCAGACCACACATGGTGGGGGACTGGGCAGCTGATCATAGGGAGATTTCAGGGATCTTGTTGGTGATGTTGAGCCAGGATACTCTTGCTTTGACCGTGCTTGGATCTGAGTTGCTGTTCTGTGTGGTGGCCCTGGGACAAGGAGCACTGGCATTACAGAATTTGCAGCACTGGTGGAGAGAGAACTTTCCTCACAGTTCCAAGGTAGAAAAGAGTCCTTGTGGTCACTTACAGAACAGGAGAAGAGTAAACATGTCTCCTTTGATCATACAACTGTGGAAGAGCTGAAAATATACATGTCTGTAGAATTATCTCCGAAAAGAGCTGAAAAAAACCTTGGGACAGTATACCCCCCACACTGCAATCAGATCCCTACCTTAATAAAGAGTTTAAAAGTCAAATAATTGACTGGGAAAATGAGCAAACAGCAGGGAAGAAAACACAGACAATAGACTCTTACTTTGGTAACAAAGAAAATCAAAACCTATAACCAGAAGAAGACAAAAAAGTCAAAGTTCCTACCTCCAAAATTCAAATAATATGAATTGGTCTCAGGTCATGGAAGAGCTCAAAAAGGATAGTGAAATTCAACTAAGAGAAGTGGAGGAAACATTAGGAAGGGAAATGAGAGTGATGCAAGAAAATCACAAATTACAAGTCAACAGCTTGATAAGAAGATCCAAAAAAAAAAATAATAAAGAAAATAACAACTTAAAAAAATAGACTAACTTAAATGTCAAAAGAAGGCCAAAAGGTCAATGAGGAGAAGAATTCCTTCAAAAGCAGAATTGGACCATTGGTAAAGGAGTTCCAAAAGCTCACTAAAGAAAATAATCCTTTTAAAGTTAGAATGAAGCAAATAGAAGCTAATAATTTTATGCTAAATCAAGAAATTTCAAAACAGGGGGAGGAGCCAAGATAGCAGAGTAGAAAGACTCACCTATGCTAGCTCCAAACCCACAGTTCATAAATTTCCTGTAAAAAGAACTCCCCACAAATTCTGGAGCAGTGCAAGTGGCACAGAAACATAGAGAAGAGATTTCCGCTCCAGAGAGCCTTGAAAAACCGACCCCAAAGGTCCAATCGTGCACTGGACAGCAGACCCACCCCTGTGCTGCCTTGGCCACATGGCCCCAGAAGAGCAGATGCGAGCAGGCTTCGGGAAGGAATCTCCGGGAGCCTGCGAAGTTCCCTCCACCCACAGGCACTACATATCAGTGAGAGAGACTTGTGGGAAGGCTGAGAGGTCAGTGGGGCATCTCCTTGACACGGGTCACTTCAGGAGGAAGTGGCAGAGGCAGCAGCAGAGGCAGCAGCAGAGGCAGCAGTGGCTCGGAACTCCCAGAGTAGGCAGGAGCTCAAAGACATTACTGAGGATCTCTGCATAAAGCCCCTGAGGGAACTGAACATGAGAGATGGCCCTGCCCCCACCCAAGCCCCAGAACTTAAACTCACATTGAATAGCAGCCATGCCCACCCCTGAAAGCCCTGAGGCTGGGGAGCAGCATTTGAATCTCAGACCCTAAGCACTAGCTGGGCAGATCTAGACAGGGGTGGAGAGGAATCTCAGAAGTCAAGTAACTGGCAGGGAAAATGCCCAGAAAAGGGAAGAAAAATAAGACCATAGAAAGCTATTTTCTTGGTGGACAGATGTTCCCACCTTTCAATTCTGATGATGAGGAATAATTCTTACCATCAGGGAAAGATGTGGAGGTCGGGGCCTCTGTATCCTAGACATCTGAGGTGGATGTCCAGTGGGCTTAGTCCATGGAAGAGCTCAAAAAGGATTTTGAAAAGCAAGTTAGACAGGTGGAGGAAAAACTGGGAAGAGAAATGAGAGAGATGCAAGAAAAGCATGAAAAATGGGTCAATACCTTGGTAAAGGAGACCCAAAAAAATGTTGAAGAAAATAACACCTTGAAAAATAGGCTAACTCAATTGGCAAAAGAGGTTCAGAAAGTCAATGAGGAGAAGAATGCTTTCAAAAGCAGAATTAGCCAAATGGAAAAAGAGGTTCAAAATCTCACTGAAGAAAATAGTTCTCTCAAGATTAGAATGGAACAGATGGAGGCTAATGACTTTCTGAGAAACCAAGAAATTACAAAACAAAACCAAAAGAATGAAAAAATGGAAGAGAATGTGAAATATCTCATGGGAAAAACAACTGACCTGGACAATAGATCCAGGAGAGACAATTTAAAAATTATGGGACTACCTGAAAGCCGTGATCAAAAAAAGAGCCTAGATATCATCTTCCATGAAATTATTAAGGAAAACTGCCCTGAGATTCTAGAACCAGAGGGCAAAATAAGTATTCAAGGAATCCATCGATCATCGCCTGAAAGAGATCCAAAAAGAGAAATTCCTAGGAACATTGTGGCCAAATTCCAGAACTCCCAGATGAAGGAGAAAATATTGCAAGCAGCTAGAAAGAAAAAATTCCAGTATTGTCGAAATAAAATCAGGATAACACAAGATCTAGCAGCTTCTACATTAAGGGATCGAAGGGCGTGGGATAGGATATTCCAGAAGTCAAAGGAACTAGGACTAAAACCAAGAATCACCCACCCAGCTAAACTGAATATAATACTTCAGGGAAAAATATGGTCTTTCAATGAAACAGAGGACTTTCAAGCATTCTTGATGAAAAGAGCTGAGCTGAAAAGAAAATTTGACTTTCAAACACAAGAATGAGAAGAAGCATGAAAAAGTAAACAGTGAAGAGAAGTCATAAGGGACTTACCAAAGGTGAACTGTTTACATTCCTACATGGAAAGACAATATTTGTAACCCTTAAAACTTTTCAGTATCTGGGTAGTTGGTGGACCACACACACACATGCACACACACATATACACGTGTGCATGCACACACAAACACACATGCATGCACATACAGAGACAGAGAGCACAGAGTGAATTGAACAGGATGGGACCATACCTTAGAAGAAATTAAGGTAAATGGTGAGAGAGAAATGTAGTGGGAGGAGAGAGGGTGAAATGGAATGGGGTAAATTATCTCTCATTCAAGAGGCAAGCAGGAGACTTTTTAGTGGAGGGAAAAAGAGGAGAGCTGAGGAAAAAAACATGAAGTTTACCCTCATCACATTCGACTAAAGGAAGGAATAAAATGCACTCATTGTGGTATGAAAACCTATCTCACAATACAGGAAAGTGGGGGAGAAAGAGATAAGCAGGGTGGGGGGGATGATGGAAAGGAGGGAAATGGGAGGAGGGAGCGGTTTGAAGTCAACACTTGGGGAGGGACAGGATCAAAAGACAGAATAGAAACAATGGGGGACAGGATAGGATGGAGGGAAATACAGTTAGTCTTACACAACACGAGTATTATCGAAGTCATTTGCAAAACTACACTGATATGGCCTATATTGAATTGCCTGCCTTCCCAAAGGGAATGGGTGGGGAGGGAGGGATGGGGAGAATGGGGAAATCAAAGTTTTAGGAACAACTGTCTAGTGTTGTTCTTGCTACTTGAAAATAAGAGATACAGTTAACGGGGAACAGAAAGTCATCTGGCCCTACAGGACAAAAGAGAAGGTGGGGACAAGAGAAGGGGGGGATGATAGAAGAGAGGGCAGATTGGTGATAGGGAAAATTAGAATGCTTGGTATATTGGCATGGGGGGAGGGGATAAATGGGGAAAAATTTTGGAATCCAAAATTTTGTGAAAATGAATGTTAAAACTTAAATAAATAAATTTATATTTAAAAAAGAAAAAGAAATTTCAAAACAAAACCAAAAGAATGAAAAAAATAGAAGATAATGTGAAATATCTCATTGGACAAATAACTGATATGGAAAATAGATCTAAGAGAAAAGACTTTTTAAACTACATTTGAACATCTGCAAGCCAAGATCAAAAGAGGGGCCAAGACATCATCTTTCAAGTTATTATCAAGGAAAACTGCCCTGATATTCTAGAGCCAGAAGATAAAATAGAAATTGAAAGAATTCCCCAATCCCCTCCTGAAAAGAGATTTCCAAAGGAAAACTCCTAGGAATATTATAGCCAAATTCCAAAGTTCCAGTTCCAGGAGAAACATTGCAAATAGACAGAAGGAAACAATTCAAGTATTGTGGAGCCACAGTCACAGTAACACAAGATTTAACAGCTTCTACACTTAGGGATTAGAGGGCTTGAAATATAACATTCCTGAGGTTAATAGAGCTGGGATTAAAACCAAGAGTCATCTACCCAGCAACATTGAGTATAATCATTTCAGAGGGGGTAAAAAAAAATAAGACATTTGATGAAATAGAGTACTTTCAAGCATTCTTGATGAAAAGAACCGAGCTGAATAGAAAACTTGGCTTTGACTTTCAAATTCCAGAATGAAGAGAAGCATGGAAAGGTAAACAGGAAAGAGAAATTATAAGGGACTTATTAAAGTTGAACTGTTTATATTCCTGCATGGGAAGATGATATTTGTAACTCGTGAAAACTTTCACAAAATTGGGGTAGTTGAAGGGATTATACATGTGTATGTCTGTGTGTATGGGGGGTGTGTGCATGTGCATGTATGTTTATAAATACACATATGTTTTTTATACATATGTGTATATGTGTGTATAAAGAGAGGTCACAGGGTGAGTTGAATATGAAGGGATGGTATCTGAAAAGTAAAATTAAGGGGTAAAGGAGTAATAGGAACATACTTAGAGGAAGAGAAGTGGAGAGGTAGAATTCAGTAAATTATCTCACATATTAGAGCCAAGAAAATGCTTTTACAGTGGAGGGGAAGAGGAGGGAGGCAAGAGGGTAGGAGTGAACCTTACTCTCATCACATTTGTCTTAAGGAGGGAATGACATAAGCACTCGAATAGGTATGGAAATCTAACTTACCCTATAGAAAAGAAGTGGGGAAGAGGATAAGAGAGAAGGACGATAGAAGCAAAGGTGGATTGGGGTAGGGGGTTATCAGAAACAAACACTTTTGATGAGGGAAAGGGTCAAAAGAGAGAATAGGATAAATGGGAGTGCTATAGGATGGAAGGAAATACAGCTAGTCTTTTACAGCATGACTATTCTGAAAGTTTTTTGCATGACTACACATGTATAACCGATATAGAATTGCTTGCCTTCTCAAGAAGAGGAGGGTGAGGAAGGAGGGAAATAGAAAATTTGGAACCCAAAATTTTGAAAACTTATGTAAAAATAATTTTTACATGCAACTGAGAAGTAAGATATAGAGCCAATGGGGTATAAAAATCTATCTTATTTTACAGGAAATTAGAAGGGGGGAGGGATAAGAGAAGGGAGGGGAGATAGAAGGGAGGGCAGATCGGGGGAAGGAGTAATCAGAATTCATGCTTTTTTACAGTGCAAGGAAGAGAGAGATGGGGAAAACAGTTGGCACTCAAACTCTTGTGGAAGTGAATGTTAAAAATTAAAAAGAAATTAAGTAATAGAAAAATAGAAATGTGAGCCAAGGGATAGAAACAAGGAATCTACAACTTAGTCAATAAAAAGAAGTAAAAGAAAACAAAAAGAGTTTAGAAAAAGTATACTTCAATCTGTATTCAGATACTATAAATTCTTTCTCTGGAGATGGATAGCATTTTATGGTTCTTCAGAGTTGGCTTGGATTGCTGCGTTGCTAAATATAGTTGTCATTCACAGTTGGTCATCTTACAATATTGCTTTTACTTTTGACACAGCACATTGTATTGTCCATCAGTCCATACAAGTCTTTTGAGGTTTTTCTGAGAGCATTCTGCTCATCATTTCTTATAGTACAGTACTATACCATCATAATTACATACCACTACTTGTTCAGTCATTCCACACTTGATGAACCTCTCCTCAATTTTGAATTCTTTGCCCCTAGAAATAAACTTTTATAAATATTTTTTACCTATACATCATTTTCTTTTTGTTTTACTCTCTCTTGGGGTACAGAACTAATAGCAATATTGCTAACGCAAAGGGATGCATGGCTTTGTAACCATTTACGTGTACTTTCAAATTGCTCTACCGAACAGTTGAATCAGTTCACAATTCCACCAACAATCCATTCATGTCTCATTTTACCCACGTCCCTTCTAACATTTGTCATGTACCTTATTTGTATTATTAGCCAACTAAGTACATTTGAGGTAGTACCTCGGATTTGTTTTAATTTGTGTTTCTCCAATCAATAGCAAGTTAGAGTATTTTTTAATATGGTTATAGATCACTTGGATTATTTTATCTGAAAAATTTGTCATATCTTTTGATCATTTATCAGTTGAAGAATGGGGCTTATTTCTATGGACTTGACTTTGTTCTCTATGTGTTTGAGAAATTATGTCTTTATCAGAGAAACCTGATTCAAAATTATTTTCACATTTACTATTGCTAAGCGCATTTCCCTCTACCCTATTCTCCCCACCTTTTATTCTGTTCTCTCTCTTTTTTCACCTTGGCCCTCTTCAAAATCGTTTTCCTTCTGACCATTCCCAACCCCAGTCTTCCTTACCTTCTATCACATCCCTCTTTCTCTTATCCCCTTACCCTCTTACTTTCCTATAGGGTAAGAGAGATTTCTATGCCAGTTGAGTATACCAATGTTATTCCCTCTTATATCCAATTCTGATGAAAGTAAGATTCACTCAAATACTCCCTCTTCCCCTCTACTGTAAAAGCTTTTTCTTACTTTTTTTATGGGAGATAACTTACCCCATTCTACATCTCCCTATCTCTTTCTTTCACCCATTAATTTTATTCTTTAGATATAATTTCTTCATATTCAACTCACATCTGTGTCCCCTGTCTATATATACTTTAACTTCCCTAATAATGAGAAAGATCTTATGAGTTACAAATATCTTCCCATAAGTCCCTTTGTGATATTCCTTTCTTGTTTGCCTTTTCATGTTTTAATAGAGTCTGGTATTTGAAAGTCAAATTTTCTATTCCTCTCTGTTTTTTCTTGAAGAATATGTGACAAACTTTCTGTCTCATTGAATATCCATTTTTCCCTAAGGATTATACACAGTTTTCATGGTTAAGTGATTGTTGGTTGTAATCCTAGATCCTTAGCCCTCCACAATGTCATATTCCAAGCCTTCCAATCCTTTAATGTAGAAGCTACTAAATCTTCTGTCATCTTGATTGTGTGTCCACCACATATGAATTATTTCTTTCTGGCTGCTTGCAGTATTTTCTCCCTGAAATGGTAGCTCTGGAATTTGTATATCACATTTCTGGGAGTTTTCATTAGGGGGATCTCTTTCAATTTCTATTTTACCTTCTACTTCTAGAATATTGGAGCAGATTTGTTTGATAATTTCTTTTTTTATTTATTATTTTATTTATTTATTTATTTAACTTTTTACATTCATTTTCACAAAATTTTGGGTTCCAAATTTTGTCCCCTTTTATCCCCTCCCCCCTCCCCAATACCCCAAGCAATCTAATTTTCCCTATCTCCAATCTGCCCTCTCTTCTGTCATCCCTCCCTTCTCTTATCTCCATCTTCTCTTTTCTCCTGTAGGGCCAGATGACTTTCTATTCCTCATTAACTGTATGTCTTCTTTCCTAGTTGCAACAACAATACTAAACAGTTGTTCCTAAAACTTTGAGTTCCAAATTCTCCCCATCCCTCCCTACCCACCCATTCCCTTTGGGAAGGCAGGCAATTCAATATAGGCCATATCTGTGTAGTTTTGCAAATGACTTTCCTGAGAGTTGTGTTGTGTAAGACTAACTGAATTACCCTCAATCCTAACCTGCCCCTCATTGTTTCTCTTCTGTCTTTTGATCCTGTCCCTCCCCGAGTGTTGACTTCAAATTGCTCCCTCCTCCCTTTCCCCTCCCTTCCATCATCCCCCCCTTGCTTATCTCCTTCTCCCCCACTTTCTTATACTGTAAGATAGGTTTTCATACCAAAATCAGTGTACATTTTATTCCTTCCTTTAGTCAAATGTGATGAGGGTAAACTTCTTGTTTTGTTTTTTTTTCTCAACTCTCCTCTTTTTCCCTCCACTAAAACGTCTCCTACTTGCTTCTTAAATGACATATAATTACCCCATTCCATTTCACCCTCTTTCCTCCCACTACATTTCTCTCTCACCATTTACCTTAATTTCTTTTAAGATATGGTCCCATTCTATTCAATTCACTCTGTGCTCTCTGTCTCTGTATGTGTGTGCATGTGTGTATGTGTGTGTGTGTGCGTGCATGTGTGTACCTGTGTGTGTATGGACCCACCAACTACCCAGGTACTGAAAAGTTTTAAGAGTTACAAATATTGTCTTTCCATGTAGGAATGTAAACAGTTCACCTTTGGTAACTCCCTTATAACTTCTCTTTCCTGTTTACATTTTCATGCTTCTTCTCATTCTTATGTTTGAAAGTCAAATTTTCTTTTCAGCTCTGGTCTTTTCATCAAGAATGCTTGAAAGTCCTCTGTTTCATTGAAAGACCATATTTTTCCCTGAAGTATTATATTCAGTTTAGCTGGGTGGGTGATTCTTGGTTTAGTCCTAGTTCCTTTGACTTCTGAAATATCCTATCCCACGCCCTTCAGTAATGGCCCTGAGCTCCTCCCTACTCCGGGAGTCCTTGGCCGCTGCTGCCTCTGCCCCTGCCTCTGCCGCTGCCTCTGCCACTTCCTCCCGAGGGGCCCTGAGTCACGGAGACACCCCACTCCCCTTTCGGCCAGCCCAGAAGTCTCTCTCACTGACCTGTAGAGCCTGTGGGCGGAGGGACCTTCGAAGCTGCCGGAGATTCCGTCCCTGAAGCCTGCTTGGATGTACTCCTCTGGGGCAGTGTGGCCAAGGCAGCACAGAGGTGGGATCCACTGTCCTGTGCACGACAGACCACTGGGGACAGCTTTCCAGGGCTCTCTGGAATGGAAACCTCTTCCACTGTGTTTCTGCCTGGCTTGCTCAGCTCCAGAATTGTGGGGAGTTTTTTTACAGGAAATTTCTGGGCTGTGGATTCGGATCTAGCATACATAAGTCTTTCTACATCGCCCTCTTGTCTTCTCCCTCCCAGCCTATTTCTTGACTTTGAATTTTATTTTAAATTTGGGAACTTCTCAGGTGGAAATGAGACTGCACTGGCTAAAGCTGCAGGCTATACTGTGATGCTATTTTCAGAAGTAGTTCTGGGAACCAGCAAAATTTCAGTGTTTCTAAGGTGTTGTGATCCAGGGACAAGTGTGGTCACTCTTGTCCTAGTCTTTACTCTGGTCTTTGTTGAGGAAAGGATCTCTTGTACCCTGCAACCACAAGTGCAAATGCTTCTCTCTGTCCTGGAAATGAAACTCAGAACTGTGTATGTCCAGTAGGGTTGCAAATAAACAAGGTACACCAAAAGCCAGCAAAAGGTTCCCTCAAATCCCTTTCTGAGCAGTTGTCCAATTCCCTTCCTCTTTCTGGACTGAGAGCTTCCTGAACTGCTGCTACAAACATTATTTAGACCAACTCCAAAACCTGTGTTAGCACTGAAAACACATGGGCTCTAGGCCAGGGGCCCAACCCAGTGGCAAAGACCTCTCCTGCCTACCTCTTAAGTCATCTTTGACTGCAAAAGTGCCTTACCCCAACCCTTTGTTGACTCTGCTGCTTCAATAATTTGAGGTGCTATTTTAAAATTGTTTGGGGGAGAAAACGCAGCTAGATGGTGTAGTGGATAAAGCACTGGGCTTGAAATCAGGATGACTCATCTTTATGAGTTCAAATCTGGCATCAGACACTTCTTAGCTGTGTGATTCTGGGCAAGTCGTTTAATCCTAGTCAACCCAGTTTTCACATTTGCAAAATTAGATGGAAAAGAAAAAATGCAAACGTCTCTGATATGGGACAGCTAGGTAGTAAGATGGATAGAACAGTGGCTGAAACCTGAGGTCAAATCTGGCCTGAGACTCTTACTAGCTGTGCGATCTTGGGCAAGTCCCTTAATCCTGATTGCCTCACAAAAATTGAAGTTTGGAGTAGAATGTTAGGAGAGTTCAGATAGGATGCAAACTCCCCTCTGCCATCTCAGCTCCACTGTCTACCATTCTATTTTTATCTCAGTCTTTGGCGCTTCACATAAACTTCCAGTGTTTTCTTAAGAAAATTGAAAGTTTTCACCTTCTTCAAGGCCCAGATTATATATTAGGCAGTCCATGAAACTTTTCCTTTCTTCCAAAAAGAAGTGAACCCTTCATTTCTAATCTTTTACCAGCCCCTCCTATGTACTCAATCAAAATCTATGGTTATTTGCACTCAAACATCCTACTAGATTACTGTAAATACAAGAGCAACAGTTGCATCATTTTGCCTCTGTCCAACAAATTGCAGATATTTATTCATTATGTTGCTATTGTTTTACATTAAATGCATGTCAATTCTCTCATACATAATGGAAATTTAGCTTTTTACCTTTATATTTGAATTTACTATTTAGTCAAAGCAGAAAGCATTGACTTCATGGAACTAATTAAATTTTATAAAAAAAAATAACTTTGTTGTATAAAGTTATTGAATACCTGTTGTCACATTATGTTTTCACAGAATTCCGCTTCATCTACTTATGGCATGGAAGTAATCATGGGATCTTGAACACTCTGCCTAAAGGGCAGTAATCCTGGAAGGCACTACTAAACTGGAAAGGGTTATGGAACAGGTCAGAGATAGATTATCTTTGTGTAAGGAAGAACCCTACCAAAGGGTGGAGAGATGCATTATCAAAAATTAGATAAAAGGATTTTAAATTGTTTTGGCTACAGTAACTCATGAAGATAGCAATCTAGGGCACAGAGGGGTTGCTTCAGAGGAGAAAATAACTGTATCCATTTAATCACAAATCTCATACTTCAATAGATTACATTAATGTGGGTATTCACTCCAATCATACAGACCATGACCCAGCCAGGACTACCCATACTACAGCATTCTCATTTATAACCTTCAATAAGCTCACCACAAGGGGTGCTACTTAATGTACTAAAGAACTTTCACATTCTTTTGATAGTGTAAAACACATGAAAATACTTGTTGGTTGTGTTTCAGTAACTATATGGCCGGACCATCTTCTTTTTCAGTTACATATTTACTTAATGGTTTCTTTATGTTCATTATCCTGCACCAGAAGGAGATAGTAGATGAAAAGAAGGAAGTACAAGCACACAGATCAGCTTTGAAAGTAACAGGGAATTTATTGTATACTTTTTGAAAAAAGGAAACTATACATAATAAGGAGGGGAAAGAAGGTAACAAGTATTTAGTAATTATTTCTTCATTTCCAGACACTCTGCTAAGTTCCTGAGAAATCTAATCTCATTTTATCTTCACACCAGCCCTATAAAGTTGTTTTTATTATCCTCATTTTACATTTGAACACACTGAGGCAGAGGTTAAGTGACTTGCCCAGGACCATACAACTGTTAAATGTCTGAGGTTGGATTTGCACTCAGGTCTTCCTGGAACCAGGGCCTGTGTTTATCCAGCACACCACCTTGCTGGTGAAACTTTTAAGTTTCATATATAATCTTCTTCCTGTTCTACATTATATGTATATAGATATTTTCATAATCAATCCTTCATTGTGCTCAATATAGCACTGACTCATCTCTGCATATACTAAGTCCAGTCCAGTTTCTATCTTTCTGATTTCACTGTTATTTCTACTTCCTGAGGGAAAACCAACAACAATAACCTATTTTTATCTAATGATATTTGCAAATGTGGTAATTATGAGGAGCAGCTAGATGAGTCAGTGAACAGAGTGCTGAACCTGGAGTCAGGAAGACCTGAGTTGAAATCTAGCCTAGACACTTTTCAGCTCTGTGACCCTGGGCAAGACATTATTAGCTTCTGTTTGCCTCAATCCACTAGAGAAGGAAAGAGCCCACCACTCCAGTATCTTTGCCCAGAAAACCCCATGGACAGTGTTGGTATGCTATGGTCGAACCAATCAGATATGACTATGACTGAACAACAAAAAAAAACGGTAGCCACATCGTTGATGTGTCACTCAGAAGTCAAATCAGTTAATTCTCTCAGTTCCCTGGGATACAGTGGAATTAGACTTGAAGAGTTGAGGACAACTAAACGCTCTACTATCTCTTTACTCGTCTTGGGTTTAAGTGATCTGTTAACCATTTTTACTTTACATTTCCCAGTCTAAATATCATTCTATTTGGCAGAGAAAATAGATGGAAAATATGAATATCAATGTTCTGTCTTCTTATTTGATTATAAGCAGTACATCATAGCCCATCTTTCTTTCTCTCCTCAGCTCCCACTCAAATATTTTCTGGATTCCTTCTTAAAACATTATTCATTTCCAAAGATAAACTTGTTTCTTACCAGGTTCACTCTCTTAAAACTGTGTATACTATATGATCCAAAAATAATACTACTAGTCTATACCCCAAATAGATCCATAAAAAGAGGAAAAAGACACACACGTCCAAAAATATTTATAGAAGGAATTTCTGTGTAGCAAAGATTTAGGAACTGAGTTTATTAACTAAGCTGGACAAGTTATGGCATTTGAATGGGATGGAGAACTATTGTGGTATAAGAAATGACAAAGGGAATAATTTCAGCAAAACAGGGAAGACCTATCAACTGACACGAAATGAAGAAAGGAGGACCAGGAGAACAATATAAGAGCAATATTTTAAAGATAAACACTATGGTAAACTTAGTAATTCTGATCAAAACAATGATGCACTAGAACTCCAGAAGACTCATGAAAATTGCTATCCACCTCCAGATCAAGAATCAATAGACTCAGAATGCAGACAAAAACATTTTTCATTTTTTCTAAATATGATTAATGAGGAAACATGTTTTTACTACTTCATACCTATAATGAACATCATATTTTAATAGATATAGAAAGGGATCAATGGAAGGAAAGAATTTGTAATGAAAATAAAATGAATGTAAATAAAATACATAAATAATAAAGCATTCTATATATAGTCTGTTCGCACATAGTTACTTTCATATTACTTCCTCCATTAGATTATGAGCCCCTTTAGAACAAAGATTTATTCTCCTTTTCTTTGTATTTCTAACACTTAATACAATGCCTGGCATATAGTAGGCTCTAAATTAAAGTTTATTGACTGATTGAACAAATACAGAGTGGACAGAACCAAGACAACACTTTATACGTTACTAAAAAAAATATTATAAGGATAACAACTTTAAAAGACTTAAAACTCAAATCATTGAGATTACAAGCATGATTTCAGAACACTTGAAATGAGTAAGTTGCCCTAACCTTTTTGGAGAAGTCAGGGGACAGAATGAGACATGTTTTATGGTCAAGGCTAATTTGAGGATTTTTTTTTGCTTAACTAGGCCTATTTGTCACAACATATTTATTGATTTTCTTTTTTTAAAAAATAGTAGATAACAGTTGGAAACCAGTGCTTAGTTTAGTACCTCGCATATACTAAGTGCTTAATAAACATTTGTAGAGGTGATTGACTTGGGAGAGAGGGAAAACAAATTTTAATTAATTCACAAAATCAATTTTAAAAGGAAATGATAATTAGGGTAATGTGTCAAAGGCATTCTTGGGAACAAAATCACAACATCATTAAACATCAAATAAAATGAATCTCTAATGGTGATCTTTCAGGCACCTTGACATAATAGCAAGAAAGTATTTTGGATAGGAAGCTTTTCCTCCTCTCATCTCACTATGTAGGCATTCAAGTATTCTGTTCTGTCAGTAATCCCTTTAATTAAGTATTTTATTCTTTCTACAGGAGTACTCAATAGCTTAAAAAAACACCCTTGCAGAAGGCAATAAATGAATTTATACTGAATATGGAATTCCTATTGCTTATCTCTGAAAGAGTCGCCAAGTCCTTCCCCAAAGTCTTATCAGTGCCCCCTTCATATCTTTGTTTCTGAGGGTGTAGATGAAAGGGTTGAGGGTAGGAGTGATGATGGAGTAGAAGAGGGAGATGAATTTACCCTGGTCCTGGGAGTAGCTAGAAGGGGGCTGAAGGTATATGTAGATAGCAGGCAAATAGAAAAGTGACACCACTATCAAGTGGGAAGAGCAGGTCCCAAAAGCTTTTCTCCGCCCCTTAGAAGACTTGATTCTTATCACAGCCTGGGCAATAAAGCCATAAGAGATAAGAATGAGGACCAGGGGCACCGGCACAAAGAAAGCTACCAGCACAGCCAGTGTGACATCATTGATGTCTGTGTTGGCACATGACAACTTAATCATAGCAGGCACCTCACAGAAGAAGTTGTTCAGCATCCTTTGCCCACAGAAAGGTAGTTGCACTGTTAGCACAACTTGAACCAGAGAATTTCCAAACCCACTGAGCCAGGAAGTGGCCACTAGCTTCTGGCATAGTGGGTGATGCATGATGATTGCATAGCGGAGTGGTTTACAGATGGCCACATATCGATCTAAAGCCATCGCAGCCAAGACCAGACACTCAGTGCAGCCCAACCAATGGAAAATGGCATACTGTACTGTGCAGCCACCATAGCTGATGGTCTTCCTTGAGCTACCCATGTTGAATAGAATCTGAGGCACAGTGGTAGTGGTATAACAAAGGTCCAGAAAAGATAAGTGACTGAGGAAAACGTACATAGGGCTGTTTAGCACAGGATCCAGTCGAGACACCGAGATGATGGCAATATTTCCCAGGACTGCTAAAATGTAGGACACCAGAAGGATCACAAAAAGGGGAAGTTCCAGCCATGGCTTGTCAGACACCCCCAAAAGGATGAAATCCCCAGCAAAAGCCCCCAGGAAACTTTGATTGTTATTTCTCATGCTATTGCATAGTCTGGCACCTATAAGGAAGCAAAAAAATCATAATGAAAGAAATCCAATCCAGGGAAATAATTTTATTCTCTCTGATTTACTACCTATGATTTCAATTTTCTAAGGAAAAAGATGTAGACCACTCAGTAGAATCAGTCAGGGGACATTTTTGCCTAAAAAGTTTTCTTAAAATGTCTGGAAAATAACAGTGCAAAAAAATAAATGTGGCTTTTATTTCATAACTAGGAACATGAAATTTTCCAAAACACTTTATACAATATTATGTTCTTTGTACCTCACTACTACCATGTAATATAAATCCTACAGTAACTATTAAGCCCATTTTATGAGTAAACAAAGTGAATATCAAAATTGTTAAGTGATTTCTTCATGGTCATACATCTAGTGAATTTCTGAAGTATAATTTAAGCTAAGGTCTTCCTAACATCAAGTTCAACACTCTATCTACTGTGATCCACTGCTGCCCTGGCAAGAAGCAACAGTGGCCAAGGATGAAAGGAGCTGAAGATCAATAGAGAAGGGACTGAAATTTTTCAGTGCTTAGGAAGAAGGGGAACATTGAAATAAAGAGCATGAAAAGATGGTATTAATTACCAACTCATGTTTTGAATCCTCCTCAGATTATTCCCATTTGGAGCACTTTCACAATCTGCAATACAAGTAGAGATTCACTTCTGACTCCTGTTTGCAAATGGTTCTTTAGTTAAACAATCCACTGAGTCTACACAGATAACTTCAGATTTCACAGAAATCTACAGCCTTACTAATATGACTTTTGATTTACTGGCAATATGTAAGCTGCTCTGAAGAAAACAATCATGCTTTTTTCCTCAGGCTAAATGTTTCTTTCACTTTCACTTTCTTTCACAGAAACAAGAATTAAAGAAGTTGGGATTCTGGAACTCTCAGACTTATGGTTACTAAAGACGTAACTAACTCCTGAGACTAGGCCTGACCAGGAAATCTCCCCTTTATAACTGGAAGACATGAAATATAGGGAAGGCATCCTATCAGGACAATGGAGTAAATAGAGAGGAAGAGGTACATTTAAAAAATGTTGCAGAGGTATATTTTTTTTTTAATGTTCTAGCACACTTAATCAGTCTGGTGTTATATCCCATTGAAAGATATCATCTAAGATATAGATGGATAGATAGATAGATAGATAGATAGATAGATAGATAGATAGATAGATAGATACAGTTTTACTTTTGTGAAAGCAAAGAATTGAAAACATTTTCAGATTCTCATCAATTGGAAGTGGCTAAACAAATTTTCACTTCGCAAATGTTTCTAAATGCTCTTTCACTTCTCCTGGCCTCTTTCTAAGAGACATTAAGGCTGTAGAAGGGAAAATAATTGCTTCTCTTTCTTCTCTACCTCTAAATTGGAAAATCAGACAACTCTCCTCAGTGCGGCTTTATAAAGTTTATAATTTAACTGTGATTATGAAACACAAGTAAAACATTCATGCAGCATTTATTCAGTCCACAAATGTTTATTAATTTTTTTCTATTTGCAGAGTATGATGCTCAGGACTGGAAGAGATACAAAGAAAGGAAGGATGGAGGGAATTTGTTATTTAACCCAGGTTAACAGAGTGAATCCAGAGCTGAGAGTGGATGAATAAAACAAAATAAAATGTCTATAATATTTACAATATTGAATCCATCAGAGTTTTGTAAAAACAGTGATGTATGACATTCAGGGAGGGTGTTTTATGGCAAAGGTAATATTTGAGTTGAGCTTTATAAAGTAGGTGGGAATTTTACAAAAATGGGGAAGATAGTCATTTTGAGTCTAGAAAAAAATCATAAGGAAAGGCTCATAATCAGGGAAATACAGTGCATTGAAGGAGGGGGATGGGAAAAGAAGAAAGGAGTAGAATGAGCTTAGTTTGCCTAAAATGTGGAATATGGAGAAGAAAGTAATATTAGAGAAGGCTGGAATACTTTCCCAAAGATGTTTTGGTGACAATGAGAAGGTAATGAGTTTGAGCAATATGATATGTGGCAGAGAGGAACTGAAGCTTTCTTTGCGATGTAATCCATGGCTCATTCCCCTGTGCTTGAGGTATGATCCTAGGGCCTGACTCCCCCTGCCCCCAAAATTGCACTTTTTATTTGTGTCTCTACTTAGATTTTACTCTGAGAAATGTCAGTGTGTAAATCAAACCCACTTTCTGTCTATGTTCTCACATTTATGAGTAAAAGGACCATGTATTTCATATAATTTAATATAAGCAAATTATAGGCATTTCCATAACATGGCACAATAAAAAAGATGATTGCATATGAAGCTAGAAAACTACCATGTGCAACTTGCTATTTCTTTCAAATACACAACAAAATTATCATATAAATTTCTTTGTTTTTTACACAAACATATGTTGGGTGCAGAATGGACTTCATCTAGTTCATACAAAATGAGAATGAAAACACATAAAGAGATTCATAGGAGCCCATTGTATAGAAAATATGTAAAAGTCTCAGTGTCCCATAAATGATTGATATAATTCTCATCACTCTACAGTGAGTACCACTTTCCAGTCTTTTCTGAGGAAAGCATGCAGTCTCCACAATTCATAGCATTGTTCTATGTATTAGACTCCCTATTGGAGGCCTCCCTTGAGGGAAGCCTCCCTTCCATGCTAGACATTTACCTCCCTTCCCATCAAACTGGCACCATAGAAATAATTAAAGTAAAGAAAATAGTGCAAACTCCAGGACTATGAATGCCCTATATTATAACTTTTCCACTTTTCTTCTCTCCCAGTTTTGGCATCTGTGCTCAAGTTACTCTTGCATACATGAGTCTAGTGTTTCTGAGGTACACCTTCTCTAAAAAAAAAAAACAAAAATTAAAAATGTTTGGATGCTGGAACTCTCAGACTTGCAGTTACTAAAGAAGTAACTAACTCCTGAGGCTAGTCCTGACCAGGAAATCTCCCCTTTATAACTACAAGACACGAAACATAGGGAAGGCACCCTATCAGGACAATGGAGTAAATAGAGAGGAAGCGGTTCCTTTAAGAAATGTTGCAGAGGTAGATTTTTTTAATGATCTAACATACTTAATCAGTCAGGAGTTATATCCCATTGAAAGATATCATCTAAGATATAGATAGATAGATAGATAGATAGACAGATAGATAGATAGACAGATAGATGATAGACAGATAGATAGATAGATAGATAGATAGATAGATAGATAGATAGATAGATAGATATAGTATTACTTTTCTGAAAGCAAAGAATTGAAAACCTTTTCAGATTCTCATCAACTGGAAGTGGCTAACCATGTGCTGTAATGGAATATTATAGTTCTGTAAGAAACTACAAATATGCTGAATATAGAAAACATATTTAAACTGACACAAAATGAAGCCAGCAAAGTCTAGAAAACAATATACATAATTGCTACAACATAAATGGAAAGAATAATCACCACAAAATAATAACAAAATAAGGTTAGAAAATTACAAATAATAAGCTTGGCCCCAAAGAAGCCACATGAGAATATATCTTCCCCACTACACCTCTACTCCTATGTGGAGTTAGTTCTGATTAGTTTTGCTAAATTTGCTTTCTCTATTAAAAAATTTCCTTCATTATAAAGAATGGCTCTCTGGAAAAGAGAGGGAGAGGAATATACCAGGAAATTTGAGTGATTAAAAAAAAGATAATAAGAAAATTTTAATTCTTTTAAAAAGAATTTTGAATTTGACAGGAGAAGACTTGCAGTCACCTTTGATTTGAGTGAGGGAGGGCTGTGCAAGATCACCAGACTCACTTTCTCCTCAAAAACCATCTGGGTCCAGTGGCCAGATATTCATCAGGATGTCTAGAGACGGCTCAGGATGCAGTGGCCTTTTAGGCTAAGGCCCTTTTAGGCTCAGGCCTTTTCAGGTTCTCATTTTGGGTGAGGTAAAGCCAATTCAGTGAATAGGCCTCTTTAAGAAGTGAGTCAAGGGATAGCCACTATAATTAAGAAACAAAAAAAGTCAGACTGAGAGAGGAAGACCCTCAGGGGTTCTGTTCCAAACAGATAACAGTTACTATGGACATTCACTCTGAGCCTGGAGGGCCCAAAATATAGTGGAGCTTGACCAGGGACCTACTGTGATCCAATCTAGGAGCTCCAGAGTAAAACATGTTTAAGGTTTGGTCTTGGGGGAGGGAGAAAGAAAGAAAAAAAGAAAGAAAAGAAAGGAAAAGGAAAGAAAGAGACAGGAAGGGAAGAAGGAAGGAAAGAAGGAAGGAAAGAAGGAAGGAAGGAAGGAAGGAAGGAGGGAAGGAAGGAAGGAAGGAAGGAAGGAAGGAAGGAAGGAAGGAAGGAAGGAAGGAAGGAAGGAAGGAAGGAAGGAAGGAAGGAAGGAAGGAAGGAAGGAAGAGAGGAAATCTTGCTAGTTAACCCAGAGTTAACTGGGCAGCCTCTGGCTATCAAAATTTACCTTCCTTTGGAAAGGAGGAGAGGAAGAGGGAGAGGAGGAACTGAGATACCCAGCAGGCTAGACTCCCTTTCAGACAGCTCAGAATACTCACTGGTTGTGTTTGTCCTTCATTTTCGAGGAAGACCATGATATCAGGGAAATGATGACATGACTTTCATTTGCCTTTGATTTGAGTAAGGGACAACTGTGTAATAGTTCAAGAAAGAACATGTTACTGAAGGAGAAATTATTGGAAATTCAGAGGCAAGTGATCTGTCAGAGATCTAGCAGATAGGGATAGAGAAATAAAAAAAAAAAACTGGCATGCACCCAAGATTTGGGGAGAGGTGATCTCAAAGTTTAAGGGAAAGGACAGGCAGAGTTCTAATATCCAAATGAATTTGTGACCTCAGAGGGGCAATAAGAATGAAAGACATGGAAAAATTATTCTTGTGAGGCAGAAAAGAAGCAAGGTTCATAAAGAGATCCCTATAGCAAGGGGAGGTAAATGAATATGAATACAGAAGAATACCACTCGATCTGACAAGAATATCAGGAGTACTAGATCATAAAATGAGCTGAGGCTTGTGAAGAATACAAAAAAAGCTATTTTTTAGCTTTTTTCTGGAAATAGTGGGGAGGGGAGGGAAAAACAGGGAAGAGATAAGACTACCACTACTTGAGATAGACACTAACAGATGTTACTAAGAAGGCTGTAATCTGCTTTTGTGTTGCTTCTCTTTTCTTTGCCAAAGAGAAGGCCTTGTATATTGGGAAGCATAAAACAACACCCCCCAGGAAGTCTAATCCGAAGATGACAAGAGAACATCTATCTGCCCTCAATGAGTTCAAGTCATAAGTCCCAGATGCACTTCAATCTACAATTCTAAAAATAGAGGCAGGTAGAATTGTTGAACCATGACCCATGACCTCCAGGATATCACAGGGAATCATGCTTGGTGGCACATGCTAGACCCTGCTACTGGAGAGGCTTAGGTTGCTGCATGGCTTGGGTTTGAGAGTTCTGAGCTGTAGCAAAGCTAAAGTCAATTAATATGTTGAAGTCCAAGAAATAAGTGACCAGTATGTCTAAGCAGAGGAGACCTGGTCCAGTTTGGAAGAGGTTAAAGCTTCCATGCTGACAGGTATTATGTTCTGGCTGTGAATGAACACTGCTCTTCTAGGCTAGATGAAAAAGTCCCAAAACAAAAAAGTAGACAATAAGAGAAACATTCCAGGTTTGAAGAAGGGCAAATGCTGTTTTTCAAAAGTGGGAAGAAGGCACTGTCTAAAAACTATACTTTAACATATTTGATTTTTATTCCTGACAAAACTCTAGATCACATTATTAAAGGGATGGTTTGCATGTATTTAGAAAAAGAAGCAGCATTAGTTCCTTAAAAATTAAGCTAAGTTAAACTAGCTTCATTCTCATTTTTGACAGAGTATCTAACCTGATAGATCAGGAAAGGCTATAGTCACAGAATATTTATATTTTGGCAAACCAGCAGATAAAACTTTTCATGATATCCTTTTAGACAGAATGAAGGAATGCGGTCCACGTAATACCATGATTAGGTGAATTTAGAACTGATTAAATAACTAGAACCAGAAATAAAACATTAATTTACCAATGTTCACTTGATTCACTAGTCTTTAGTGGAATGGTACAGATGTCTATATTTGGTCCTGAACTGTTCAACATTTTTACCAATGACTTGTAGGAAGTTGTAGAAAATATATTCATCACATTTATAAATCATATGAATTTGAAATGGATAATTAACATGTGGAATGAAAAAAATTTAGAATCTAAAAAAAGTCTTGACAGGCTAGAATGGGGGGCCCAAGTGAATAGTGCTAAATAGGTGTAAATGTAAAGTTATATGTGTGTCTTTTTTAAAAATCAATATCACCTGTATGAGGAGGCAAGATGAGACAAATGTTCCTATGAAAACATATTTGGCAGTTTAGTTAATTGCAACCTCACTGTGAGGCACAGCATGACATGGCAGCTAAAAAGGTTAATACTTTTATAGAGACACATAAGATCCAAAATAACTTATTTAACTGTACTTAGCTCTGGTCAGATTATATCTGAGATAATACATTTGGTTCTAGGTGACACATCTTTAAAAAGACATAAGCAAGCTGTAACTTATCCAGTAAAGAGAAAGCACAATAACGGGAAAATTGGAAACCTTTGGCTTTTGTCACACTGATATCACCAAAAGGGATTAGAGAAGTATTTGAAGCACTGGCATGTCAAAGAGGAATTATACTTCTAAAACTCTGCTAAGTTTCAATATTTCCATTTTAAACCTTAGACTTGAAATATGGGAGCAAATAATCCAGTAACCACAGACTTTGAAATTTCTTATATCTACTAAGTATTTTCCAGCTCTTGATGAAGTCAGACTAATTAATCTAAGTGAACCTTACCTGGCCCTTTAGTGTGTCTCCTTGCCTCAGTAGCTGTTTGTGTTCTTTTTCTGTTTGTTTGTCCTCTGCTTTAGAAACCACATGGTGTCCCAATTTCAGGAACAGAAATTTTTGGAAAAGTTCCAGAAAAATCTAAGCCTGATAAATATTCTTAACTCTTCCATAAAATATCTTCTTTATTTCTTTGTTGGCTTACCATCCATATCATGTCATATAACTGTGGATCTTCCCCAAGGATCTGTCTTAGGTCCTTTTCTTGCAAACCTTATCACATCAAAGAGATTTAATTACCATCTCTTTATAAATGATTTAAAGATGACATATATGTATATAAATACATATATACATACATATATATACTCTCTATATAAGCACACATATATACAAGTGAATATGTGTGTGTGTGTGTGCGTGGGTGGGTGGGTGTGTGTGTGTTTATTCCAGCCTTTCTTCTGAGTGGCAGTCCTACACCTCCAACTTCCTAGAAGATATTTCACATTGGATATCCCAGTGTCTCAGAGACATTTAAAACTCAACATGTACAGAAAAGAATTCTAACTTTCTCCACCAAACTCACTTCTTTTTGAACTTTCACTGTTTCTTTGAAAGGCACCACCATTCTTCTAGTCTATCAAGTTTATAACCTCAGCATTGTCCTCTTGTTCTTACAGTAAGCACTTAATAAATGTTTATTAATCAATAAATTGATTAATCCAACTGATTAGTCAGGTGCTAAATCTTTTGATTTCTACCTCTTTAACATCTCTCACATCTGAATTCTTATCTCTTCATAGAACTTACTTGCGAAGTTAAGAAAATTGTCTAAAAGATTGCAACAGCCTTTTAATTGGTCTCCCTCCCTCAAAGCTCTCCCACTTCAGTCGTCTATCCTTCATTGTACTACTGATTTGTTCTGCTTAATTCTAGGGAACAGAATTAGAAACATAGGCAAAAGTGACAGAGCAGCCGATTTAGTATAGAAAAAAATTCTTATTCATTAGAACCATCCAAAATTGTACTATTCAGAAAGTGACATATTTTCCTCTCACTACAAGCAGAGGCTGGATGAAAACATCTTAGAGAGGAAATTTATGCATAAATTCAGATAGGAATGAATGGTCTGTGAGGTTCCTTCCAACAACAGTATTCTGTGATTTCTATGAACATGCTTACTAAATGAATTCAAACTTAAAATCAAAAGGCAGTCTGTTTTGAAAGTTCCTAGAAATATCATTTATCATTAACCTTCACGTTTTTAAAGCTAGACTTAATATAAGACTTATATGACTTAAAGTTATATCTATATGTTTATTCTCACATGCATAATGAAGGGTCCAACTGAGGACAATAATCTATGAAACATTTTCACTACAAATATATATTTAAAGTTCACTTCTAAATGCTAATTGTAATTTTGCTCATTCTAATCTAATCAAGTAACATTTACTGACTATACATGATACACTAACAGAAATAAGAATGGATATTTAGGAGGACTGAATTATTTAATTGCTTCCATTTATTTAATGAATAATATAAAATTAAAACTTTTGAACGAAACAAAATATTATAAGATGGGTTGTGAGAGTTTTCCATACTCTCCATGCATAGAAATCTTAGTGTCCTGATGATCTGAGAAGGGGAAAAGAGTAAAAAGGAGGGCAGGGAATGTATGTGGGTAGCTAAAGGCATGTAAGACCAAGACTTAGCTCTAACTCCACCAATAACAGTGCTACTGAACAAATAAGTTCCTCTGCTTCTTTAAGTTTTAAGATCTTTAAATGCAAAATAAGGGGATTTGACTAAGTGATTTTTAAGTTCATTTCCATCGCAGTTCTCTGTGACTGATCCTAGAGATAAGGAAAAGGAAAGGGGAGAGAAAAGATGTGGAAAGAAAAAAATTTCAAAGAGGAAGAAAAGAGAGGAAGATGCAAACAGAAAAAAAGATTGGAAAAGTAGAAAGGTTTATGGAAGGCATTGAAATGAGTTTTCAACTCCGTTCCCTACAACATTTGACAAAATCAGGCTCTACACGGCAAAGAGAGACAAGGTATTGTGGGCTCCAAAGATCAGGGTAACAACTCTTACTTGCCTTGTTCCAGCTTCTTTTTTCCTCAGGGTTTTGAATTTAGGGCTTAGGTAAAAAACAAAACAAAATAAAACTTTAGGAAGCAACTCACTTCTGTTCCTTTAAGTATCGTACAAGCAGCTAACTCTCCTGGCAGTAGAACCTGGTGTGGTGAAAGAAGAAAATGTCCAAAATTACTGCAAAGCCAGCTCTATTTTCAAAGGAGAAACTGTAATAAAATTTGGGGAGGAAACATTCTCCATTTCCATCTCCCACTTAGAACAGTAATAGGGTATCATTGAATAGGATATGTAAAGCTGTCCAGCTTTAAATAGAAAACTAAGAAGATAAGGGAAGAAATTCTTGATGCCAGTGGAAATATTACCCAGTTCCCCAAAGCATTAGGAAATTTGTTAGCTCTGGGGAAGAGGGGCCTCCGTTCATTGTACTGAGGTCTTGAGGAGTGCAGAACCCCTGAATGCAATTAATCTTGAGAGTTTAGGAGTCCAGAGTAGAGACTCAGGATAAAAGTCCCTATGGTAGTATCACTCAGGACTCAGATTAAGTTACTTTTCCTCAACTAGTTCATCAAATAGTTCTGTTTTCAATCAGTGTCATTATTTCACTTCAGATATGATAAACTTAATCCTCCCTATTATCAGATGAGGTTTGAGTTCTGTTCTATAATGACTACTTGCTTCCAAATTTTGGAAAAATCAGTCTAACCTTAGAGTGAGTTTAGATTTCACTAATACGGAAACTGAAATCTAATCTTGGCTGGGTAGACACTGACATTTATATTATCCATTATGAAAGAGATCATTAAATAAGTTGAGTGTAAATAAGCTATAAGGGGTTATAGCTAATTAACCTAAAATTTTTTTTTTAAAAAACTGAAGATCTTTTGTATAATACTTATCAAGACAACAAAACTTTTATTCCCAAGGATATGTTGTATTTGGAGCAAAGTGTAATTTGTTAAGAGACTAAATATCATATCTTGTAGGGATGAAAGAACAGGATGATTCTGTTTCTGTCAATTCATCACTAAAACCTCTGTTTAATTTTAAGACTAAAGTTGTGTCTCTGTGAGCTGTGTCTCTGTGTCCATGTAGTACCTGGTCTGTGTAATTCAGGAGTGACTTATGTTTCTGGGGTGGGGGTGGGGGGAGGCCAGCTAGGTGTTGCAGTGGATAAAGCACCATTGCAGGAGTCAGAAGGACCTGAGTTCAAATCTCACCTCAGAAATTTGACACTAACTAGCTATGTGACCTTGGGCAAGTCATTTAACCCTAATTGCCTCATCCTGGGTCTTCTCCAGTCATCCTGATGACTATCTGGTCACTGGATTCAGATGGCTCTGGAGGAGAAGTGAGGCTGGTGACCTGCACAGCCCTCCCTCACTCAAAAACAAAGTCAAGTGCAGGTCCTGTCATCATTTCTCCAATTGCATAGTCTTCTTTGGCAATGAAGGATGAATACACACAAGTATGAATTCTATTTGGAGCTGGTCCATGTGGGTGTATAAAACTAGCTTTTTACCCTTTATTTTTTTATTTATTTCATTAAATATTTCCCAATTACAGGTAAAAAATTTTTAACAGTAATTTTTTTTTTAATTTGAGTTCCAAATTTTCTCCCTTCCCTCTCTTCTCCTCCCTCTTTGAGATGGCAAACAAATTGATATTGATTGGTAGTGTGAAATCATGTAAAATGTATTTCCATATTAGCTATGTTGCAAAAGAAAACAGACAAAAGAAAACAAGAAAAACAAAGAAAATTTTAAAGAACTTGCTTCAATCTGCAGTCAGAATTCATCAGTTCTCTCTCTGAAGGTGGATAGCACTTTTCATTATTGGTTTTTTGGAATTGTCTTAGATCAGTGTTTTGAATAGTGTATCTAAGTCTTTCACAGTTTATTATCCTTACACTATTGCTATTACATTGTTCTTCTGGTGCTGCTCACTCCATTTTGCATGTTACTTAGTCTTCCCAGGTTATCCTGAAATCTTCCTGTTCATTATAACACTATAGTATTCTGTCACAATTATAGACCACAACTTGTTCAGTCATTCCCAAACTGATAGGCATCCCCTTAATTTCCAATTCTTTGCCACCACAAAAAGAACTGCTATAAGTGTGTTTTGTACAAATATGTCCTTCTCCCTTTTTTTTTTTGGTTTCTTTAGCTGGAACAAGGCAAGTAAGAGTTGTTACCCTGATCTTTGGAGCCCACAATACCTTGTCTCTCTTTGCCGTGTAGAGCCTGATTTTGTTAACCTGGTAGTGGTATTGCTAGATCAAAGGGTATGCATAGTTTTATAGCTCTTTGAGCATAGTTCCAAATTATTCTCCAGAATGGTTAGACTAGTTCATAACTCCATGAGCTTCATTAATGTCACAATTTGTTTTTGTCCCATTTAGCATTTGTCATTTTCCTTTTCTGTGTGCTAGCCAATCTGATACATGTGAGGTGATATCTCAGAACTGTTTTAATACACTACCAACAAAGCCCAGAGCAAGAGATAGAAAGAGAAATTCCATTTAAAAAATGATGGACACTGTAAAATACTTAGGAGTCTTCCTGATGAAATATACCCAGGTATTACATGAACACAATTACAAAATACTTTGTCTTTGATAACCCCCAAAATACAAGCATTTGGGTAAGGAACTCATCATTTGATAAAAATGTCTGGGAAAACTAAAAAGTAGTTTGGCAGAAACTAGGCATAGACCAACATCTTAAACTCCAATTTAAAAGCTTATTACTATATAGAGAGGTAAGGTGGTTCTCAAAAAGGAGTTTAGACAGGTTATTAAAATTGAAAGATGAAGCTGTAATATTTTTGACCAAGAAAAAATCTAATTATTTTTTTCATAATTATTTAGGCTTTCAAAACTGTTATTTATCAGAAACTTTTTAAAAACTCAATGATTTAAACATGTCACTTCAAGAAAAATTGTAACATTTATATTAAAAGATAAAGGTGAAAGTTGTACTTAAAAAGTTAACCTATGAAAGAATAGTGTGGAAATTGTTCTTTAGAAATGTTTACAGCTACAGATGGTTTTATAATTGAAAATAACCTTCCCAAAGATTTAACTGTAAGAGTTATAATTGGTCATCTGAAATACTTCCCTTCAAATTTTGATTCTAATAAACTAATCTGAGTTCAGAAACCATACACAATTGAATCGAAATTGCCAGTCATCTGCTGTTAAAAGTTCAAGAAGAATTTTACAAGTTACCGTATATAATGTTAATGGGTTAATAAGATCTTCCCCACTCGTTAATAGGCATCATGTGAAGCCTATTGGAGGAGGGAGTTGCCTAAGGAGGAGCTTGTTTAGTTAGAGGCTTGCTTGTAGGAAGGCTTCTGTACCTTTTGGTATTAAGTTGATGAGGCACTGAGTCAGAAGGATTGTGATGCCTTCTGGCTCTGAGAAGTGTATATGTAGTCTGAGTTGGTATTTTGCTTTGGGGATTTGCTTATGAAAAGGGACCTTTTCATTTCCTGGTGGAGACTCTGAGGAGCCATATGTTCAAACTCCTTACTCCTCAGATGTAACAGCTCTCTTGATCCAGTGGTGGATGTAAAGTGCATAGCAATATTGCTCTGATTCAGGCAATCAGAACCCTATCTGTTGGTCGTTATGTTAATTTCTCTGCTTGTATTTTCTCTGATGTTCAGGGTTCTGACATTTCCTCTGAACTAGTGAATGTAGTTAAAGAAGATTGTTGACACCATAAAAATTGCTTTCCTTTAAGAAAAGCACATCTAAGAACCTGTGCTAGCAAGTCATCCTGGGTGTGCCAGGGTGCTTGCTGCTACATCAAGTGGCACAAGTTTAAAACCTTTGTTTCCTAAAAAGAAATCATGGGGGCGGAGCCAAGATGGCGGAGTAGAAGGACGCACATTTACGAGCTCCGAGCCCACAACCCATGGAATTGAGGTAAAAGGAGATCCCCATAAATTCTGAATCTCTGCAGGGGGTGCATAAACATAGGGGAAGAGATTTCCGTTCCACTGAACCCTGGAAAGCCGTCCCCGGGGTCCATCGCACCCCGGAAAGCGGACACCACCCCCACCCCTGGCCGCGGCCCCAGAGAAGCTGACCCGAGCAGACTTCAGAGAGGAAAGCTCCGGGGGAAGCTCCGGCAGCCGGGAAAGTCCCTCCGCCCACAGAAGCTACAGGTCAGTGAAAAAGAAAGCCGGGCTGAAGGAGAGGGGAAGCGGGGCGTCTCCGTGACTCGGGCCCCCTTGGGAGGAAGCGGCGGCAGCAGAGACGGGGGCAGGAAGCGGCGGAGGCAGAGGCGGCTGAGGCGGCAACGGCCCGGGACTCAGGAATCCCCCAGCAGCAGGTAGGATCTTCAATACTGAAGGTCTTTCCAACCTGAGGGAGCCGAGCAGGGGAGACGGCCCTGCCCCCACCCTGCTCTACTGCTGAACGCCTCTGAATAAAACCCCCAAGGGAGCTGAGCACAGCAGGCGGGGCCCCCCACCCCGCCCCCACCCGCTCCGTTCCTGAAAGTCTCTGCGGAAAGCCCCTGAGGGCCCAAGCTTAGGAGACGGCCCTGCCCCCACCCCTGAGCCAGAACTAAAGCTTGCCGCGGGAAAGCGCATTTGAATCTCAGAGGCCAAGCACTAGCTGGGCGGATCCAGGCGGGGGTGGAAAGGAATCTCAGAAGTCAAGTAACTGGCTGGGAAAATGCCTAGAAAGGGGAAGAGAAATAAGACTTTAGAGAGTTTTTTCCAACAAATGCAAATGATCCCGACCTTCGGATCTGATGGGGAGGACGAGAACGTATTTTTCCCATCAGGGAAAGATGTGGAGGGCGGGGCCTCAGTACCCCAGACACCCCAGGGGGTGTTGGGTGGGCTCAGGCCTTGGAAGAGCTTAAAAAGGATTTTGAAAAGCAAGTTAGACAGGTGGAGGAAAGACTGGGAAGAGAAATGACAAAGATGCAAGAAGAGTATGAAAAAAAGGTCAATATCTTGGTAAAGGAGACCCAAAAAAATGCTGAGGAAATTAACACCTTGAAAAATAGGCTCACTCAATTAGCAAAAGAGGTTCAAAAAGCCAATGAGGAGAAGAATGCATTCAAAAGCAGAATGAGCCAAATGGAAAAAGAGGCTCAAAAGTTCATGGAATTTAATAGCTCTCTCAAAATTAGAATGGAACAGATGGAGTCTAATGACTTTATGAGAAACCAAGAAATCACCAAACAAAACCAAAAGAACGATAAAATGGAAGAGAATGTGAAATATCTCATGGGAAAAACAACTGACCTGGAAAATAGATCAAGGAGAGACAACTTAAAAATTATGGGACTACCTGAAAGCCATGATCAAAAAAAGAGCCTAGACATCGTCTTGCATGAAATTATCAAGGAAAATTGCCCTGACATTCTAGGACCAGAGGGCAAAATAAGTATTAAAAGAATCCATCGATCACCACCTGAAAGAGATCCAAAAAGAGAAACTCCTAGGAACATTGTGGCCAAATTCCAGAACTCCCAGCTCAAGGAAAAAATCTTACAAGCAGCTAGAAAGAAACAATTCCAGTACTGTGGAAATACAATCAGGATAACCCAAGATCTAGCAGCTTCTACATTAAGGGATCGAAGGGTGTGGAATAGGATATTCCAGAAGGCAAAGGAACTAGGACTCAAACCAAGAATCACCTACCCAGCTAAACTGAGTATAATACTTCAAGGGAAAATATGGTCTTTCAATGAAACAGAGGACTTTCAATCATTCTTAATGAAAAGACCAGAGCTGAAAAGAAAATTTGACTTTCAAACACAAGAATGAGAGGAAGCATGCAAAAGTAAACAGCAAGGAGAAGTATTAAGGGACTTACCAGGAATGAACTGTTTGCATTCATACAGGGAAGGACAATATTTCTAACTCTTAAAACTTTTCAGTATCTGGGTGGTTGGTGGGACCACACATACACATGTACACGCATGCACACACATACACACATGCATTCACATGCAGAGACAGAGAGCACAGATTGAACTGAATAGGATGGGACCATACCTTAAAAGAAATTAAGGTAAATGATGAGAGAGAAATGTAGTGAGAGGAAAGAGTGGGAAATGGAAGGGGGTAACTATATGTCATATAAGAGGCAAGTAGGAGATGTTTTTAGTGGAGGGAAAAAGAGGAGAGCTGAGGAAAAAACAAACAAACAAAGAAAAGTTTACCCTCATCACATTTGACTAAACGAAGGAGTGTAATGCACACTCATTTTGGTATGAAAACCTATCTTACAGTATAAGAAAGCGGGGGAGAAGGAGATATTGGGGGGGGATGATGGAAGGGAGGGCAAAGGGAGGAGGGAGTAATTGAAAGTCAACACTTGGGGAGGGACAGGATCAAAGGACAGAAGAGAAACAATGAGGGGCAGGTTAAGAGGGATGGCAATTCAGTTAGTCTTACACAACACGACTATCAGGAAGGTCATTTGCAAAGCTACACAGATATGGCCTATAATGAATTGCCTGCCGTACCAAAGGGAATAGGTGGGGAGGGAGGGATGGGGAGAATTTGGAACTCAAAGTTTTAGGAACAATTGTTTAGTATTGTTGTTGCAACTAGGAAAGAAGACATACAGTTAATGAGGAATAGAAAATCATCTGGCCCTACAGGAGAAAAGAGAAGATAGAGACAAGGGAAGGGAGGGATGACAGAAGAGAGGACAGATTGGAGATAGGGAAAATTAGATTGCTTGGGGTATTGGGGTGGGGGGAGGGGATAAAAAGGGGAGAAAATTTGGAACCCAAAAATTTGTGAAAATGAATGTAAACAGCTAAATAAATAAATAAATTTAATAAAAAAAAAAAAAGAAATAAGGCCTTTATGAGAGACATTAATTGTAAAAATTCTTTCACACTTTTCTACTTCCCTCCTAATATTGGTTGCACTGGCTTTGCTTGTGCAAAAGCTTTTCAATTTAATGTCATCAAAGTTATTCATTTTGATTTCATAATCTTCTCTATCTCTTGTTTGATAATAAATTCCTCCATGCTCCATAAATCTGACCAATAAACTTTTCCTTACTCTACCAATATGCTTATAGAATTAACCTTTATATTTTAGACATGTATTCATTTGGACTTTATTTTGGTATATAGTGTAAGATGCTGGTCTATGTCCAGTTTCTACCATTCTATTTTAGGGTTTCCCAGTAGTTTTTGTCAAAGAGTGAGTTCTTATCCCAAAATTTAGGGTCTTTTGATTTATAAAACAGTAGATGTCTATAATCATTAACTGCTGTGTCTTATGTACCTAACATATTTCACTGCTCTGCCCCCTGTTTTTCTTAGCCTACTGGCTAAGAAAACCAAGGAGTTTTGATGATTGCTTCTTTACAATACAATTTAAGATCTGGTATAACTAGGCAACCTTCCCTAGCATTACTTTAATTATCTTTATGTTTTAGACCTTTTCTTTTTCTAGATGAATTTTGATGTTATTTTTTCCTAGCTCTATAAAATATTTTTGATAGTTTTATTACATAATTTTTAACCTTTCGATAAAGTATGGCTCTGCTTCCAAAGTGGACAGTGCACTATTCCAAGTTTCAGGAGTTTTATGCAGCTGTTTTGTGGGATGCTTCTAGGGATCTCTAAGTTTTCAGTTCTCCCAAGTTGGCATGATCTATAGAGAGGTGGCTACTATATACAATTGTACATTGAACAAATTGTACAAAGAAACATTGCACAATAATTTCCTGCTCCTGTTAACTGAACTGCATAAGTTCATAAAGGTTTTCCATGTTTTTTTTTTCTTTTCCAAAACATCCCCCTCATCATTTCTTATAGCACAAGGGTACTCCATCATATTTAAATGTCACCTATTGTCCAGATGGGCATCTCCACAATTTCTAATTATTTGCTACTACAAAAAGAGCTGCCATAAATATTGTTTTTCTTGTATAGGTCCAAATACTTTTTTCATCTCACTGGAGAGTAATGGGTAGTGGCATCAATCAGTCAAAGGGTATGCAGTTTTATAGTCTTTTGGAATTATTGTTCTCTAGAATGATGGGACCAATTGTCAACTCTTCTGTCACCAGTGTAACTCATCCTATCCAGCATTTGTCATTTCTGAGAGATGTGAAGTAGTATCTCAGAGTTGTTTTAACTTGCAATTCTGTAATCAATAGTAATTTAGAGCATTTTTATGGCTATGTATACTCATGATTTCATCTTCTGGAAACTGACTCTTCATATCCTCTAGGGGCAGCTAGGTAGTGCAGTGGATAGAGTACCAGTGCAGGAGTCAGGAGGACCTGAGTTCAAATCTCACCTCAAACACTTGACACTCACTAGCTGTGTGACCTTGAGCAAGTCACTTAACCCCAATTGCCTCATCCTGGGTCATCTCCAGTCATCCTGACGAACATCTGGTCACTGGATTCAGATGGTTCTGAAGGAGAAGTGAGGCTGGTGACCTACAGAGCCCTCCTTCACTCAAAAACAAACTCAAGTGCAAGTCATGTCATTATATCTCTGATGGTATGGTCTTCGGCAAAAAATAAAAGGATAAACACACTTTATATCATCTAATCATTTATCACCTAGGGAAGGACTTTTATTTTTATAAATTTGACTCATTTCCTACTTATTTGAGAGATGATGTCTTTATCTCAGAAATGTGCTGTAAAAATTTTGATATTGCTGCATTATCTATGGTGCGTTTTTGAAAAAATATAGTTTCCCTGATTGCCTCTCTTAACTGGATTTATTTTCATTTTATTGCTTTGTGTAAGTCTAAGATCATGATAACTACCATTGACTTTTTTTCCTTCAACTGATGCATAATAGAGTCTCCTCTAGTCTCTTCTATTAATGGCATGTATATATATTTCTGTTTTAAGTGTGTCTCATATGCTTAAATGTCTACTTCCATTTTATGGATTAGGTCATTCAATTCACATTCACAGTTATGATTACTCTTTATTTCCCTCGCTCTCATTTTATTTTCTTTGTACCTTATCCTTCCTCAAGAATCTATTTTTTTTCTGACAAGTGCCCCCATTGATTTGCCTTCCCTTTCATCACTTCTCACACCCATATCTCTTATTCCCTTTCTCTCTTATTTCCCTTTTGGGAAAGATGGATTTTTACACCCAATTGAGTCTCTATATAAATTCTATGTATATGTAACACATACATACATATACATGTAATACATATACACATAAATGTGTATATATTCTTCCCTCCTAGACCAATTTTTAGGAGAATGCTATTCAAGCATTCACACACACACACACACACACATTTTACCCTCTACACTAAAAGATCTTCTTTGGGTATCTCTTTGATATGAGAAAATTTTCCTCATTCTACTTCTTTCTTCCCCTTTCTCCCACTGCATCCCTCCTTTCTATCCCTTCTTTTTTCTGATATCTTCCCATGATAATCAACTCTGACCCATGGCATCTCTCTTTATAGACCCCTTCTAACCACATTAATAATGATGCAGCTCTGAGGAGTTACATCTATATCATCTTTCCATAGAAAAGTGAATAGTTTAATCTTGAGTCATGCATGACTTATTTTTGATATTATTTACCTTTTTTATGTTTCTCTTCAGTCTTGTGTTTTAATGCTACATTTTCTGTTTTACTCTGGTCATCATTAGAAATGCTTGAAATTTCTGTATTTGATTAAATGTCCATTTTCCCCCAAAGAACTATATTTAGTTTTGCTTAGTAGGGTGCTCTTAATTGTAATGCTACTTCCTTTGTCTTTCAAAATAGCCCTCTGCTCCTTTCCTTACTAAGTTTTTTCATTTCATCAATTCAGTTTTTTAAGGAGTTCTTTTCTTCAGTGCATTTTTGTGCCTCTTGTCCCAGGTTATTCACACCCTTGTAGTAATTTTCTTGCATCACTCTCATTTCTTTTCCCATTTTTGTCTCTACCACTCTTAGCACTTTCATTACTTCCTCCAGAAATACATATTGACTTGAGTCCACATAACATTTTTTTTCTTTTCAGGAGTTGTTTATAGGTCTTTTAACATTGTTGTCTTCTCCTAAGTTTATGACTTGGTCTTCCCTGCCACCATAGTAGGTCTTTAGATTCTTTTTCTTTTTGGTTTTCTCATTTTCCCAGCCTATTTCTTTTTTTTTTATTTTAATTTAGTTATTTAGCTTTTTACATTCATTTTCACTAAATTTGGGGTTCCAAATTTTCTCCCCATTTGTCCCCTCCCACCACCCCAATACACCAGGCTTTCCAATTTTCCCTATCACCAATCTGCCCTCTCTTCAATCGTCCCTCCTTTCTCTTGTCCCCGTCTTCTCTTTTGTACTGTAGGGCCAGATGACTTTCTATTTCCCATTGACTGTATTTCTTATTTCCTAGTAGCAACAACAATAATACTCAACACTTGTTCCTAAAATTTTGAGTTCCAAATTCTCCACATCCCTCCCTCCCCACTCATTCCCTTTGGCAAGGCAGGCAATTCAACATAAGCCATATCTGTGTAGTTTTGCAAATGACTTCGATAATAGTCATGTTGTGTAAGACTAATTGTATTTCCCTCCATCCTATCCTGCCCCTCATTGTTTCTATTCTGTCGTTTGATGCTGTCCCTCCCCAAGAGTGTTGACTTCAAATTTCTCCCTCCTCCCATTGCCCTCCCTTCCACCATCCCCACCACCCTGCTTATCTCCTTCTCCCCCACGTTCCTGTATTGTAAGATAGGGTTTCATACCAAAATGAGTGTGCATTTTATTCCTTTCTTTAGTCAAATGTGATAAGGGTAAACTTCATGTTTTTTTCTCAGCTCTCCTCTTTTTCCCTCCACTAAAAAGTCTCCTGCTTGCCTCTTGAACGAGAGATAATTTACCCCATTCCATTTCACCCTTTCTCCTCCCACTGCATTTCTCTCTCACCATTTACCTTAATTTCTTTTAAGGTATGGTCCCATCCTATTCAATTCACTCTGTGCTCTCTGTGCGTGTATGTGCGTGCATGCATGTACATGTGTGTGTGCTTGTGTGAATGCGTGTGTGTGTGTATGTGTGTGTGCAGTCCCACCAACTCCCCAGATAGTGAAAAGTTTTAAGAGTTACAAATATTGTCTTTCCATGTAGGAATGTAAACAGTTCACCTTTGGTAAGTCCCTTATGACTTCTCTTTGCTGTTTACATTTTCATGCTTCTTCTCATTCTTATGTTTGAAAGTCTAATTTTCTTTTCAGCTTTGGTCTTTTCACCAAGAATGCTTGAAAGTCCTCTATTTCATTGAAAGACCATATTTTCCCCTGAAGTATTATACTCAGTTTTGCTGGGTAGGTGATTTTTGGTTTGAGTCCTAGTTCCTTTGACTTCTGGAACATCCTATTCCAGGCCCTTTGATCCCTTAATGTAGAAGCTGCTAGATCTTGTGTTATCCTGATTGTATTTCCGCAATACTGGAATTGTTTCTTTCCAGCTGCTTGCAATATTTTCTCCTTGACCTGGGAATTCTGGAATTTGGCCACAATGTTCCTAGGAGCTTCTCTTTTTGGATCTCTTTCAGGTGGTGATCAACAGATTCCTTCAATACTTATTTTGCTGACCTCCACATCTTTCCCTGATGGTAAGAATAGTTCCTCGTCATCAGAATTGAAAGGTGGGATCATCTGCACCACATCAAAGTAGCTCTCTATGGTCTTAGTTTGCTTCCTTTTTCTGGGCATTTTCCCAGCCAGTTACTTGACTTCTGAGATTCCTCTGCACCCCCGCTTAGATTTACCCAGCTAGTGCTTGGGGTCTGAGATTCAAATGGGATTTCTGTGGCAGGCGTGGCTGCTATTCAATGTGAACTTAAGTTCTGGGGCTTGAGTAGGGGCAGGGCCACCTCCCAGGCTCAGTTCCCTCTGGGGTTTTATGCAGAGACCTTCAGTAATGGCCCTGAGCTCCTGCCTACTCCGGGAGTCCTGGGCCGCTGCTGCCTCTGCCCCTACCTCTGCCACTGTCTCTGCCACTTCCTCCCGAGAGGGCCCGAGTCACGGAGACATCCTGCTCCCCTCTCGGCCAGCCCAGAAGCTCTCTCACTGACCTGTAGAGCCTGTGGGCAGAGGGACAATCAAAGCCGCCGGAGATTCCGTCCCTGAAGCCTGCTCGGATCTATTCCTCTGGGGCCGTGTGGCCAGGGGAGCACAGGGGTGGGATCCACTATCCTGTGCACGACAGACCACTGGGGACAGCTTTCCAGGGCTCTCTAGAATGGAAACCTCTTCCACTGTGTTTCTGCCTGGCTTGTTCAGCTCCAGAATTTGTGGGGAGTTCTTTTTACAGGAAATTTCTGGGTTGTGGATTCGGGTCTAGCATACATAAGTCTTTCTACATCGCCGTCTTGTCTTCTCCCTCCCAGCCTATTTCTTGACTTTGAATTTTATTTTAAATTTGGGAACTTCTCAGGTGGAAATGAGACGGCACTGGCTAAAGCTGCAGGCTATACTGTGATGCTATTTTCAGAAGTAGTTCTGGGAACCAGCAAAATTTCAGTGTTTCTAAGGTGTTGTGATCCAGGGACAGGTGTGGTCACTCTTGTCCTAGTCTTTACTCTGGTCTTTGTTGAGGAAAGGATCTCTTGTACCCTGCAACCACAAGTGCAAATGCTTCTCTCTGTCCTGGAA